>JAAKBH010000001.1:3845000-4252500 GCA_019776075.1 Amaranthus palmeri | reverse complement strand
GTATTTGGTAAATTAGCTGGTTAAAACAGCTTATTGATAAGAATAAGCTGTTTTTAACAAGCTGCTTATAGCAGCGGGTTCAAAATCAGCTGGCCAAAACAATTAATAAAATCAGATGGTCAAATCAGCCACTATAATCAGCTATCAGCCATTTGCTAAACACCTATCATAATTTTTGTTATGATTTGATAATCATATGAATTAACAAAGTCAACGATGATTAGTAGACAAGATTAATAAAATTATGTAAGCATGAGTGCATGACTGTTTTTTTTTGTAGGTTGATTCTTACATATTCTATTTATTAAATAAAATTATTGGTCTTGAAAAGGCATGATATATTTGAATGTAATGCCAAACACCCCTTCCTATCTTTTTTTGTCTATTTACTTTTGTAATCGATTCTCAATAAATTAGGTATAATGTCATTCTTTCTAAGTAGTAGTGTTAAAATAGACCCGATAATCCGAAATATATTTGACCTTGTAACTGAATCTGAATCAACCCGACCTCAAAAATGATTTACAATTATGTGAAAAACAATATTGACACAGAACCTGATTTTAAACCGACCCGAAACACCCAACCTGAAATCAACCCGTTTAAATTTTATAAAATATGTATTATGTACAATAAAAAGGTTAGAAATATACAACATCAATGGGCACATTGTGCTTAGTGCTCATATTACATGACTAAATATTGAAAACTACAAAAATCAATCAATTTCCTTTCTACTTGTGTAAGATCCAGGATCAAAACTACATATGTACACATTACACTTCAGAGCCTATGCTACTTTTCGCTCTTGTCGTAAACTCGAACAAGTCATGATGTCGAAAGAGTGATCGTAAGGTCGTTAAGTCATTGTGGTTATCGTTTGTTCCTATTTCTCATTGAAATGTTTAGATGATCTACTCAGGAATTCGTTCACCAATTTTGAAAACGCGGTAGAGTTGTCTTTCAACAATTCAGCCGGAGAGTCATACTCCGCGATCTTGCCTGCATTTATCAGTAGTTATGTTATGATAGATGTTAATAATTCGCTAGTTAATTCGCTTTTTGAATCCGTGACTCGTTCAAAATACCCTGAAATAGCCCAAAACTGATCATAATTCGCTTTTTGGATATTGAATCATGTCACAGTATAGCACATGTTTTAACACAAAGTTCTTTGTGATTATAACAAAATTATGGATAGGTTGTAAGATTGGCCTATGACATATCACATATGTTCCTTTAAGGAGGAAAAATCCCAAAGGGACGGAGATAATATGATGCATACGACATACCATACCTTTATCAAAACAGATAAGGACGTTGCAGCAATGAAACCCTCGAGAACTATAAAATGCTATAGGAACGAAAATTAGAAGTGTGGGCATACAACATCTGAGATATAAACTGACCTTGATCGAGAACCAAGACTAAGTCGTTGTCGATGACAGTTGGTATTCTGTGTGCGACAGTAATGACAGTACACCCGCTTGTTTCTTCTCTAACCGTCTTCTGAATCATATTATCAGTTGCTGTATCGACTGATGCTGTAGCTTCATCCAAGACGAGGATTCTCCGCCTTTGGAGCAGCACCCTTGCTAGACAAACTAACTGTCGTTGCCCTACGCTCCAGTTTTCTCCATCTTCCGCTACTGCCACAATCAAAAACTTCGAATGAGAAAACACTCTGAGCACTTAGCTTATTCTCGAGATTTTATGATCCGTTTTGATTTGAAAAGGCCGGAAATAGAATGGTTTATCATACCAGGTGCATCAAGAAGTCTTTCGTCTCGCCTTATAATACTAGCAAGGCCATGACACTTATTGAGTACCTGCACAATTGCATGATAAAAAGATTAGTCCTTTTTTTCGATTCTCGGTAATCGTGGAGAACCGCAGCATTTAACCCACTTTTATACTGCGGTTTTGAACCGGAGCAGCAAATAAACCCCATCTGCTGCTATCACAAGTGCTTGGGGTCGAAACCGCAGCATATATTTTGCACTAGTATAACAACATTATGTATATACCTCCCATATCTCTTGATCGGAATGCTCCGCCGTTGGGTCGAGATTAGCCCTCACAGTTCCTTGGAATAGTGTAGGGTCTTGTGGTATAATACTCAGCTTGGATCTCAAATCTTGCAGACCTAATGTACCGATATCAAGTCCATCAACAAGAATACGCCCATGTGCAGGCTCAACCACCCGGAAAAGGGCTTGTATGAGAGTAGACTTTCCACTGCCCGTCCTTCCAACGACTCCAACTTTCATCTTGGAAGGTATGGTGCAGGTGATGCCTTTAAGCACCATGGGCAGATCAGGGGAATACCGGACATGCAAGTTCTCGAATTCGATAAACCCTTCACTCGGCCAATCTGATTTTGGCCTACAATCTTCTATAACTAAAGGCGCTTCACTTGGAAGTCGTGAAAAGTCGAGAATCCTTTCAACTGATATCATTTTGTTTTCTACATTACACAAGTTCCATATTATCCAAGCTTGCAAGACAGTCATATTTAGTCCGTATGTGGCGGCTAGACCTCCCAAGCCTAAGTAAATATTGAACAATTGAAAATAAGTTAATGGACTTAATACACATAATAAAAGTATTAATGATCGAGTATATAACATATCCTGCCGCTACAACCATTATATAAAGCTTTTGGTTATATCTCTAGGATACATTATGTTGTCGAGAAGCAACAAAGCTTACTTGGATCGATGGCCGATCTTGGCAGCATAACTAAGATAACTAGAACAACAAAGAAGACCAAGTTGAACAAAAAGTTGATTCGCGTAGAAAGCCATTCCATAGCAGCAATATTGTGGAATGTAACTCGAGAATAATCATTCACCAACCCAATAAGTTTTTCGTAAAAACGACCCTCTTGATTGAAACATCGGATAGTTGGAGAACCCACCATACTTTCGGAAAAATGGTGAAGAATGGGAGCTTTTCGAATTCCTACCATCCTAGCCAACTCTCGTGCAGTACTTATGTAATAAGCCTGTATTAGATTGCCGAAATCATCACCATATACAAAGAAGTAAATCGTCTTAGGATAATGAGTTCGTTTTTTTTCCTCACCTGATACCAACAAGAGATGGCGAATACAGCAACAAATATAAGAAAGATTTGCCATGCAACCTGGGACATGAGGAGAATTATACTAAGAAGCTGAATCAGAGCGAACACTAGACCGGCCAATCTATAGGGAATGTCCATATCGACAGTACTTTGATCAGTAGATGACTGCAAAAAAGGCGCACGAAAAGTTATACACGAAGGTTGAGAGCCCGAGAAAGAATATATGTTGTGACAACTATTTGATAGCTCCATGCATTACCCTGCTGATTATTCGACTAGATGGCGTGAAGTCGAAAAAAGATATAGGAGCACGGAAAACTGATTTGATCATACCGAGGAACATCTGTTGAGCAGTCTCGATAGCTATAGTCGAAAGAAAAACCGTCCTCCCCAATATGAAGACACAACTTCCACCAGATATCAAAACAAAATATGCCATTAGTTCCCGATGGCTAACTCGATCCTCCTCCTCGGTTGCCCAAGCGATCCAGTAATTGCTTCCTATTTGCAGTCCTTGAAAAAGAATCTGACAAAGCAGGATGACAGGAACGAGAGCTCCTCCATATGCAGCTGTGATGAAAGTAGAATATACGTTCCAATTCACTCGTCCTCTTACCGCTTCCTCTTCGTTAGTTTTGGCTAGTTTATCATACTGAATAGAGCATGAAAAATCTTCTTCTATAAGTTCAGCTTGAGTAACTGAGGATAAACTTGCATTTGTGTCATTGGCATTTACTTGTTCTAGTGATTTTTTATGTGCTTCCATTTGTTTGACGAGCTCTCCATCTGGGTTTGTAATCAATTCTTCGTATCGTCCTGATTGAATGATTCTACCGTCTTTCATCACCTATGTATATTATGCAATAAACAATAAGCTATACAATTTTTTACAGAAAGTTGCAGATGATGTTTGCTACCAAGGGTCAATTGTAAACAAGTCACAACCTTTTTGTAAGCACTAACAAAGGTAAGGTTGCGTACATTTGAACCACCAAACTATTCCTAGGTGGCAGGGCCGTTCTTGGAGGTAGGCCAGGAGTGCCACTGCCTAGGGCCCAACATACATAGGGGCCCTAATTTCTAGGGAGACCATATGTCATAAGTATGAACTATTGACAAATTTGACGTTTACATGATAATAACTTCATATAAAGGGATTCCGTGTCTATTATTTTTTCAAGTAATCATTTAAAACTAGAATCAATCTTTTATAGGAAGGGCCCATGTTTATTATTTTGCCTAGTGCCTACAAAAAGTTAGGAATAACACTTCTAGGTGGGAGTCAGTTAATGACATTTGGGTAATGAAATACCGTATAAGAAAACAAATTCCGGTATAAAATTGGTCATTGTAGTAAGCATAGTTACCAGAACAACGTCTGCAGCACGCAAGAATTCCAGCTGATGGGTTATGTATACGACAGTTTTTCCCAACAGTTTTTGCATAAGAGCCTTCTGCTTATGTCAATTTACACAATTCATAAGACAATTATACATACATGACAACAAATAATGATTCAAGAAAGCTGTATAAAACCATACCTTGAACAGGTGTGCACCAGTATGTGCATCAACAGCACTAAATGGATCGTCGAGGAAATAAACATCAGCATCACTATATATCGCCCTAGCAAGTTGAATCCGTTGTTTCTGACCTCCGCTTAAATTGATTCCTCGCTCTCCTACTACGCACATATCAGCATCAGCCCACATGTGAAGATCCTTGTTCAGAGCACACGCTTCTAGAACCTCCTCGTAAACTGCCTTATTCATATCCTTCCCAAACAATATGTTATCCCGAACTGTACCCGTTTGGATCCATGAATTCTGAGGAACATATGCTTTTTCTCCATACACCTTAATCTCCCTACCGGATATTCGTGCGATTTCACCAAGGATACTACAAAGTAAGCTTGATTTTCCCGAGCCAACTAACCCACAAACCGCTACTTTGCAACCCTTTTCAATTTTAAGCCGGTCGCTTAAGCTAATTGTCGGTTTCCTACCATAAGGATTGCTTGTGTCCCAACAATATTCTCCGCTCTCGATATCAATTGCAAGATTAGATGCTCTAAATTTCCGGTATGCTAGCAATTTTGTCTGGTTTTCATCGCTTAGGAAGCTCTCGAGTCGAGCAACTGATACCCGTGTTTGTGCAATCATTGAGATAAGTTCGGGCAGGTTATATATAGGCTCTTGCAAAATTCTAAATGTAGCAAGAGCAGAAAGAACAGTTCCTGAGGTTAATGGTGTGTCAACGAAAATGCAAACGCTAAAGGTAACAACTGATACAAAAGTTGGCGAGGCCCAAAAAAGAAATGCGACAACAGAAGATGTGTATAGATACTTGCTCAACCATGACTTTTCGATCTCCCTCAATTTGGTAAGTTTCACGATGAACGAAGATTCCCAAGAATGCAATTTAAGGACTCTCATACTCTTTAAAGTTTCCATAGTAGCTTTGATTCTTGAGTCCTTAGCATCCATGATCTCGGAATGTAGCATCTCTTGCCTACTAGCCAATGGTGTGTTGAAAACCATAACCAAAATTGTGGAAGAAAGCGCGGCAAAGGCAGGTGCAGGACCGAGATTTACGTAAAGAATAATAAGGGCTAGAGACACTTGCAAGGGAAATAGCCAAATGCCATGTATGTACAAAAACAAGTCTCCGAGTCTCTCAGCATCGACGTTTATCAAATTAATGATTTTTCCATTGCCTTGCCCAACATCAAACAACTTGATGCTGAGAGTTTTTTTGTATACTAAGGCAATGATGGCTGCCCTTACACGAATACCGATTCGAGAAGCACCAAAATACCATTGTCTTTGTGATATAGACTCAATGCATTTGGCAATGAAGAAAACTATTGGAAGAGTTAAACCATCATGGTAGCTAGTCTCATCAGATTTTGTTGATAGATAGTTAACAAAATGGGTTATAAGCAGGGGACCCATATATGATGCAATAGTATTAGCCCCTGGGAAAAACATACATAATCTTAAAAACAGAACCACATGAAAGTACAACAACATTGTCATATAGTCATGGAAACTAAACAGCTGAGTAAACATGAAAATATAGAAAACTTAATGTCAGAATTAACTCAATCAAAAGCTTAAGTCAAAGTTAAAGCTAGGTTTGCGCAATGGGCCAGATACGGGTGGGGTCGGGCTCTAGTAGAGAGGACCTGGATCGGATTGGGCCCATAAAATAGAAAATGGGCTTTCCCGACCCGACCCATTTATCTTTTTTCTTATTAAAACAAGAAGACCCATGTGAAGCCCGTCTTCAACCCGCTCCATTTTCCGTAAAGTAAAAATCCGATCCATTTAGGGCTTGACCCTTCTAAAGCCCGTATAATAAACGGTTGGATTCGGGGGCCCGATGGACCACTAGCCCATTGCACAAGTTTTTTTTGCTTTATCACACAGCGCCCCTTCACACGAGTTTTTTTTGGTTAGAAGTGTAATGCAACAAATGACCTCATCAGACATGACGCTAGATTTTTCACTTGAACTAATTGTAACCTTCCGTCAAGTTGGCTTCTGATACAATTCATGAAACCAACTAAACCAATAGCAACCAAAAACTTAAGCTTATAGTTGAAACTCCACGACAATGCTATTTACTCAATCAATTAAAAATACAACTCAAGGCAAAAATTGTAACAATGTGATTCCAAGATGAAACAACAAAGAACACATACCAGCAAAGAAGGCATTGGTGAGTAAAGATCTCCTAATACTGCAAAATATGGCTTTAGGTAAAGAGAACACATTGCTCTTCTGGTTTCGAAGCGATTCCTCCAACAAAGATGAAGAATTTTCTGCAGTTTCTGATACAGGAACTGATGGGATATCATCTAATACAAGCAATTTAGTTCTACCAATTCTAAACATTGGATTAAGCCATGAAAATGTGATTTTGCTCCAAAAACTTGAGCTATTGTAAGGAGAACACACCTTTTCAACTCTAATCTCTTGTTCATGGGGCAAAAATGGTTGCTTAAGTTCAAGTTTGGAACTTTTCATTCTACAATTGAACAAACCATTGAAGCATAGAAGAAATGATAATGGGCAACCCAAGAAATCAACAAAATCAGCCTTGGGAAAATCTATGGTATGCAAGTTTATGGATGTTAAGTGGGTTATGATGTAAAATGTGATCAAAACTAAATAATGTACAAGAGAATACATCCACCATGCTATAAGAACCAAAGGTAATTTCTTGTTTTCTTTGAGAATTTTCTCCCTAGAATACACTAGGATGAAAGTGGATAAAACCCATGTTGAGGTAGTAGAAATTGAACTAAATGAGATTGTTTTGTGGCACCAAAAAGCCTCATATAGACAATAAGATAAGTAAAAGGTGGACATTATTGCACTACAAAAAATAGTCGAAAGATTAGAGTCGGCTGAATGAACTAATATATCAGTTTCAATGGTCGTGCACGTGAAATCTTCAATATTAGTGGCACTATTCCTAGAATTAAACATATCAACCAAAACCCATGTCAAAAACAATATACAAAACACTACATTAACTATATCTAGAATAACCTCCATGGAAAACCTCTCTAAAACCCAATCAAAAACATCAAAACCCAGATGTAGTTGCATTGTGTTGAAATGAGAAAACCTGCAAAAAAGACCATTGATTTCCCATTTTTAGGCTTAATTCTTGGAACTAACAAAAACCCAGTTCAAATCATAAAGTTAATTACATGGGTTATTTATATAAGTTAAGAAAAAACAAAAAAAATGTGATTTTTATTACAATATACCTGACTAATTCAAAGCCGAATTGGGAATTTGTTGTGTTCAAAGGTTAAGGAAGGTGAAAAATACTTTAATGCATGTGGTTTTATGCAATGATGAAGAGAATGATATATGGTTTACACATGGTGGCTTGTGTTTTGGTGATTTTGCCACTTTAACTTGACATGGCCCGGCCTTTTGATTTATTCATCACCTAATAAATACTAGTTCTTCACATTAATTCATCCGAAAAATAAATTTTTATTTTTATTTTTCGGGTTGTAAAAGTGTAAAAAAAATCGGATTTTAAACGTATCAAGGGATATCTAGGGTTTGACCGATATATAGAAGTAACAGTAACCACATTACTATCATTAGGCTGTTACCGCTTCATCATTTTGTTACCGCATTTGTGATCATTAACGCATTTACAGTTTGGGTCCTTCTTTTCATGAGTTACCTGCTTATTAAATTCAGATAAAATTTTAATTTATATGAATGATATCAAAATAAAGAAAATTTTAGATATACCATATAAAACAGTTAAGGTATATTGTCGTAAAAATATAATATAGCAAATTAAATAGGACAAACAATATTAAAAATTATAGAAAACTGAAAATAATAAATATTATTTGCAAGTAAAAGCCAAGAAAATCATCATCATCATCCTACCCAGTGTATCCCGCACATAAAAAGCTATGAACAGGGTCCGAGAAAAAGCCAAGAAAAGATATTGTCCTTTTTTGTGTCTATTACTAGTATTTGTGTGTCCAACAATATGGGTATATTTCTTCCTTAAAACTAAAAGTTTAAGTTATTTCAGGTGGAAAATATAAACAAATAGGGGACCAAATTATTTGGAACATATCTTTATTACTTGTTTTAATGCTATTCCTACTTCCTTTTTGCTGTTAGTTTTTTGTTCTCCGTGACTTTGCAGTGTTATTATTACGTGCGAGTTCATATACATGGCTTCATTTTGATGACATTTTATTACTCCTCTTTTCATATAAGTTTGCTATGGAAAATAATACGTTGTGAGAGAAATTATAATTATCTGTATTGAATTTTAAATGACAAAGGAAATATGTCTTATAGAGATAATTTTTAAAACTTAATGTACTATATTGTTTAATGTTGGTTTTAATCATTAGTTTAAATTTTTAGTTAAATGAATCTTTAATATGATATCAGAGCCAATATAAAAAAGGTTATGAGTTTGTATTTCATTCATCCCTAATTTCAAGTAGAATAGTCATCACAAAGTAAGAAGATGACTTATATTGCATTTACATCTCTAGCTTTAACCGCTTTTGTTTAAAGGGTACAATAGAGTCTCAACATATTAAGAGGTTGGGCTGAAATCATCATTGATTTTAGTTGCATTGATTTCGTGACATATAACACTCATGATTAAACATTAAAAGGATTTTTTATGAGACCTTAGATCATATATGCATATATTGCTCAATTCATTAACTTTTGCAATGTTTTCACTAATTTAGGTTTATAATTTTATTTTTTTGGAAATAGGTTTATGGTTTTATTTTTGATAAAGGACTAGGTATAAGGGTTTAATTTTTTATTTTTTTTGCATAATTTGTTGTATCTAGCTTTAGTTATCAAATAAATGTTTAAATGTTAATAAGCTACCAAAAAGTAGTGGAATGTTGGTTGGATATAATAGATCTTTTACAAACACATGGGAAGAGAATTATATAAAATTATGGAGTCCAATGGGAGTACTAATTAATTTGTTTTTACATACAAAAATGTCCCAAGTAGGAGTGGGGCCTAGACAAATAGTAACTTGTTCACTCCAAAAGTTAAGGTTCATGTATCATCATTTGTCTTGTCATTTGGTGTTGGTGGAGTCCCTTCAATATTGGAACTTCTTTAGTTTAGGATCCCTATGATTGTAATTAGTGGAATAGGGCTATGATTATAAATGGTTGAATTGAAGATCATGGGTTAAAGTTAAGAGTTAAAATTAAACTGATCGAAAAGGTAGTAAATATGTAAGCAATCATCTCTGTATCTGGTGAAATCGTATCCCTATCATAAGATGAAAGTAATAGTTAGTGGTAAATTCAAAATATCAGAATATGATGTGTCGAACATTCATCTTTATATGTTTGCTAAATTAACTTGGTAGACATTCTTCTGTGTTATCAGCTATTGTTATACATAGTTCAATATCAATATAGCCATAGGCGAACCTATATTATAACATTGGGTAGCATAGGTTACCCATGTTTTTTTTAAAATAATTAATATTATATTCTAGAACCAACCACGAATCGCCAAAAAAACATCCTAGAACCAAAACACGTTGGTGAATCATGAATGGTGCTATGCTACCCATGCTTTGAATCCTGGATTCGCCTATGAATATAGCGTTTTTGATATAATCACACCGACAGGCGACAATAATCTAAATAGATTTTGACCTAGACTCATCATCATCATCATACCCAGTATTCCCGCGCATAGATAGATCTATGGTCAGGGTCTGGAGAAGGAGGCTCGACGGCGTCTCATACCCATAAGGAGAGGGCGGAGATTTTGACCTAGACTATGTTTTTTTATTCATATGGACTCTTGTGAATTGTAAAGGTGAACATAACCCAAAAGCTAATGGTGAAGCACCTTCTTAATAAGCATGAGGTAGTTAAAAGTAGGAGTGTGGATAGTAAAAGCCAAGCTATTGTAGAAGTGTGCCCTTCATGTGCCTAATTTTTTTTTTGTCATAGGACTTGTTTGGCTTCACGTGCATAAGAGGGTATAAGGATACAAAAACTTTTTCTTGGCTTTGCTTCATCCACTAACTTTTTATTTCTAGTGGAAAAGGTCCTTTTTCTTCTCTTTAGTGTTAATAGTGTTCACAAATATTCCATTTGGTTGACCTTATTCACAATTATGTGTGGATCCAAATGGAAAATCATATATTAGATTTTGAATGAATGTTTAAAATTGGATGGACTAAAATTTTTATCCAAAATATTTCAAATTTGGAAATAAACAGATATTATATGTTGAGTATTCGATTAAATATATGAAAAACTCGATATTATTATCACATATATGGGGTTTTGAGAATCAAACGTAGGAAACTAGTTTTGGAAAATAGCGTGATTAGTGTGTTAACAGCCAGGTATGAGTCTATGAGACAAGTTGCAAGCCGAATAATTTTAAAGTGGATCGTTGGTGAGCCTTTTGTTGTAATAGCTAAAAATACTCAAAATAACGAGAATAAATATTTGTTATACCTTTTATGATCCATGTACGAATAACCAATTCATAGGGCGGTCAGGTCAATGTATCACATGGGGGACTATAATTGTTATACCTTTTATGACCCATGTAGGAATAACCAATTCATAGGGCGGTCAGGTCAATGTATCACACGGGGGAGTATAATTGATCTCGTCATTTGGAGTTACGAAGGTATAGAGACGGTTTTTAGAGAGTTAAAATTAGAGAACTCAAGGCTAACGATTGGCAAAACTAAACCAATATAGATGAATTCAACTCGGATCCATAGGGTCAAAAAATATTTAGATCCGAACCTTTAGTTTGGCTACACTTAATCTTGAACCAATATACATTGCAAAACTGAAAAAATGCTATTACATTGCACAAGAAATTGGAAATGTATATATACATTTGCCAGTTTAGGCAACCTATCTATAGTTCTGTACATATTTTAGAACGGAATTCTCAAACGATACCACGATACAAAGCATCTGGCCGAAGATCATCCAAATTATCAATATTTCTGTACCCATTCAACTCACGGAGACATGACCAACCACAACGATGCATAAACTCGCGGAAATCATCCTCTGTGTAGAATGTTTTCTCTTCAGTGTGGGATATTGTCGGACTGGGATATGAAATGTGTTTTGATTCCTCGTAATGGCACAATTTTATAGTCACACCTGAAACCAAAGAATTGATGCAAGGTTTGTTAGCCTTTGAATCGGACTAAAGGAAGAACAATACAAGTCCATTCGGTAATTTTATGCTAAGTAAGTTCTCAAACTATATATTCAGCAGCATGTGAACGGCTTAAACAGAACAGTCAACGGGAAATGCAGGTTGAACCTACATTCAACCCCAAAAATAGCGCAATGCGGTATCGGTCACGACTCTGGTAGCGACACGGTGATGTGATAAGAATGATGCAGTTGTCGTACCGCCAATGGCAACCAAATAGCGGTCAAATTCTTGAGATATCCTTTGAATTACCTTCAACGCAGTTTTTTACACTTTAAAAGCGTGGGTAATATTGGTTCTCTAAATTTTTCAGCTAAAATTTGAAATCCTTTACAACGCAGCCGATACGAAGCGGCATTATTTTTGCACTATGCTCCAGAGACATGTTGGGTTAAATAAATGGATGTGCACCGAGTAATAGTATCGATTACAAAATTCTAAGAAAACTAACGTAACATATACCTTCATCAAGGTGGAGGGCATAAGTGCCTAGAGGCATGTCTCTGTCTAGAGCACGAACAATCTGATACTCATCCTCCAACCAAAATGCACGCTTTGTCCTTAACCCAAATGCAGATCTGATCACATCCCTGATAGCCTCGGCAGTGCCATCTATACCAATCCTTCTTGTATAATTCCCCCATTTAACAGTTATAACTCTCCCGCCATAAGAGTTGGTGGCGTCACCTGTGAGAGTTGAAGTTTGACACCCACCGAAAAATATTGAAGTTCTTAACAAATAGCAGAGTCAAAACAAAACATGCCTACTAAAAATAGCAGAACTACTCTTGTGAGAGATTGTTTCTCGGAGAGACGACCTCAAAACATAAAACCCATATTTTTATTTCCTCTATAAGTTGAATCAATTGGGCTATTTAACCCATATTTGTAATGCGTCTCTCGGAAAGACCATCTCTCACAACAATTTATAATACCCGAAATTGTTTATAACATCTTTGGCTAAGTAACAAGTTTTATTATGCACGTTTTGGCAAAAGCTTATAAAACAATTTTTATGCATATTTAATACTTAATATGATACTCATATTATTGTTGCATAGACTGATAAAAGATATAAAACATTTCTTATAATTACACATAGCCACCACTAAACGCTAAATGACTCAACCAACATTTTAAAGCATTACGTCTAGTTATCAAATTGCACAATGGAGAAGGGTAAATGTAAAAAAGAATCTCGAACTGCAATATGGTAATCATATTCCCATTATTTAAATTTACTCTATGACAGAACTTCACGACAATCACACAAATATCAGAACATTAGATAGAAGTATAAATTACAAACAGTTTTAAGCACATAAGTTCAGTATAGACATGCTCACCATTCCCAGGAGTCTCACGCCAAAATGACGGGGGAACACCTCCACCAGCTACAGCATCAGCAGCGGTGATGGCAAGAGAATGCTCCTCGTGATCCAAACTCCTTTCCAAGTTCAATGCTGTCCTCCCATTATCTGTTCCAGAAAAGTGGGAAAAAAACAATGTACTTCAAAGACGGACTATAACAGATTTTAAAAGCAATTAACTGACAATAATATCGATTTTTAGACAATAGAAGGCATCCATTAGAAATGCAGTTGTAAACAGGAAAAAGAAAGGAAGAAGGGGCAAAAGAATATTATCAATATAGTGAAGAACTCCTTTTGTCTTTATTATTTATCACATTAACATTATACATAAATCACTCCACGACTTTCTTCTTCCGTCTATCTTCATCAGTACTTAGCAAGTCACGAAGTATTGAACTGTAAAAAATTCCTTTCCAAATTTGTTAAAATTGAGAATGCTTTTTCCAACAATGGTGCAATGATCTACCAACCACCAGGGAAAAGTAGCAATCTACAATTATACGTCCTCTTTCCTTCAAATCAGTTCAGTATCATTACAATTTATAACCCAGATAACACAATGATTAACAAAAGATGGCATCCTTGATAAGGCGTATGAATATGATGATACAGGTTTATAGGAGGTAGCAAAAAGGTGTTATGAGGCGTTAACAAGTTGATGACTGCATAAAAGAATAGATAATGCAGATATGAAGGTCAGACGTGAAAAAGGAATATGGTAAACTTTCTTCATGAGATGTTAGCTATCAAGCATGGATGTTCAGTTAGTCTCCTAGTGAGCTTAGCCCTGAAAATGAATGTAAATTAACCGTTCAAGACCTTTCCCTCTTTCACCTAACATTTAAGGACTTTAAACCAACTATTTTGAACTCTATAAGGCGTGCCACCCACCCACCGTAGTTGTCACACATTGATGGTTTTCAGCTCTTTTAATGTTTCCAAAAATTCGAAGTCTCGATTAAAATTCCATGTATGGGGTTTTGGCATTTGTACCTTCAATGGGTCCAAAAGAAATAGTCGCATCATCAATACCTGCAATCACAATCAGCTCAAGAGTTACAAGGGGAAAAGATTATACCGAATTGTATACTTTCAAACACACAATCAGGTTAGGACAAGAACAAACACATATTAAGCAGAAAAAGAGAATAGTTACGTACCATAAAATATAATGATGGTACAAAGTACCACAATGTTCTTTCCACCAATGTAAAGGACTCAAGCTAAGCATAAGTGGTCAAGACAGTATCGTCCCAAATTAATCATTTTTCAAGATGCACTCTTAAGTTGTCATGGTATTATCAGATGAGACGGGATCAACGCTAATTTAGAGAAGTGGAGACAAATGTTAAAATGAAAAGAGTTCAAACTAAGTCAAAATAAGACAGAGTATATCAAAAGTCGATAAGGCACGGAGAATCATAGAAAAGGTGTTGTGAAACTAGATATTAAGGAGCTCATCTCAAGCAAGTGTTCAAATAATTTGGCCCAAATTTTCCCTATACCGAAAATATTGATCAAGAATTCAAGATGTTAGGTATATTCAATGTGGATGGATCAAATGAAGAGTTATGATTGCAATATAATGCACGAAAGTGTGCTATTGAGGCTGAAGGGAAAACATCTAGCAAAGTGTCCTTGTACGAACTACCATTAGACTAGCACTACTATATGAGTTAGAATGATGGGCTTAAAATATTGTAAAAAAAGATGCGTATCTTATAAGAGTAGACATACCCTATAAAGTTGGATATGAACTATGAAGACACACGGAAGGATCTTAAAGTTGTATATATTGAAGACAACACGCGAAAAACACTTACATTCATTTGGTCACGTGCAAAGAAAATCAAATAATGCACCAGTTACAAAAGCGGAAGGCTATAATTTTGACAAACTTATAAGTGGAAGGCTAAACAAGTGGCCAAAAATGACCAGAGGGACAAATGGCATGAAAAATTAGGATTATAAGATTGTGAAAATAAATAGAAATTAATCCAAGAAAATACAAGTAGATGATCCTTATTAGCATCAAATTTTTGTTTTAGTTCAAGGAGACAATCTCATACTATTGGAATCAAGTCTTTGGCATTATTGTTATCACTGGATCGATAAGTACACAACAACTTACTTCCTTATCCCAGCCATCTTCATTAGCTCTTTTTCTAGACCTATCTTTCCATTCCACCCTTGTAAACCCTCTTTCTTTTATACTCCGCTCTTAAAATCTATTGCATAAAGTAAGGTAAGGTTTTTAACAATAACACCATTTTCTATCCACAATCAAACACTTATTGAAAAAGATCCCATGGTAAGATCTAACACCACATAAGGGAAGCAAACAAGTAGAAAGATTTATGTATGAATCATAGGATGGAAATCACTACATTAACACATATACAAACAACAAATTGCCTCAACAAATATACAGACAACAAAATTGCTTCAATATTCAAAGAAAATGCACAAACACAAATGCCCAAAACAAAATTTCACATGTAATTCACACAACTATAACAAAAACAATAGTAAAATTGGCATAAATTAAGACTTGCACCAAAATTCTAATAATTGCACCCAATATCAAAAACAAATCAAATTAAAGATTGAAGAGATCCACAAGCAAATTCACAATCAATCCCAACAAAAAAAGCACAAACCTTTATCAGAAAACTGCAAGAAAGGATCATCTTTTGATGAATGATTAACACCACCATTATTATGACTAGGACTTCTATATCCAGCCACATTAGAAGAAGAAGAACACCGATTCCTTTCCCTTATAATTTCTTCAATTTCTTTATAATAAGACATTTTAGCAGACCCATTCCCGTTACAACCATTACCCAATTGTTGTTTTGCTTTCTTGAATTCCTTAAGCAAATTCCTCCACTTATCAGTACACATAGTTGGACTTCTATCAAACCCTCTTTCCCTCATTTTTGCCGAAATTTGTTCCCATAAATGCTTATTAGATTTAGAAGTGTTAAATAGTGAATCCATTTCTTTCCTCAATGCGATCAAATTTTGGGTTTCGTCTTGAACCCACGTCTCAGCCCGCTTCTTTGGGCCAGATGACGTTGTTCCTGTGGTGGGTAATCTATGGTGGTCCTGATGGTGCTGAGTGGTGACCACTTCAATCATCATCATATCATGTGGGTTATGGTGATCACCATCTGAGGAGAATTCAATTGATGATGATTGGGGCTTTGTTGTTGTTGTTGTGGTGGTGGGATTGTGATTTGTGTCTGAAATGTACATGGCTTTTGATGGGTTTTTCGTTTGAGTGACAGTGTAATCAGTGTTTAAGAGGGGAATTTGGGGATTAGGGTTTGAGGGGATTTGTGAATTTGCGATGAAATTAGGGCGAAGTAAGGTTTTAGGAATTTCAGCATCTTTTTGTGTATTTTTAGGGTGATGAACTGATCACCGATTATTAACTCAAAAAAAAAAACTGATCACCGATTATGTAGTCTTGTAATAGATCTAATGATTTGAATTATACCCGACTTTATAATCGAATTCGATTTAAACCGACTTTAAAATTGATTAACAATTGTGTAAAAACCATTATAGACACAAAACCTGATTTCAAGCTACTCATCCGAAACACTTAACCCGTACCCAAGATGAACATAATAACTTAGATGAACACGCACTCACTACTTCACTAGTCCATACTAAAAATTTTGTATTTCTTCCTTTTCTACTTACTACAATTTTTATTTAAGGAAAAATTACCGTGAATAACACAATTTTTTGTTAATTTTTCTACAATAATATTATTAACTATTGATTAACCATGAATACCAACTTAGCGGGGTATTTTTGTAAAATAATACCAACTTTGGTTTATTAACTAATTTACCAATTTTTTTGTCTTATAATCACTTATAGTTTGATTTTTAACATGCTAGAGATTTTCCAGGAAAACACCCCTCTAGTTGGTACTATTCATAGTTAATCAAAAGTTGATATTATTATAGGGAAATAAGCAAAAGTTTTGGTAGTTTTTCCTTTATTTAATCGTTTCAAATTTACTATATCTAATTGTCACGATTGTATATGATTAATTCCTGATCTTTCTCCAAATATTAAGGCAAATGTTTTTTGTAAGGTAAATATTTTTTTGATAGCGTGTACGAGGTAAATATTAGATGCTCTCAAAATAGTTATTCTTATTTGAGATTAACTTAACAAAAAGCACACCACCAAGTCAATGACATGATACTGACAAAATCAACCAATTTATAGCATAACATATTTTCAACACCTAATTTATTTTTTTGATTATAGATATGTCAAGAGGAGATAATTAAGGATTAGGTGAAAATCGACAGCATAAATTAAATTTGGTTAACTGATAAATAATTGTTTAATTGATTCTCCAAAATATTCAAAGGAAAAATGGATTCTGCACCCACTTGGGCTGATCAATGGGACAACAACAACCCAGATCCAACGTCGGCAAAAGATGATGAGAAGAAGAAGAATGGGAACAAATCTGCAATCAAAAAAATGCAAGAAAAGGTCTTCAAGATATTTGGCAAGAAATCACAGCGAAATTAGTCTGAGGGCCGGCCCTAGGTGTTTAGGGGTTCGGGGCGAAAGATTATTTATGCGCCCTTAACTAATGTATATATAGAAAAGTTCGAATGTTAGCATTATTGGAAACTAAAATTTTTGAGGGGTCTTGGATGTAGGCATGTCTTGCCCTTGCTTATGGTCAGCCCTGATTAGTCCATTTTACCATTTATATCAAGTATTGACGAAGATGATGTTTTTGGTAGTTACTTTTGCATCAATTCATTGTTCTATAGAAGCACATTTTTCTTTTATTTGGTGTCGGATAGGCTGAGGGAAGATGAAAATTAGGAGATGGGGTAATGAGAATCGAACTCAAACTTCTCGAAAACTTCAACTGATACAAAATTCAATTCTAATGGAATACAATAATAAATAATGTTTATTTTTATAATTCAATATGAATTGGTTTGTGGATTATAATAGGGTTAAATCATGTTTGTTGAAACAATGCCAACAACCATAAGGTACATTGGTTGACAACATTACCTATTAAAAAGAAATGATCATTCTAATAATCTTGATTAGCTTGAAATCATTTCTTAATCACACATTTAAGAATATGATTGTATAGCTAATTGATTAATAAGTAGTATTTTACCCCACTTAAAGATTTTACACGAGAATATAGTATTTTATCTACAAGTATTTTAGCCACATAATTTTCTTTGTCATCATCATATCTAATATATCACACTCATGAAAGCCATGATCAAAATACGTGAAGGAATATTTGAAGACAACCGTCGATCGACAATACCCTTATTGAATTGAAGCAGATAATAATAAGGTAAATCTAAAATATTACATTATTTTATAAAAAGTTGTAGCTATTCACCAATCAAATTGTCTTTTCACATATATTGTGATTTTGTAATAATGTCTTCATAAATATTATTTGTTATGTTCCAAAATATTTACAACGTTAGTTTTTTCACACGATTTAATTTATTAATTTAATCTTTAATATCTTTAATCATGTATAATATTAAATTCAAAAAATTTAAAATTAGTAATATTTGAATTGAAACGAATCAAACAATATCTCACTTGATTATGTTTTAACTTATAAATTAAAAATTAATCGCAAATAAAATCACTAATTCAATATTGCAAGTAATTTGAAATGAAGAAGATACTTTTTATAATTTTTAAGAAAAACATACATTAAACTTTTAATCTTTGCATTTTTGTTAAACGTAATCTTCACTATTTTCCTCATCAATCATTAAAAAAATAGAACTCACAATTTATTATTTAAAAAAATGACAATAATTTTTACAATAAGACAACAAAAATCTCATTGAATTGCATGGTCTCTATCTTATAAATATATAATTGTTGTTTTAGTGACTTGTTTCAATTCGTTTTTGACATTATTAATAGTATACTTTTAATTTGCATTTTATTATAAATTTATAGATTTAAATATAATTAAGTGAAATTTTATTAGAATTATTAATTTTTTATTTTTAATTATAGTTTTAACTTTCAAGAGAATCTCATCTTGAAATTGAAAACAATTAATATTTTATATGATTATTTTTTATATTCAAAAAAAAGTGTAGTATATTTAAATTATTATATTTTCAAAGCAAAAATTATACTATTAAATTACATTAATAAAATACAATTTCTATCATTTTCTTTTTTAATTAAGACTTTTTCTTTGAAGATTTAATTAAGACTTTACAACAAATTTCATCTTGAATCTTTTACTTGTTCAATATCACCGGACTTGACGAGAGAGAAAGTGAAGAGAGTAAACTTCCGATGGTAAAAGAAGAAGACGACCGCCATAGGCAGAGAGAGGAAGCTTTAAGAAGAGTCGGAAAAAGCAATTGAGAAGAAGAAAGTTATCGTAATTAATGGAACTGATGTTCTTCCGGTTGCTATTAGTTTCGCTTACTTCGCCTTCAAATCTATCAAAAGTCGCGGCAAAACTAAAGGTTTCCTTTTTCGGATGATTTGTTTACGTGTTCTACCTGTGTTCGATCTTATGTTGATATATGGTGCTGGATATTGTTTTTACTGTTTTGTTTTGACGTGTGAAGAACTTAGAACTTTGCTGGTTCAAATGTGAGGGTTAATTTATCGGTGAATAAAATTCGAAAAATTGACGGATCGTATCATTATCCGAATCCACGGAAGTTTATGATGCTTTTGCTTCTGTGCCTTTTGATAAGGTGATGCAGCTGAATTGAGAGTTTCATTATGGCTTTGGTACCTGTAAATTGAAATTATATTGTAGGATTTTAGTGTGTTCTGTTGTTGCGATGATTATGTTTTTCTGGCTTGTGGTTGCAAATATAGGGCCATGCGACTGTGAAATCGTGTATTAAAGATAACGATTGAATTGTTTCAAGTGCATTTTTAGATGTGTGATCCAGGAGCATTGCTTCCTATGCTTCATTTTTACGTGGAAATACAATAGTTCATTATGTACACTCTAATGATACCCAAATAAAATTGTCTCATTTTGTTAAATATTATTATGATTAGGTTTATCAAGATACTGCTTAGTGTGACTCTATGAGTGAAGTATGTCATGGCTTGCAATGATTATTTGATTGAAGTATATGTCATGGCACTGAATGTTGTATATCTCCTTTGTGATTGCATAACTATAAAGAGGAAAGCCAATGGCTTGCCGCTTGTAAGTAGTAAAGCCATGAATTTGTGTAATGTTTTATCAAGAATGTTCTATGTAAATGGCCAAGTGTTGTCAACGGTACTGGACATGTTTTCCCTAAATGTTTATGACTATTACTACAATCTCCTAGTTTGTAACATCTAGTAGACTAGGAACTTTTGTTCTAGGTTATGAATGAAAGTTTGTGAACAAAAGAAACTTTTCATGATCCAAGTTTATCACCATGGAAATGACAACTACAATTCATGAAATTTACACTACAAATCATTCTCATTAATTACCACCCTCTTCAGAGATTAAGAATTCTCAACTTACCAATTTGTATGTGCAGTGTGCTTAAGTATATTTAACTGTATATATTTTGGAACTTTTTTTCAGTAGCAAAAATCTTCCTTTTAGGTTTGTTTGATTAAATTATACATTCTACTGACAAGTGACGAGGTTGACTTGAGCTCTAGTTTTTCCATCCCAAAAGTAAACAAGAGGGCATATTATTTTAGTTCTGTTGAGGTTGGGTTCTAGGCTTTCAAGTGGGCATGTTTATGTTTGCCAGGTTTATGTTGGTTTTACTAGAAGGCACAAACCCGGCTTCATGTTTTCCAGACTCAACAATTGGTTATGAAGCTTGTTGCTACAGTTGCAGATGAAGCAAGTGACAAGTCTCTTGCTAAAATATGATTAGCTGTCTTGTTGTCCATTGTTTGTATTTTATTGATCAGATATGATGATCTAGTTCTATCCTGAATCTGGCTTGTTTTATTTGGTACAAAAAAATGTCTTTTCCTCAAATTGTATTGTTTTTGTAGGTTTTTGCTGCTAATATATATGCTTCCAAGTTTCATGATGGTAAATCCAAGTACCCAACCATCATAGTGCATGTAGTTCCGCAAAAAGGTGAAATTCAACTTATGCCCCTCTATATTGAATGTCTTATTGCAGCAGCCATTTTAGTCTCTCTTATCAGTGTCCCATATCCCTACCTTCTTCCCCGGTTCATCTCGTTGAGGTGCTGATTTAAAACAGTCTAATGACCGAAACTCACCCGTTCTTTTCGCCGTTTGTTTCTGATTCAAGGGAGATAAACTCATTGACTGAAGTAGGAAGATACTCTCATTAGTAAATATGACAGCCTTATGGAAATTATGTGTCCCTCCGAGGAAGGAGCTGAAATCATCCACTGAACTCATGTGCATTTGTGCAGACTGTGTCATATGATGCAATGTTTTATGCCTTGTACATCCGTTTGAGGGACTCTTTTGTGCTTCAGTGTGTTTTATAGTAGCTAGTGTTCATTTGTCCTTGGAAATTTCGAACACCTTTTAGTGCTGTGCATTGTCCCTGTCTAACTATACATTTAAATTAAGGGAGGATGTTGAGTAATGTCTATGACAGGTTCTATCTCTAGAATCTGCCAAAAAAAACAATGTCAGGGCCTAGGGATACAAAAACATATTTCATTATTAAGCAACTCCTCCTCCTCCTCCTCATTCCCAGTGTATCCCGCTCATAGACATACTATGATCAGGGTCTAGGAAGGGAAGATAGACGTTAACTCATACCCATACAGGAGAGTGTGGTCAGATAGTCCCCCGGCTCTAAAGGGTCTTCAAAGAGAGCAGGTCTTGTTTATGCTAAAGGGTCTTCATTATTAAGCAACTCTCGTATAAATTCCCACATATGTAGGGTTCGGTGTCGGAGGTATGCAACTTTACTCTTGTAATAACAAAGAGGTTTTTCTTGGTATCAAGCATCATCTGCAACTTAGCATAACGAAGAAGTGCACATGATTTAATGCAACGGAAAATATTATGTAAAGACTTGTCCTTTACATATATAATTAAGATTAAGATGAAGTGTTGATTGCTTCATTATTAACTGGTGATGGATCATTCTCCTACATCTTAATCTTAATCAAGAGACTAATATACAATTTGTTCATGTTAATTGACAGGTTATACTTTTGGTATAAAGAGCCTGGAACATACAAGGAACTCGAATAATTATACTGATATACTTCACTTTTACCTGATTGTACATCCTCTTTTCTGTTTTGCATTTGCCAAGGTGATGAAGGGTACGTGTACTTCGATGCCAATTTGGTTTATCTGCCTTGATGAGTCACACATCCTCGTGTAACCAATACACTCGTCTCTTAGAGTTTGCATAATATTGTGTTTTAAAAAACAACAAATGTCCTGAGAGACCGTCTATAGCAAAGACGACTCTCTAAAACAGCTCAGCCTAATGTTTAATGTAATTTTTATTTTTTTATTTATAATATTGGAAAGAAACTGATTTTATAATTGGGTTGATCCAAGATGAGTGGTCTATGACAAAGACCGTCTACTGCAAGAATTTGTGAAAACAAACTTTTACGGTTATATAGTGCAAATTAATCATGTAAAGAATACTAATTATAATTGTACTTTTGCTCAATTATTGCTCTACTTTTTCTTCATTATACTATACTCTGATTATTGTGGGTTTGTCATATTTTAGCTTCTTGATTATAATTATTAGTTATTCCACTATCTAATTCAATAAATTGGAAAATTTGTATCTCTTTCAGAATTTCTGTGTAAAATTTTTGACTAAAGATCAAAATAGATTTTCTATGCATAAAAGTTGATTTTCTGTGGGTGTATTCCACTAATTGGATGTTAAGTTTTAAGTCAAAATCAAAATGTTGCTATGAGTAATTTTTAGGAAAAATTACCTAGAATAATCCGAACTATTCACGATTTTCCTACAATAATCCCAACTATTGATTAACCATGAATAATCCCAACTTTGAGGGGTATTTTCCTAGAGTAAACCCGGTGACCGGATGACTTGATATAGTAAGTTTTATTTTTTTAAAAAAAAAGATAAATTTAAAAAATGTTAAAAAAAAATGTTTAAAAAATGTTCATAAAAAATTTATGATTTTTTTTATTATCCAGAATTTTTTATGTAAATTTTCAAAAATATTTTCTAATTTTAAATTAATATTTAATTTATTTTTTTGGTGAATTACCTACTATAGCAGGTCATCGGGTTACCCAAGCTTACTCTAGGAAAATACCCCTCAAAGTTGGGATTATTCATGGTTAATCAATAGGTGGAATTATTGTAGGAAAATCATGAATAATTCGGATTATTCTAGGTAATTTTTCCTAATTTTTAATATTTTGGCTTTGTAAATTATAATCATCTACCATGATTGGGAACAGTCAACTTGTATATTGTTGGACATAGTTCATAGTCAAATGTTAAGGGAAGACAACTTTTCTAAAAGTTAGAATTAGATTATCTAGGTTTGATAGGAATGAAACAACGTATATCATATATATTTATTAAAGGTGATAATCTCTCGTCTCAAAAGTATTCTACACATGAAAACACAAAATTTAAAATACATCATAGCCTCGTAGACACGATAAAAATACTAGACAATATAAAACGAGGCAAGTGTAAAAACTAAAATATAAACCAAAAAAAATAAAAATGACCTTTCTAATAAGGCACAAATAATAATCATAGCAAGGATAAATATGTATATGATTTAGGATACGAATGCGATATCAACGAGTATTTTTTTTAATTGTCCATTTAAAATTGCGTATATGAGCCAAAAACTCACTAATAAAAAAGATTACATATTTTAATATTAATAAAAAATTTATTAAATTAATTGAGTCATAACTTATACAAGTTCGGACATTAATTCATTCAGATAGAATTGTAGATGTAAAAAATAAATAAAATAAGAAAATATACTACCAAAACCAAGCCTCTTAATTTGGTGGCTTAATTTTTTAATATCCTTTCTCGTAGATTGTAAGTCTTGTACTAAAAAAAATGTTCCTTTTTATTATTTGATTTGATAATTCAATTGGGTTTTCCTATTCTTTTGTGGATACCTTTTTTCAATTATTATTTATTAATAATTAATAATTAATAATTCTTTCTTTATTGGAACTCTCACAACATATATTACACACAAGCATGTGCCAATTGGGTCATTTTGTTTTACGGAAAAAAAATCTTTTTTTTTTCTTTTCTTTTCTTTTATTTTTTGATACTTTTGGATTTTTTTTGAGTACTTTTGGATCATACTAGTACAATACAAACCCAAAAATAAGTACTCCATCGTTGAAAAAAAAACCGCAAAATAAGTAATTTGGGTATGAGAAAATTCATTCTTCTTACAATTAAATTTTAATAAAAAGAAGCTTTAATTTATTTATTTTTTTTTAGATTTTATAAACAAAGAAATAAGCAATGTCATTTTCCTACCCCTTATTCAGAGTGGATTTACACGTCTAATTTATATTTTTCTCTTTTGTTTTTGAATTAGGTCCCCCCAAAAGATTGAATCTTTTGCTGTTCTTTAGTTCTGATTGAAACCCAGAAAAAAGAAAAGTAAAAGAATTTCTTAAGGGTATAATTTTTACTGGGAAAAATCAAGAAAAGCAAGTTCTTCAATAGACGAGGCACTAGGGTTTTGGCGATTTTGGATTCTCTAAAGTGGGTTTTGGTGCAAAATTGTTGAGGTAAGTTTCTCTTTCATGGTATAAAGAGGGTTATTTTTTGTCCCCTTTTTGTTTGGTGTAATTATTTTGCAAAAGAAGTTTGGTATGCTATTGAGTGCCTTTTGAGCTTGAATTAGCATCTGGGTTGGTTAAATTTGTGGGTTCTAAGTTGTAATCAAGATGATTTTTTGATTTGGATGTGGAAGATATATAAGGGTTTGTTTGATTAAGTCTAGTTTGGTTAGCAAGCTTGTACTTTTGAATGATAAAGTTGTATATGCTAACTGTTTGTGACTAATCTTTGGTGAATTTGATAGTTTTGGGAGTTTGATTTCCTGTGATTCAAAAGCTTTCAATTGGTTGCTATATTGTGTGTTTTGGTGAGAAATGTTTAAGCAAATACTCAGTAAGATTCCAAGGAAATCGTCGAAATCATCTGAGAATCGAGAGCATAAAAGTGTTTCTGGTGGTTTGAATGCGTCCAGCAGTGTCAGAAAGAGTGATGTAGGGTCTAATAGGACTAGTAACCAGCATAATCTAGGTGCTAATGGTGCTTCAAATGTGGGGCAAAATCAAGGAAAGAAAGTTCCTAGAACTGTGGAATCAATGATGAATGGTGTAACCTTATCATCTTATGAAGCACTGCCGAGTTTTAGGGATGTTCCGAGCTCAGAGAAGCAGAGTTTGTTTTTGAGAAAGATTCATATGTGCTGTGTTTTATTTGATTTCCACGATCCAACGAAGAATTTGAGAGAAAAAGAGATAAAGAGACAAACATTGTTGGAACTAGTAGATTATATTTCTTCAGCGAATGTGAAGTTTTCGGAAAATGTAATGCAGGAAGTTATAAAAATGGTCTCTGTAAACTTGTTTAGGTCTCTTGCCGCTCAGCCTAGAGAAAACAAAGTTATAGAGGCATTTGATGTCGAAGAGGAAGAGCCTTTAATGGATGCATCATGGCCTCATTTGCAAATAGTGTATGAGTTCTTGTTGAGATTTGTGGCATCTCCTGAGACTGATGCTAAATTAGCCAAGCGGTATATTGATCATTCCTTTGTGTTGAAGTTGTTAGATCTCTTTGATTCTGAAGATCCTCGGGAAAGGGAATATCTGAAAACGATTTTACATCGGATATATGGGAAATTTATGGTGCATCGCCCCTACATTAGAAAGGCAATTAACAACATATTTTATCAGTTTATTTTCGAGACGGAGAAACATAATGGGATTGCTGAACTTTTGGAGATACTTGGGAGCATCATTAATGGATTTGCTCTACCATTGAAAGAGGAGCACAAGCTCTTTCTTGTTAGGGCACTCATACCTTTGCATAAACCTAGGTGCTTGCCTATGTATCACCAACAATTGTCTTACTGCATCACACAGTTTGTTGAGAAAGATTGCAAGCTTGCCGATTCTGTAATTAGAGGGCTATTAAAATATTGGCCTATCACCAATAGTTCTAAGGAAGTGATGTTTCTGAGTGAATTGGAAGAAGTTTTAGAAGCCACACAAATGCCCGAATTCCAGCGATGTTTAGTGCCTTTGTTTACTCAAATTGCCCGTTGTTTGAACAGTTCGCATTTTCAGGTATGAAGTCTGTTTTCTGTTTGATCTTTTTCGAGTTCTCTCACTGTTTAGCTGAATGTGATCTTTTGCACCCTCTCTTTGTTTATTTGCTTTGTTGTGTCATGAAGTACTTAGGGAGTTGTTTCAATGATTTTTCTTTTAAATTGCCAAATCTTATTTGTTTTGGTCTCATAGTGTATGTGTGCCTTTTTGGTCAAGATGTTCTAGAAGCCAGTAGTTTTTGTTATTATTGGATTGAGGATAAAGCCTTAAATATAACTACACCCCCCACAGTACCTATAGTATGAGCCTCTTATAGATGCATTGGGGGTGTCATTGATTTTGATGGAACTTGATTTGGATTTTCTATAATTGCATCTTACCCTCTTTTGATAGTGCAAAATCAGGCTAGAGCTTGAGCAGTGCCAATGATTGTTAACGGCCACAGTTATAGTTGATCCAAATCAGTTGATTGGCATTGCTCATTAGCAATGATTGGTAGCCGAAAAAGATTGGTACATAGAAGTGCCATTGATTGGGAACGATTGCGGTGACGGTTTATTGAAAAAGATTGCATCTTACCCTCTTGTAGAGGCATCAGGGTATCAATGATTGAGTTAACGGTTTCCGTAACAGCCACAATATAGATTTCGCGGTAAATGCGGATAGTTTTGCAGTTGTCACTTGTCAGTTAGTTCATAATTCTTTAAGAGATAGGGTGATGCGACTAATGCTAAATGGAGCTTCACCCTGCTGAGCGATACTTTTTCAACCTTTTATATACCGGAGAAGAGACCAATATGTGTTCCGTAACGGCGTAACCATCGCTTAATGTTAGGCTTAAAACTCGAGAAGGGTTGGTGAGTTATATCTTCATATTGTCATTGGATTTATAATATTTTTTCTGGCGTGGAGTTTCTTTTTAGGATTATTCTTTGGTTTAGCTTATGCTCTGTTAATTTCTTGAAGACGGATCACATAGAGGCTGAACTAGAATGCTATTGTTTGTACTTCCTTGAAAATTAGGTGACATACCTGTAAAGAGAATAATAGAATTTTGAAGATAAACCTATTCTCATAGGAGCTTTAAGAAATTTTTTTCTTCTGGTTGTACTGTTATACTTCCTCTGTCCCTTTACTCTAGTACACTTTCCCTTTTGATCTGTCCATTTAACTTTAACTTTGTAACATTTCCTTTTTGGACTGTAGTCTTACCTTCTCTTCTATAATTTCATTCACAAACTCATTTTCTCTCTTCATCTCGTTCGTATAATTTTTCCATTCATTTATTTTTTTTGTCTTATTACTCAACTAAAACTTAATATTTTTTTGATTCTACATGTGTCAATCTTAAAGGTACTAAGGGAGTATTAAGGAGAGAGACATAATATAAGGGTCTTGTAGTCCCAAATATTGAAGACAAATGAGATAATTTTTTTTGCCTTGGATTATTCGTGTGTTAAAAAAGACCATAAGATGCACCAATTAAAATAGTGGGAGATTGGGGCTTGAGGAGGTTGGAAAATGAAGAGTTCGACCGAAGATGGCTTGGTCAATGGGAGCAAAGAATGATATGAGGTTGGATTTTCAAAATAGATAAAAATGTTAAGAGGAAGAAGTATATATCGATGACTGATGAAATTGATTTCTTGTAGACTAATATTAAGTACAACTTAATAAAATGTAACCTTTATTACCGTCAATCTCCCACATTGATTCATTTTCGTTCAGGTTGTCGATCCCATATTAACCAAAGCTAGCTTCTCTTGCTGACCAAGTCTTCCTTTGAGCTTTGTGGATAAAATCGTGAATGATAATTATATTTTAGGGTTTGCTATTTTTCTTGTGTTCATGGACCTACTGTGTACATGGATATCACCATTAAGTTGTAGACTTTAATGATTCACCCGTGGGCTTAATTTATGATTTTTCATCCTAATTATTAAGACAACCTAAAGGGCCTGTTGCATCCTGTCTCCAATTAATGTTTGTAGCACTTTTATGGAGAAAAAAAAGGGAAAAGCGAAAAATAAGGAGAGAAAAAGGTGTGGACAGTTGTGTGTACTATTTTGGACAAATAGGAATATAGTGAATGTGTAAATATCAACTGGAGTTGGAAACAAATTAAAGCAAAAAGTGTGAACATCAATTGGAAATGGTTATATCAATGTAGCATTGAGATACTTGTACTTAATTTTGCTAATGATAAACATGGAAATTCAAATATTTTGAGTGCGGTTTGATACTATAACCAATCTTTATATTTGTTTTGAGAATGTTGATTGCAATGATGGCGTCAGTTTTTAGATTCTTTCTTTTTTCGAGTTTTTTTTGGGGGAGGAACTCATAGGTGCTTTGTGAACAACACTACGGTCATTTTCACCATTTTTCCCTTGTTGCTTTGCTCGTTGGGACTGGTATTAAACGCTCTGCTTGAGTGCTTGTCGCTTGATGGTACAACTTTTAGCTAATCACTCATATTTTAGTTATCGAGCGTGTTTGACCATGTCTTTATTTTCTTGGCTACTTTATGGAGAACAAATTTTGAAATATTCTTTAAAACATGTGCAATTCTTATATATGTGAAATTACAGATAATGTTTCCTTCAAGTCAAACTAGAAACAACTTCTTTTTAATCACTAAACAAGGGGATTTTGCGTACATTCGACCCCCCAAACCCAGGGCTAGCGCACATCCCATTTAAAGGCACAGGGGTGATGAATAGAATGTAGATTCTATCTTCAAAATGAGTAGTTATCCCTCTAACTCAGTCCGAAAATTTGTTCCGACTTCTGAGCATCAATAATTTTAGAAGCTGCGTGATGCATCATTTTCCATACTATAATTGGCCGTAAGCAGAAAGCTGCTCGGACTTTTGTGAATTAGTTGTTAAAGCTCTACAGTTCTTTGAGTTCAGTTATAATGGACTAAAGTAAAATGGCTCACTAAATCATGTGCATTTATTTACGTGAAGTCGCACATGATGCTTTCTACCAAGGGTAAGGTTACTACATACGATCCTCTAAACCCTATTTTAGGCAGGAGCCACTCGATTGTGTTGGGGTAATGGAATGTTGTTCTTAAAGTTATAGTTGTATAGTCAAATTTCGGTGTCTATGAAAATTGGGTATTGAGGTTCAGCTCACTTGAAGCAAAGCAGTGTGCTGATGAAAATTCTGGTTTGAAATTCATTGATCTAAATTTGTGGATTATGACTGATTGAAATAGGAGCCAGAGTGAATCGGAAAATCTCACATGTTTAAGCAAACTCCATACTGATTTCGTGGGATAAATAGGAATCTGGGTCAAGATTTAATTGAAATTCGTGGCGTAGTTAACATTCATCGTTCTGCTTTTCACGAGAATATATCTTTTGTTCCCGTAATTTTTCCTTGTACTACAGTATTTTGTATGTCAAGTCCCAGAAAGTTGGAGTTGTTCACTGAATACGTTTTGTTTAATTGTAATTGGTTCTGCGGAGTCGTATCACCTTTGATATCCCTTTCTTTTCTGTATTTCTTTCCAGGTCGCAGAACGAGCACTTTTCCTGTGGAACAACGATCACATCGAGAACCTGATCAAACAAAACTGCAAAGTCATCTTACCCATCGTCTTCCCTGCACTGGAGAAGAATACACGAAATCACTGGAACCAGGCCGTTCATAGCTTAACCCTCAACGTACGTAAAATTTTCTCGGACCTCGATCCCGATCTCTTTGAGGAGTGTTTGAAAAAGTTTCAGGAAAACGAATCAAAGGAAGCAGAAGTGAACGCTAAACGCGAAGCAACATGGAAAAGGTTAGAAGAAATTGCTGCCGAAAAAGCAAAAAGTACCGAACCAGTCCTGATCCCCCTCATCTTACCTACTCGTACGACTTCCGGTTCCGGTATTTGATCCGCACAAAAACGAGTCCTTTTTCAAAATTTGCATAAGTGGTCTCAATTTTTTCCGACGCCAACTGAATCAACTGATGAGATATAATAGAATCCGGGGGGTTAGAGTGTCGATGTTCATTGATTCATTTTGTTGCAACCCACGTTTATTGTTGGCGAAAAGTCGAGACTCGAGAGGACAGGGAAAGAAAATTGAAGTTTAGGCAATGTTTGTAGCTCTTATGTTATAGTTTCTGAAACTCTACAGTTAGATTTACTTAGGACTAAAAAAAGTATGGGTAGATACTAATTGAACAGAGGGAGGGAATGGCATAAGATTAGAATTTTGTGGGTTGAAGATTGTACAGTACACTTGTGATATTATTCCTTGTTTGGCTTTATATAATTATTATGCCTGCTTTTAGAGTTGTTTTTAATGATGTAGTTCATTCTGGTCGATATCGGGTTAAGTGTTTCGATTGGTTCATAATCGGGTATTCTGTCTATGTTTATTTTTATGTAATTGTAAACGTATTTTTTGAAGTTGGGTAAAATTGGATTCAATTAGAATGTAAAGGTACATATCAGATCATTATGTCTATTTCGAACACTTCTGATTATAGCGTAGTTGTACTCTTGCTTTTGCCTTTTCTTTTCATCATACATACTAATGAGCATTGGAGTAAGCTAGCCTAAAAGTGGATCAACCCTATTATTTGTATGGATCTATTTTCTTTTCTTGTTTCTATTTGCTTCTATTAGTTTATTGGTTGTATCGTTCTCTTTAGATTTTAGTTGTTTGAAGTATTTATTGTATCTATTACGTTTTTTTATCTATACGACATAGGGATGTTTCTTACACTTTCTCGAGCCGGGAGATTCCTTTTTGGTCACGTTCTCCTTCATGGGCATGAGTTGTCGCCGTACTTTTCTTCTCAGATCTTGTCCATAATTTTTATGAGCTGAATACACTGGGTATGATGATGATGAATCAAAAACTTTTGTATGTGATAGAAGTTGCTTTCTCCAATCTTTAATTAATTGAAAAAGCTACTAATTTTTTAAGTTTAAAATTTAAATAAGATAATCTGTTCAAGTACATATTATTTCGGGTAATGCATTGAATTCGAATATTCGATTTTCGCTCACTTAATAGTAAAAAAACCAAAATCAAATTATGTCATGTTTGGAAATAATAATTGTATTTGAAAATTTGGAATTAGCTCAAATTTAGTATTTGATAACTTTAAATTTTCAATTTGAATTTGGATCAAATTTCATCATTACCTTTTAAGTAGTTAAACTTGAAAATTTGAAAATGACTACCCAAAAATTTGTCATTTATTCATGAATTCATAATTAAAATTCATAATTTAAAATGAAATACTTATTTCCAAACACTACATTAATAAAATTTCAAAAGTACTTAAATGATATCACATGTGTCATTTTTTTCTATTGGTGAGGGAGAAAGAGAAATAAATATGGGCATTTGGAAGTTGGAAATTAAGTATTTATTTATTTTTTATTTTATAATTATTGAAATATTTGGATGTAAACTTTGGATTAGAGTAATGTATTCATACAAGAGTATTTGTATAACACAATTTTTGTTAAGACCGTCTATAGCAAAGATGGATAATTATGGACTAGCTCATTTTGCAAAATAAGTAACTGATTAGTCATTAGCCTTATTGTTAAATTTAAAATTATTAGGCTGGGCCATTGTAAGAGTCGTCTTTGCCATAGACGGTATCTCAGGAGACTTCTTACTTATAAAATATTAAAATCCATATTCTGTCCTCTTTCTTTCTCTTCTCCATTTGTCTTTCCTCTAGAAAAAGTCCCAATTTCGACAAAATTTTAAATAAAATTACCCTGCTTTTATCTGTTGGCAGTTGGATCATCTTAGTTTTACTGAATCAGTAAGTTGTTTCAAAAATCCCATCTCGTCTTTCTCTAAATTTCAATTGTTTTGTTCTTCTTTCTAGATTTATATTTTTGAGGGATCATTCTTTTTCTATAATAAATTTCTGACAGATGTTATCTTTAATTTTCAGATCATACCCAGATCTTACATTTTTACTTCGCCACCCGACTGTGTAACAAGGTAAATTTTTTAAATGTAATTTTGCATTTGATTATTTTTTGTGGAATGTCAATTTTTAGCGGTTTCTGGGGATTCTGTTGAGATTTGATTTTTCCTACTTTATTGGAAGGTGCATTTATATTTTATCTGGGCTTCTTTTAGAGTTCAAAAAGATTGTATCCTTAATACTCATTCATCATCAATTATGTGAAAATTGAGAAGAAAAAATTCCAATTAGAATTGTTTGAAGATTGCATTTGATGTCATAGGGAAATTAGTTTTAATTCTAGGTATTTGAATGATGTTTATGTTAATGGGTTTTGTGCTATATTATGATTAAGATTCCTGTAGTATTGATATTTTCTGGGTTCTTTCTATTTTTGGTGGAATCTAATTTTAAATTTTGTATGAAAAGGTCTTTGGAAGGGTTTTGTTTTTGTTCATCAGTCCAAAGGAAAGCTTTCAAATTCTTTACAGATGAGCAATTCTGGAATTGGGATTTTCTTATTTGATTTAATTGTGTAAGATTTTTTGGGGGAACCCTTTAGGATAATAGGAACATTCTTATAGTTCATATATATCTGCAAAGATATGATAAAGCAGATATTAGGTAAGCTTCCAAAGAAGCCATCTAAATCGGCTGACGCCTGCGATGGGCAATCTTCAAATGCCTTAGCTAGCACTAGGACTAGTGATTCTGCTGGCCATGAATGGGAAAGATGTGCCAAACCTAAGTGTCAATCCAAATTTACATTCCGATTTGGGTCATGGGTTTAAGTTTATGCAGGACTTGATTTCGAGTCCATTTGAGGAATTGCCTAATTTTAGGGATGTTCTGAGCTCTGAGGAGCAGAACTTATTCATAAAAAAGATTCACTTGTGTTGTCATGCTTTTGATTTCACTGATCCCACAGAGAACCTGAAAGAAAAGGAGATTAAGGGACAGACATTACTCGAGCTTGTAGATTATGTTAGCTCGGATAATGGAAAGCTTAAGGAAAATGTGATGCAATAACTTGTTAGGATGGTGTCTTTGAACTTGTTTAGGTCGCCTACTGCTCAACCCCGTGAATATAAGGCTTTAGAGGCTTATGATTTGGAAGAGGAGGAGCCTTTAATGGATCCTGCATGGCCTCACTTGCAAATTGTTTATGAACTGTTTTGAAGGTTTGTAGCATCACCCGAGACAAATGCAAAGCTGGCCAAAAGGTATATTGATCATGGGTTTATTCTCAAGTTGTTAGATTTGTTTGCTTCTGAGGATCCGAGAGAGAGGGAGTATTTGAAAGCAATTTTTTCATCGCTTCTATGGAAAGTTTATGGTGCATCGTCCGTTTATTAGGAAATCAATATACAACACTTTTTATTGTTTTATTTTCGAGACCCAGAAGTTTAATGGGGTTGCTGAGCTTTTAGAAGTTTTGGGTAGTATCGTTAATGGGTTTGCTTAACCTCTAAAGGAGGAGCATTAGTCGTTTCTTGTTCGTGTCCTTATTCCGCTACACAAACCAAATTGCTTGCCGATGTACCACCAACAGTTATCTTATTGCATCATTCAGTTTGTGGAGAAAGATACCAAGTTTGAGGGTACTGTAATTAGGGTTTTATTAAAGTACTGGCCGATTACCAGATGCCTGAATTCGCCATTGTACAGTGTCATTGTTTCGGTGTATTGCTCATTGCTTGAGCAGCTCCTACTTTCAGGTCATTTCTGGTTCTCAATATTTTTCCTATTGCTGCTCCATCCGTTTTCTTTTTAATATTTTGTAACACTCATGAATTTCCAACCCCTTATACGATTTTGGTTTCGTATAAGGGGTCGGATATTCAGGGGTGTTACATATTTGATCATAGAAACTCGGAACTAGAACCTATCCACCCTTCCTTGTTCTGAAAACTTTGCCCCGAAACAATTAACTATTTGCATTCCACAACACCAACTGAAGTTTAAGGTGCGCTTATTATTTACGTGAAGTTGTTGATGATGTTTGCTATCTCATGTTGTGTATATTCAAGTTTAATTGCTGATTTGCTGTCTCATTTTGTGGAGACCGGGATCCTTACGATTATATGCAATGGCTGATTGAATAAGGTTTGCTTCTTATTTACGTGAAGTTGCTGATGATGTTTGCCACCAAGGGTCATTCGAAAATAATCTCTTTGTTATTACTAACAAGGATGAGGTTGCGTACATTTGACCATTGACCCCTTAAACCCCGCCTAGGTGGGACTTCGTAGTAGCAGTTAAATTTTAGTAATCAGAAACACAGAGCATAAAAAGAGCGATAACTTGATGCCAGACTGTTTAGTACATGGTTCCGAGTTAGAATTGAGCTTGGTTTAGGATTGATCGAGTTCAACGTCAATACTATGTAACCTTAAACCGGCTTGATTTTCACGTCGATTTGGACGACTTTGAACCAACTTTTTTGAATTCAGGTTCCATGGAGCCGATTCAAGGTTGATTGAGAGCAAAATTGCAGAATGAGCAGTTTTAGTTATGGCATTATAGTTGTACAAATAGGATCACATTATGAAGTTCTTTAACATTTCTAGTCATGTGAACTTTAAGATGAAAGACATTTGACACCCTAAATTTTATTTTAATTCTATAAAGCTACTTAATTATGGCTACCTTTTACTTTATGAATGACTTGCAACTTGATGGTAATGCTCGACGTGCTTCTTACAGTGAAACTGTTTCGTACAACAATTTGTGAATAGTTTCGTACAACAATTTGTGAATAGTATATGCACTGCAAATTGAGTCCAATGAGACCCTGTACCCAAAGAACCGATCTAAATATGAACTCTGTTCAAGACAATCTAGCCTCATGCAAGGCTTTGCTAAATCACAAATTCTTGCTATAGACCGTCTCTAGTGTAGAAGGGTAAATATGAGTCAACCCATTTGTTAAATGAGTAATTGAATAGTCATGTCAGCCATTGGGTGTCTTTGCCATATCGAATATTTTGTTTTATAATGGTCTTTATATCGAATAATCTGAGAAATTCAAAAAAAAAAAAGTATACTATTGGAGAATCTTTTGTTAGTGTTTATTGAATAATAAAGTTATTCAGAAAAATTTGAGAAGCATAAGCATTAAAATATATCAAAGAAAGTTAGTGGAAAATTTATGGTTATTATTGACTATATATAAGTATCAAAAATATTAGATCTTCAAAAAAATTATTAAAATAAAGTAATTAAGGGGTATATGAAGATCATAAATATTAAAGATGTTAGTAAATAAATGTCATTAAGGTTGATTTGGATTAATTATTAAGGTGGTATAAATAGTGAATGAACTTTAGAACTACTCATTTTAGTAATTGGAATAAAAATAAAATGGAGTAATTTTGGTTTTAAGATAAGACAAAAAGACAAGCGAATGGAAGAAACATATACTTCCTCCGTTTCATAATACTTGCTACATTTCATTTTTTTACGCAATCCAATGCACAATTTTGATCATAAATATCTTAAACTACACTTAGCTAAAATTTATAAAAATTTAATATAATGAAAGTATGCAATTAGACGATTTAAAATAGATTCCACTTGACTATATTTCTTCTTACATATCAGTCGTTATATACAAAATAAACTCGAATAATAAATAATACTCATAAGTCAAATATAGCGAATATTTCAGAACGGAGGAAGTAGATGAAATGATGTGAGAGATAGTATGTGGACAAAAATAAATGCCAAAAATAAAAATAAAATTAAAGTATAGAAAATTAAAGGTGAATATGCAGAGTAAATATATAAATGGTAAAGCTAATTATAGTGGGAGAAAAGGGGTGATTTGCAACCACTTTAATAAAATTATAATTTTGAAATTTAAATCCACTAGATTTAAATTTATGTAAAAAGGAATGTGATATGAATATCCACTAAACTATTATACTATTTAGAAATCAAATAAATTAGTGTTTGTAAACGAACATCCCCCACTCCCACTCATCAATTCGTTGATTTTTATGTGTCTTTTTCAAACTAGCAAGTAGTAGTAAGTTGCATGATAGACGGCAACCACTTAATTTTCAATTTTCTAAGACCCACCGTAATACTCTCTTTGTCCCGATAAAATAACAATATTCTATAAATATATAATTATAAATGAGAGAAAATAAAATAAAAACATATGAATGAAAATTATATTAAATCATAAGAACATAAAAATATTGTAAATTGAAAAGTATAATTTTCAATAAAAATATTGACAAATTTATATTAGTGATAGAAAAAAGTTATATTCACTTATCCCTATTTACGCCCTTCAATTATTCAATTCAATTTGCCTAAGTCTTCAAGGAATTTATACCAAGGTGCATGGGTCTAGTAGTCTATAATTGACTTGTAAAAACACCTATTTCCTCACTTCTATAATACTTAAAACTGATAGTTACATTTCTCACATAATATGTCACACTCAATAGTAAGTATTATGGAACGGAAGACGTATATCCCTCTCATTTTACACCTAGTATAAACTGTATGAAACTTAATAAAAAGAGAAATTGAGTTGAAGAATGAGACAAAAAATAAGTAAAGAATAAAAATGTGCAGTTAATATGCAAAAAGAACATAAGTTTTTAATGAGATTAAAAAAAAAAGGATATAATCATTATCATAGAAGAAATTGGTGCAAAATCAAAAGGGTAGAGACTAGTTAAATTAGCTTTGGTAAAATAGTACTTTTTGTCCCTATCCATACGAGTTTGACACGGGTTTAATTTTGAATCATTTTAGTTTTACGTGTGTTATTTATTCTCGTGTAGAAATTCAAATTGATTTATATTTTTTTCCGTTCAATAGTCTTTTTAGGAGCTTTTCTCAAGTTGAAAATCTCTCTAACCGCAATCTCTTTATTTCTTTGATATCTTAATTTTATAAGCGAGATAAACTAGGTATCAGGATAATCAAACAATGAAAAGGTACCTAGAAAGCTATAGCAGACCAAACAATGCATGTGAACATAAAAGCTAGTCCATCACTCAACCAGATTTTTTCAAAACAAAATCATCACCAACCAAACAATCCTTGCAACTAGAATCAAAAGGCATGGCACCTAATAAATTATTGAAAAGCACAAGAAAAAATCTCCCAACTCCAAAATTTCACATGCCAACACCAGAAGAATTAAAACTGTATAACTCAACTTTACAATGCTAAGGAAGGAAGAAAATTGTTACATTTTCAGAGCTGCATAGTATTCAACTAAACTATTTTACATCCAACAACATAAATTAGAGAATTAATATAAAGAACAAACTACGAAATCGATCGAAAAAGGAATGTAGTTAAGTAGATTGAAGAAAAAAAGAATGATTAGACCATAAACTAAAAACAATTTCTATTCATACTAATTCTAATGCCAAATATCCCTGATTGAATCTGAGAATTTGGCCTATCAAACTTCATTTGATTTCTAGTTCTTCCTTCCAATGAAAGAAACAAATTATATGATCAAATCAGCCATCTAAATCTCATTACATAGCAAAGGCCTTCTTAATCTAACTCTTTTTTCTACTCTGTGCTAAAAAAACCCGAATACAGAACCGAAAAATGCAAAGCAACCAGTGATCATGAAACTAAACTAGGAACTCTAACTACTAATCACCATTTGCTGGGTTTAGCCTAGAGCCATTGTTCGTCTTCTTCTTCCACATTTCAACAATCTTCCGGTGGGAATTCGAATGAATCTCTGGGGAGAAAGTTGGGCTGCTCGCAGGGCGGTACTCCTCACATAACCGGCCTGATTTGTACCGCACCCCACACGCGTTGCAGAGTGTCTTAGGCCCTTTAGGGCCAGCTCGCCATTGTGGGGTCTTCTCCGCCCCACAATGCAAGCACTTGCGTCCAATAACAGAGCTGAATTTCGCAGCTCCGGGTTTTTTAATAACCTTATCATGAACCGGCCAGTGTTGAAACTGGGATCCTAACATATCCCTTCTTTTCCTTCCATGTTTCGACCTTGCTTTGCCCGGAACTTTAAAATTACATGGGAAATTAACCATCATCATATTTCCATTGTTGAAGCTCCTCCCATGGCTAACATTTCCATTAAACCCACCACTGCTGTTTTCGAGCACAGAAATCGGGCTCAAATGACTTGTACTATTACTATTAGTACTATTACTAATACTAATATTATTATAATTGTCGGTAATAGTACTTGGCATAAAGTCCACTAATGATTCCACCATTGGAAATGTATCCTTGTTTGATATCCACTCCAATTCTTCTTCCTCCACAAATTCCTGTTGAAGAAACCCAAAAGTTTTCAACATCAAAAAATCCATTCCTTTCCCTATTCGATAATAACTCCAAATTCAAACACTAACTTAAAATTTCCCAGAGAAATTAAATAATTTTTGAAAGAAAAGAACTCTAAAATTGAAAATGAAATGCTTAGTACTAAACTCTAAAGAGTAAAGTTTTTTTTAATGTAATAGAGTAATAAAGATGACAATGATACCCAACTAAATAATGCAACTTTCAAATAAAGCAAAATGGGTTAGGTTGTTGGGTTGGGTTTTCGGGTCGGGTTGGATCTATAACTTTAAAATTAATTATTAAAATAAATTAATTAATGTAAAATAAACATTATTAGAGAGAGTGAGACATAGCACGTGAAATCACGTGCATGACTAGACTAGATGGGGTCGTTAAGGTAGGGCGCGTCTATAATTAAAAAAGGTAGGGACCACCGCACTGGAAAATTGCTCAACATTAATTGGTGCACGCCTGTCATGTGACAACGAAAATGCGGCCCCACCCTCGGCCCTTAATAATAATAATAATAATAATAATAATAATAATAATAATACATTAAGAAAATACTATTGAAATACTACCTCCATGGCTCCATCCCAATAATACATTTTACTCTGAATTTGCACGATTTGTTTTTACTTAAAAAGCAAATTTATGTAGAGCTACAGTATTTATATGAATGAAATATAATTAATAATCAAGAAAAAAAATCATTCGACGTCTTTAAATTGATAAAATATTTTTAAAATACAAATTTAATATATTTACAAAGAAAAAAATTAAAAAAGAAAAGAAATATAAGGAAAAACCATAACATAGGGAACAAGAAAGCAATTAAAAGAATGACTCAGTGAGTCAACGCACAACTCGTCCGAGTTAACAAAACCTAACCTAGTGAAATGATAGAAAGAGAAAGAGAGAGAAAGAGAGAGAGAGAGAGAGAGAGAGAGAAAGAGGAGAGTATACCGGAAAAGAGTGGGAGCGGAGGAGGGAGAAGGTGGGGTGGTGGTTGGTAGAAGTTTGAGGAGTTTCATCGTCGTCTTCTTCGGAGAAATCGAGGAAATCCTCCATTAAAGCGGCTGTGTTGAGGGACTCCATTAAAGAGAAAGGGGGAATGGGGGAAAGAGGAGAGAGAAAGAAAGGGAGTTTATGTATGGTGAAGTTAGGAAGAAACGGAGGGTTTTTGGGTGGGAAATGCCGAAATGGGGATAGGAATGAAGGGATGTTATTTTTCTTTTTATCTTTATGATTTTTTAACTAAATTTTTGGTGATACTCTCGACATTAATTGTCTTATTTGTTGCCTTTTCTAGCCGCTTATTAATACAATTAATGTAACAAATTTAGAACCATGTTCACTGTTTTTCCTACTTTCATTTGGGCTTTTTTTTTCCGGCTATTTTTATGAGAGACAGTCTTTTTAAAAGATGTTTTTAGGCATCGTATACATCGAGTTGTAAATGTTTAATGTTTACTTTTACTTTTATTTTCCATCATGGGCGAATAAAATTAGAGCTATCTCAAATTCCCAATAATGATGATTTTTTATTTGCCTGAAAATTTTTTTGGGTAAAAGTGCATACCACTAGTGATAGTTCACCAAAAATTCCTTAAATGTTTGTAAAAAAAATTACTTGCATGGGCAATTTTTAAAAAACATCTTGGTTCACCCAACCTATAAGAACTTGACACATGTCTAAACAACTTTTTTTATTTTTTTAAATAGTTTTTTTAGTTATACATATATATATATATATATATATATATATATATATATATATATATATATATATATATATATATATATATATATATATATATATATATATATATATATATATATATATATACACTATTAGTTGTAAAATTTTATGCTCTGTAATTAGATACCCATTTTGCTATATTTTAAATTTTTATTTTTTTTCTATAACTATATAAATTAGTACTTTAAGGAGTGGTGAGTAAGTTTTTTGTATTCTCATTGATGGGATAAATTTTTTATGTCAAAAATCTTCACATGAAGAACACAATTTCTTATCATAAACGATCTTTGTCATAAACCGTTCGTCTTGGGTCAGCCTAATTATAAAATCAGTTTCTAATGTCTAATATTTAAATAAAAAAAATAATAACTGCATCAAAAAATTGATTTGGATGAGAGGAAAAGTGTAGAGGAGATTTGTGAGGAATCTTTTTTAAACACCAATGAGAGTGCTCTTAGAGATGTTTTCTCATGAGGATTTGTGTTTTTTTTTTTATTTGTAGGGATTTTTTCTTAGCACCGGTTAATAGTACATACTCAATTATTTTTTTGAAACAGATAATACATAATCACTTCAAGTTATTAGTAATGTCTCATTTGTTTTTTGGACACTATTTATCTTTTACTCTTAATTTTTGTTTTGTTATTAATTTATAAGTCAAAACATGGTCAAGTGGAATCTTGTTTTATTCGTAGCATAAATTATTCATATCAATTTTTCATAAATTTTCACAAATAGAGATATTAAGAACTGGATAAGTGCATTGGATGGAATGCATAAGGCAAATGGAGCAATACTGATAAATTGGAGGGAGTATATTTGTAGGCTCTCTATAGTTCAACTAATATTTACTCATTGAAATTAATTAAAATTGATTTTTACTGATTCAAATAGATTTTTAACTAATTGATGTTAATGGATATTGATTTTTACTGATTTTCATTGATTTTTAGTTATCATTTAAAATTGATTTTCCTGATTATAATTGATTTTTACAAATTACAACCGCGTTTTATTGATTGTAATCAATTTCACTGACTATAACTAATTTTTACGAATTCAAACTTAATTTTTATGATTGCTTGTTTTTATAAGGTGATTAAACCTGTCTTACTTTGATCTATTTTTATGAATTGGTACTTTTTTAAAACTAGTTTTTGTTGGTCAAATAGGATAAGCCAACCAATAACTCCAGTTAAAAGTCTTTTGCCAAACAGGTTCTTAGTCAATATAAAAATATTGTGTATGTTTCCATTTTAAAATTGTAACGAAGCAATTTTTAATAATAAAATGAGGAATATCCACAATGATGCACACTAAATCTAGCGTGAACTAAATCCATAAAAGACTTACTCTTTAATATTTCTTTTAATTTCTAGTTATAGAATTATATTACAAATCATTGAAGAAAAATAAGTGGTCGAGATAAGTCTTTAGATAATATTAGAATAAATGGAGTGTGGCCATTGTCAAAAAGATTATGATGGTGTATGGAAAATTACTAAGCTGAATATATTATTTTTTTTTCACAAATTCTTATTAGAAAAATAAGTGGTCGAGATAAGATTATGATGGTGTGTGGCAAATGGCGATAAAATAGAGTATTTTGTAGTAAATTAAGCCATCTACTTCTAATTTTGTTGATTAAGGTTATTATAGAGCGAAAATGACCTAGAAAAAGGACTTTACTAAAACTAGTTCATTTAAGACTTAGAATTACTAATTTTAGGGCTATCTACAACAAGAAATACTAACGTTACTCACTTTTTTGTATTATTAATGGTTTCACCTTATTTACACCTACTAAACAAGTTGACTTTACTAAGATTCGACGTTTCTCATTACGTTGACTAAAAATGTTATGCAAGTAACAGCTCATACACAACACTTTATTACCCCGACACCTTTAAGTGGCTCCTACTATCCTACCCAGGACGGGTTTGAAAGGTCAGACTTATGCAACTTTACCCTTGCTCGTAGTAACCAAGACGTTATTTCCCAGTTTCTGCAACTTTCCGAAACCAAAGAACTAAATCATTTTGCCCCCAGGTCTCAATAAATTCAGCCTAGCTTTGTGTTGCATAAAATAAAGGGTCCATTTCCAATGCTCAACACCCTATAATTAGCACCCAAACCCAACGCTTCTACAATACTCTCCAAAGATTATCTCCTAGGAGGCCATCAAACCCTATACACGAACTCCATTTAACTGTAAATTATACAAACTGTCGAGTCTAGATCAACTCTCGCCTAGCAATTATGTTCCGATACTTTTGTAAACCCGTCTTCTCACCTGAAGAACTCCTAGTCGGAAACTTTAACTTCTTAGCTTAGAATCCCGAGTCAAGAACAACTTAGTCGATATCCTCAAATTACCGAAACTAGAAAATCTAAGCACTCTTACCAGATGATATACAATGGAAGAGCGTGCTCAAGGGATTCAAGTGTTTATGGCTGTCCTACTTAGCTACTTCGACTGTGGGGCGATCTCTAATAGTATAGGCATTTCACACAAAATTGCTGATGCGTGTATCATATCAAGCTTCCTCAATGACCGGGCTTCCAAAACTTGGGAACATAGGGTGTCTATCTTCCCTGTGTTCAACACAACATCAATATTGACTAGCAATGAATTTGTCAGAGATTGAACTGATGAAAGCCAATGTTGTCACAAGAAGATACATATTTCATCGAACAATAGTATTCGAGCACAAAACCAACATAGCCTCTGATTCGAAAGCCATATACAATACTACTCTTGTTCAGGCAGTAACATCACTTATATATAAGTCTATCATTCAAGCAAATACAATCCGGTCCCTGGGCTTATAGTCATATTTATTAACACAGACAGTAGACTTGCGTCTTAGAATGGTGCCATCGTCATTGCCAAGGAACTCCATTGGCAACAAAGTTTGGAACTTTGGAACATCATTGTGATGATCGAAGACAACGATGAAATTACTCTAGAAAGTCTATCGAAATTATGTGAATTGGCTAGAAATGTTGAGGGGAAAGATTGGTTTTTGATAGCAGCTGAGTCACTGAACAACACCGTTGGCATTTGGCAGTGCACACAACAAGAATGGTGCTAATATGTTCAGTAGCTGGAGTAAGTACCCTTCATATCTAGTAGATTATGGGTGGGGAAAGCCCTATATGATGTAGCAATGCAGAGCACCCCCACAAAAATAGCATAACTTTTGATGGTAGCAGTGGAATTGAACAATGACAATGTTAAAGTCTTAAGCATAAAGGATTAAGATCGGGTACATGAACCAATCAGCTACATGAAAATTCTCTAAATCATGAACTTCATAGCAAATCACCCCTAGTTGCTAAAGTTTCCTATAAGAAAATTTCACCTAGCATCTATGCTTAAAAAGCAGCAAAATTTTTGTTATTCTTCAAAAAAGAGAAGAATAACACGACTTATGCTTGATTTGTAATGAAAAATGCAGTTTAGGTCCCACTTATAACAAATATTGACACTTGTAGGCCAAAATCATAACATATCGCTTAAATCAGCCTAAAAATCGATTTTTTAACCCTTTATGATGCGGAATGCCAAGAGAATTAGTTCGGTAGATTTATACATTTACAACTCAATATATGTTATGCCACCTTATTTTTTATACTAAGATTCAATCCTCTACCCTTCCTAAGAAAAGACATTGAGATTGGGACAATGTGATATGTTGTATATTTAAGGAAGTAGCTACTACCTATTAGTAAGTTACAAACTTGCAACATATGGAGGAAATTGAACCATCATAAGATCACATACATATGGCAAAAACTATGTACAAATGAATCATTCAAGAAAACAACATATTAGCATGAAAATTGGACTCACCTCATTCAAGAAAACAACATCCATATCATTACTAAATCAATCATTTTGCAAAAAGAGTATCCATTACATACCTAACAAAAGGTCCTCTTTTTCCCTTAAGAACCTCCCTAACACTCTTTTCATCTCCTACAAATCCTCTCCCTTTCATCTCCTTCAACAACTCCTTACCTTCTTCCTCCTTCTTCTCCCTTCCAAACGCCTCGAAAACCGCCACACAAGTCCCAGCATTGGGCCTAATTCCCTTCTCCAACATCTCCAAAACATACTTCTTAACCTCCAAAAACATCCCACCTTTAGCAAGTGATTTAACTAACACACTATAAGTATAAGCATTAGGAAGAACCCCAGATGCCAACATCTTCAAATACACCTTATGAGCATCCTTACATTGCCCAGCATTAGCATAAGCTTCAATTACAGCAGTGAAACCTATTACTTCAGGCATTTTACCCTTATCTTTAATCTCCCTAAACATTTCCAATGCTTCATGTGTTAATCCATCCTTAGACATTTCGTCGAACATCTTGACTGCATTGTTCATAAGTCCCTCCGTTCTCATCTTATGGAAAATTTCCTGCAGATTTTTGGGATCTTTGGGTTCTTCAATGATGGGTTTTTTGTTGAATGGGTCATAAGGGGGTGGAAGGTCATGTTGGGTAGGTTTAGACTCGGAATCTTGTTCGGAGTCGGATTCGGAATCAAAGGAGTTTGGTGGGATGAAATTGACCTTGGCGTTGGGTTTTGGAGAAGTGGGGTTTGAATTAGAGGATGTGAATGATCTTGTAATGGAATTTGGGCAGGAAAATAGAGGGAAATCGGAGGTATTTTTGGAAAATTGTGAAGAAATAGGAGGGATTTGGGAGGTGAAGTAAAGATGTTTGATGAGAGAAGAAGATGATGACGATGAGTGAAAAGAGAAGAAACGACGTCGGAGAAGTGAAGCAATCGCCATTGTTATACTGTAGCCTGTAGGAAAATGTGTATGAAGAAGAACGAGGAAGAAAAGGGAGGGAAAAGACGCTTCTAGAAACCCACTTTTTATTTCCATAAACTTTACTCATGAGGAAATCGGTAAGTCTCATGGGAGACGGTCTATTCTATAGACGGAATCTATGAAGCCGAGCCCAAAATATAACATAGTATATTTGGGATTATAATAAATTATTTGGGGTTATAGAATAGTATATTCGAGGTTATAACATCTTACATTTAGGATTATAACATAATATAATATAATTGATATTATATTAAAAAAATCAGTTAAGGGAAATGGGCTGGTCCAATTTTGTGGTCTATCCTATAGACCGTCTCTTGTGAGATTTTGTGTAAGAAAACAAAGTATCAATTCATAACTTTGACTTTTGACACTTTATTAATGATACCTTTAAGTTTCTAATGATACCCTCGTATTAATAAGCGTTTTACAATCGTAACCTTTTTAAACTTTTTATGTCCAAAATTGAACAAAACTATTAACTTTCTTTTATGTTTCGAATTGAAAAAAAAAAAAAGAAAACGAATAAAATTTATCAGTTTTGGACGATTTCGGACGGAAAAATATTTAAAAGGTTACGGTTGTAAAACGCTCAATAATACGAGAATGCCATTGATAATGATAAAACTTAATGGTACCATCCTTAAAGTGCCAAAATTCAACGGTACCAATGATAATTTCCCATACTGTTTTTAAGTCTTTAAACTCAATTACTAAATCTCACAAACAATTCTTTAATGTAAAAGCAATATAAAATTTTCGTTTTGATTAAAAAAAGCACATGATAAACCACAATTTTAAGATGTCGATCGATTTGTTACTTATAAATTACTTAAATAAATAATAATATATTAATTCAATATTAATTAAGTTGAACACAACATATACACAAATCTAAAATGTCGATCGGTTTAATTGTAGTTCAATTATAAAAAATAATAAATAAAAATGTCGTTTAAATCAACATCAATGCATTGTTGACAAACTAAAATTGATCGATTGATTTTGATTTATTTTTGAAAATAAAAAAAATATTTCATTTTAATTAAAGTAATTGCAATATAATTTGGAATTTATAATCGATTTAATTTTAAATTAATTTTAAAAGTTTTAAAAAGTGGCCAAATCACCCATTTTCATTACCTCTCACTCTCATATCACTATAAATAATTATTGATTTGGCGACTAGCGTTCTCTAACTAATTAAATGGGTCACTAAAAATGCAAATCCCTATCTTGTCGCCAACAAATTCTCCACATTTTGAAGAGATCAGATATGGTCCCAATAAATCCTCCACATTTTAAGGAGGAAAATATTTGGAATATATTTTGTTGTTATTTTGCCCGCATAATTATAGGTCATTTATTTCTTGTTTTTGCCTATTATAGTTATTGCTTTTTCCTATAAAAGGAGAATCAAAACAACTTAAAGTATATTAAGAGCTTGATTGGGTATAGGAAATCATCACATCAATATAGAAATTTTCTTAAATCTAAACAACAGATATTATGGATGAGTTTCAAAACCTAATCGAAAAAGAAAAACAACTGCCTTTCAAGAAGCGATTATTTATACGAGCGTTTTTTTGTGAATCAAATGATACATCACTACTCAAAACGAATGTTAATATCCATCAGCGATCACCGACTGATATTATAAGATCAGTTCCACTTATAATAGAGTTGTTTAAAAACAAATACGGTCGTGATATCGACCTAAATATCATAATGGAAAAAAAGCTTACAAATTCGGAAGTTGAAAGATGTGGTCCCGTTCTTAACAGAGAGTGAAGTGCATAATTTAACCCAAAAGAAGAAAATTAAGGTCAAATGTTTTATGGGATTCAATTGCTATGACTTAATGCTGAGCCGATGGAACTATGCAAAAACAAATAAGAATAAAAAAGGGATGACAAACAATGAGATTAAGAAGGTAGCAGGAGGATGGAAATATGTGCTGAATAAAGAATGGAATAAACTTAAGACAGATCAAAAATTGAAAGCCGGAGATAGTATTTGGATCACATCCTTTCATCTACAAATTCATGATCAAACTCATCTTTGTTTCGCCATTATCAAAACATAACGACTACTCACTTGTAGCAAAATTAAGATAGATTATATTTTTAGGAAAATAGATTTTAACTTTGTATTAGTGAGATTTAGATTCCAATTTCCAATATTAGATTCTAGGATTTAACTATGATCATGTTTAGAAGTTGAGTAGCATTATTCTGTTATTTAGTGAATTAGTCATGACATTCATGATATGATATGATCAAATAAAAGTAGTTTTCAATAATTATTTAAGTGCTACTTAATAAAAGCAGTATATTACGTTCTTATATATATATACTACTTACGTAGTCTATTGTTTGACGGCTATAATACAAACTATTTCATATTATGGATGAATTTCAAAACCTAATCGAAAAAGACCATTCTTTAAATCTTAATAATTATTTATAGATATGTCTTCTTGGCGTCTGTTTAAAAACTTTTCATTTTAGACCATTCTTTTCATTTTATTATATACTATACGAAAATTTAGTCAGAATAATTCAATCAAGTCGTGATTTTATACAATAACCCCACCTATCAAATAACCATAAATAATCAACTTTAAGGGGTATTTGTCGAGAGTAAACTTGCTATAATTCACCAAAAAAGTAAAATGAAAATTAATTTAAAATTTGAGAAAAATTTTAAAATTTTACATAAAAAATTCTAAATAATAAAAAAAATCATAAATTTTTTTCAAATATTTTTAACATTATTTAATTTTGTTTTAATTTATCTTTTTTTAAAAAAATAAAAATTGTTATAGCAAGTCATCCGATCACCAAAGGAAAATAAACTTCAAAATTAAGATTATTTATGGTTAATGAATAGGTGAGATTATTATAGAAAAATCACGAATAAGTTGAATAATTCTAGATAATTTTGTCTGTATATATTATTTTATTTCAAATGTAAAATAATGTCAATAATCGCAATGTAACAAATATTACTCCCTCCGTTTCTTCTTTATTGTCCACTTTCCTTATTTGGTAAAGTCTCTTTACTTGTCCACTTTCTATTTTTGGCAAAACTTTTTACCTAAATACCCCCAACTACCCCAACTTATATTATTTAATAATACCCCACCTACCACCTTTTCAATTATAATAATCACTTAAAATACCCCACTACCACCTTTTCAATTATTATATTCACTTAAAATACCCCATTACCACCTTTTCAATTATTATAATCAATAAAAATACCCCACTACCACACCACTTTTAAAATCCGTTCCAAAGGTAAAGTGGACAATTAAAAAGAAACGGAGGGAGTATATCGTTAAGTATAAATTTTGAAGGATGTGGATAGTTTGTGGATAAGCAAGAATTGGATGATTTGTCAAACTTCCCACCTCCAAAATGGCCACAACAAAACAAACCCAAAAGCAGCAAATACTAGAACAAGAAATCCCAAAAGAACAGAGGAATATTGTTACAGTCCTCAAAAATGGAGGTGGGTATGTCTCTAAACTCTCTAATTAGACTTCCCATGAAGTCAAATTCAAGAACAGTTGATGAAACAACCTCCATTATCAGACATTCTTTTCATTCTTCAAGAACAAAATCCCCAAAAAATAATGGGAAACAGCTGCAATTTGTGGTTGAAGCAAAGGGTAAAAAAGGAATGATGGCTCGTCAATTTCAACGTCCTCCTCCTCCTCCTTTGCCTAAGATTGAAGATGATGGCAACCCTCGTTTTGTTATCTTCATTCGTATGGCCAATGTCTGCTCTTTCTCCTTTTTCTCTTCTTCATAATTTAGATAACTTGCAAGTTCATGTTTTATTGTTTTACTTGATCATTTAGTGCTATATATATATATATCAATTTCGAGAGTTTTTATGTGTCGGGGACTTGAATTTTCTTGTAAATATGTTAAATTTGACAAATTCTCATGTGGGTTATTGAAATTCTGTGTGAGAACATCAATTTTTCACAATTTTGTTTACGCACACATAGTACGGCAGACGAATAAAATTTATGGGTTTTGCGCGGAATCCGCCATGGCTGGGAATAGGGATGAGTAGTGACTAGTGAATGGATATGGGTACTTACACTAGCAACATGTTAGGTACATTGGTAGAACTGATTGTATTAAGTTTTTGAGGAGAGTTCATAGTACAGAATAGGGGATGAGATTTGAGTGTCCCAAATGGATTGTGTAGTGCCCTATTGAAAATCTCAAGGCAATTCGCTAGCTAATTCGCCTTTTGAATTCACAAAGTCGCTCAAAATGGTTCAAAATAAACCCAAACCTGACCTAAATTCGGTTTTTTTCCATTCCCATTTTGCGAGATTAGCGAATTATGTGACACTCATCCTAACAAATAAAAATATATGAAATGAGATGGAAAATGGAGAGTTCCTGTATGCTTATTGTGATAGCTTGGCAGTCTTGGCATGTCCATATGCACAATTTAAGCTTATAACACTTTGGATCTTATCAGAAAATGTAGTTGAAGCGCCGGTTTCTAGGTGCTTCGATTTATTCGTTTAATAACTGTCATCTGTAGCACCTAACTTGGTCATTTGAGCTACCTTTTCCTGAACTTATTCCAATCCTGAACATATATCAGGATACTTGAATATGATATCTGTCATCTTTAGTCTGCTCATTGTCGTATAATCCAGTACTTGGTTTTTTCGGCTGTCTTTTCGTCAAATAAATCACACCCAGAACACATATCAGGATGCTTGAAAATGTTCATTTCTAGATTATGTGTCCGAGTAATATTAGTAATGGAATCCTGGCAAGTATACATAATTGTGGTTATGATCATGACTTATGGTAGGTTTACCTATGGTATCCGATTAATCTTGTTTCTGGTGGCACAACCGCAAAGATCATGGTCGCTGCAAAAGACAACTTTCTAGGCAAGTACATTTACAAGGATACACTTGCCCGAAATCTTGCAGCAGTGATTTATCGAGTAAGTCTTTTGATCAAAATCATCTGATTTCTTGCTGCTTATATAGAAAAATTAGGATTTCTCGTGTCGTGATCACTTTTTTACATATTTTAATCCGATTTGCAATATTGGTGTTCCGGGTTTAGCATATGATCAATATTTAGATAGTATTATTGCAACTTATACCATGTTGGTAAAACTTGTATTGATTATGAGTCAAACTTCGGCCAATCAGCCTATATATCTGTTTATGTTGAGAAGTGATCCGTCTTTATACGTATGATCTTCTTGAGGCAGTCATCTGGACATGGTCGCTAATTCTTGGTTTTGCAGGACGAGAAGGAACTGATAAAGATTGCGCAGAAGCAGTTTCGTGTTTTGAGGACAGCAACTGAATTTAGATACGGATACAAGCTTGTTGTAATGTTTCTGCTTTCTCCATTTTATTATGCACGAGACCTTTTAAACTATTGCACGATCGTTTTTGATGAGTATGCTTTTATTGATGCAGGAAAATGGTGATATAAAAAATGCTCTTATGCCTAAAAATGTTGTCGAGGTAACTTGCTTTTGTTATACAAACATCTATATCCACTCAACACATTGGGTGCTTGGCAATTAGCTCTTAGATGTTAGTTAACTTTTTTAGTTGGCTTGTTTGACCAGCTAAAAATATTGAACTTTTTTCTTGGCTTTTAAAAAAGCCAGCTGTTTATGGAGATATTTCGTAAATTTAAGTATTTGTTGTTGGCTGTTTATTGGAGAAGAAGTGAATTAATAAGTCAAAAGCCAATCAAAAAATTAAATGGAGTAGCTTTGTTCATTTTGGCATAAAAGCCGTTTACTAAACACTTTTTAGTTTTTGACCAACTAACAAGCCAAAAGTCAACCAAAAAACTGAGCAAAAAGCCATAAACCAAACATCCCTTAGCATCTCAATTCACATTTTGGAAACTTAACAAATAGCAATGATTACATATCTAATGCTCTTTCCTATTCTTACCGAAACAATGATATTTTCTTATTACGCCCACAGCTCCAAATCCCGAAAAACTAGCATAAATTTTTTTCTAGAAGTCCAACATAGAAGTTTTGGCTTGTTTGTGCAGCTACCAACTCCAGATCAGCTCAAGACGGTGGTCGATAAGGTCAAGGACTTCTTTGGAGATGCGAAGGAATCTTTTGGTAAGCTGACGTCTTTAGACACAACTTCAGTCGAGCAAGTAGAAGGAACTTCTACAGATAAATCAAAGTGAGTTTAGTTTTGCACGTCCAGGGACATAGTAACGTCTTCATGTGCACTAGTTTCCGTACATATGGGTATAAAGTTTAAATTCAATGTTACGAATTCCTCGTAAAGGTGCATGAAGTCGGGAAGCTCATAAGCAACATTATACAGTTTTCGTTCTTGCGGTTTTTTCCTGCTTTCGTTTACGGTTTAATGATCCTCCTTGTACTTTTATTGTAGAAACTTGTTGCAATGCTCTTACCACAAATTTTCCCTTTATGTATGTACATTTAGAGCTGGTTAATTCTTGTTTTTTTGAAGTATGCTTAGAATACTCTGGTTTTGGTTCATTTTTCGATTCAGTACAGGCAAATTGTGTTACTTTCCGACTTACTATTTTCGACCGTATTGATCGTTGGATACTGGTTAGTTTACATGGAAGTTTACTACGCTAAATGACTCGGGAAGGATCATTTTGGCCATATTGTTCTATGGGGTTGTTGGCTTCGAAACGAGACAATGAAGTGTTTCCGCTCATCTTTTTGTTCGAAACATTCAAATGCCCTTAAAAATACCGAAATTATAATGCATCTATCACTCTTCAAAACTGGAATAGGCCAAGCAGAACCTTTCAAGGTTGTAGTAGAGAATTATCCCCAAAGTTTGGATCACGATCAATCGACAAGGTGTTGATCAGGACTCGGGCTCTTTCTTTGAATGTGATGCAGTGCGTCTTACACGCCTAACATGTGCTTTGTTCATGACTTTTGGATGTCTAGCTAGCTCTGTCATCGACTCCTCGTCCATGATGTCGTATTAGTTCCCATCAAATTATGTCTTATGTTAGGTTGCAATTAGGTCACCACAACATTGCTAATAGGTAACCGATGAACCAAAATAAATCAACGTGCAAAATACTAATACCAAAAGTATCAATAGGTAACCAATGAAAATAACCCTTTAACATATTTTGTGTACCTAATGAATAAACATAGGGTATACAAAACCAAATCTCACTCCATTATGTTTTCTTACACATTCAATAAGAATATGAAATAAGATTGATTAATAAATGTAATCATCTAGATGTAGTCATTAAAACAAAAAAAAATGTTAGATAAATTCTGATAAATATAATTAACTCATTATGTTTAAACCTTATTTAGATCCTTCTATTCAATAAAAACTTTGTTTTTTTACATAAAAATAGTTAAAATATTTAGTACTTTTAAAGATAGTGTTTTAGATACTAAATAATTTCGAATCTCTCTCTCTCACACACACACATAGGGTTGAGATTCAATAAGAAGAGGTGTGAAAAAAGGAAAGATAGGAAAGAGTAGCTACCGTTGATTGATTAAGATCTAACGGTTTAAAAAAAGTTGTCATAGCAGAATATCTAGTAACACATGTTTATGAAGAAAGCATCACACATCAATTTAGAAAACATCACCTTTTCAAGTGACACATGTTTATACGAAAGTATCACATATTAATTAAGAAAACATCACAATTTTTTAAATATAGTATATTATATATGATCCCTAATCTAATTATTAATTTTACACTTTGGAAAAAAAATGTCCATAAAATAAACATGGGTGTGACAGTGTCAACCATCAAGACACAAAGTTGCAGACATTCTTGAGAAATCTAGAACTCCAAAAACATACAAATATCTTTTTCTTCCAGAAATGTCTGCTTAAATCCCCCAACTCCCTATAAATATAAAGTCTTTCAAATCCAAAAACTCAGAAAATTATCTAAAATCAAATCACCCAATTTGCTAATTTTCTCTAACAATTCTCAAATCATCAAAAAATGGCTCAATCTCTTTCGCAATTCAGCAACGCCATCCCCTCATCCAAATCATCCCACATTTTATGTGGGAATCCCTATTGCTATGTAAAAACCCCAAAATTTCAGTCTAAAAGAAGGAGCGTTAATGGAGTTAAAGCCATGAAAGCTGATCGAAGGGACACTAATAGCTTGCAGAATTCTGGGTTGAAGAGAAGAAAACCGCCTTATGCTGCTCCTATAGGTAATTCATTTGATTACTTTCATTTATTGCTCTTAATTTTTCTTTTTTTGATTCCGTAACTTGGAATTTAGGTCTAAATGTATATTCGAGTAATTTGATCAAAAACATATTAGTAAATTTAAAACATAAGCATTCAAGAATGACAATTGAGTTTAACACAAATGTATATCCATGAGTGTTTGATTCATTTAATGGTAGTATCTTGAATTCATCAAGTGAGATTTATCGGATATGATGATTGATGGCATGGTATGATACTACTTTCAGGGTTATGGGATAGATTTCCAGCAGCTAGAACAGTGCAACAAATGCTAGATACAATGGACAGAGTAATGGAGGAGCCATTCATTGTTAACAGTGGATGGCCATCACCAGTGTCCAACAATGGAGGTGGTCATGAGTATGTTCGAGGGCGAACACCATGGGAGATAAAAGAAGCTGAAGGAGAATACAAGATGAGGTTTGACATGCCTGGAATGACTAAAGATGATGTTAAAATTTGTGTAGAGGATAAAATGCTTGTAATTAAGGCAGAGAAAGTAGTGTCTAAAGATAAATCCATTGAAGAAAATGGTGGGTTAGAGAGTAAAGAAGATGAAGATTGGTCTCCAAAGAGTTATGGAAGGTATAATAGTAGGATTGCTTTGCCTGAAAATGTGGAGTTTGAGAAGATTAAAGCTAAGGTTAAAGATGGTGTTTTGTATATTAGAATCCCTAAAGCTACTAGTACTAACAAGATCTTTAGTGTTAATGTGGATTAAATGTAGGTGTGAATGAGTTTTTGATTGTAAATGCTAGGTTTATAAAGTAGGTGATGAAATGTATTAGAGGTCATATGTGTATATGTAATACAAATGGCTTAATTTCATGCATTTCTTCCATTAAAAGCAGATTTTCCTTTTTCCACATTGGAGTTCCTTGTGCAACGAGTTTTCTACGACGTTTTATTGCTCCAGTGTTATTAAGTGACTTCTATTTAAATGGGTTTTGTCGGAATGGGATGATGTGCATCACATTTTGTGCACATCCCGAATTTCCAATTTACTATCTTTGCTGTGATTCCGTATATAACTTGGTGATTAAACTCATTATCATAACAATCACAATCCGAAAACACCATAAAATACTTCTTTTGATTTGTGATTGGCGAGGATATTAGCGAATCATTTGATATTGAGTTGGATGTTAAAGACGTCCAAGCATGCATAACCTTTATTCTCATATAAATGCACATTGATGTTTCAAAAGACAGATACAATGCATAATAATATTCGTTTAATGTTGTACTTGTACATGGCTCAAGAGTCCTCTATACTCAGGAAGTTAAGGTTATAATCCAGCACTGGCAGAGAAAAAGGAGTATTAGGTCCCTTTGATGAGCATAATCTTTCCATGATCAAGAGAATAATAAACTTTGATCAAGAGGGTATTCACCCGAATCTATCGGATACTCGAAATCAAACCTTGGTATGTAATGTGAAAAAGATCGGTCGAATCCGTGCTCCAGAAAATTGCACCCTGAGAATATGTCGAATCCCAAAGTAACATCACTAGATGGAATCCAATGGAACGTCATCTCCTCACCAAAAAGCCCAGCAGCCGCTTCACTTTTTAAAATCTGGTTTCTAAGCTCGTATTCAGTAGTCTGACAGGAAATCTGGCTTTTCATTCCTGAGGCCATGCTGAAGCCGGTCTCTAAACCTTGTGTATCTATGAGATGACTCTCGGGTTGTATACTAAAAGACTGATCTTGCTGCTTCTTGATATTGTTGTTTCCCGGACTAAAATTTTGATTCTTCATGTCGTAAACACAGGCAAAAGAATCAAAGTTTGAGACAGAAAGTGAGTCGAGTGCATTTTCCATGTGGGTTATTTTCCTAGTATCATTGTCGTACTCCTTAACATGCAATGGTTCGACTTCGACAAGGCCTAACTGGGTGGCTTCACTTATTGAAGGACCAGGACTGATGTGCGGAGTAGGTTCTAGAAGATTTGTACTGATGTGTGGAGTGGGATCTAGAAGATCGGTACTGATGAGCGGAGCAGACTCTATGAGATCACGGTTGATGTGTGGGGCAGGCTCAAGGATACCAGGACCGATGTGTGGGGCAGGTTCAAGGAGATCAGGATTGATGTGTGGGGCTGGCTCAAGGAGATCAGGACTGATGTGCGGAGCAGGCTCAAGGAGATCAGAGCTGATGTGCTGCTGTAATATGGTCACTGCCGGCTGGTTGAAACAAGTATCCAATTTTAGACGAGGTTCTAAATCAGGTTTGAACTGCACGTCTGAGCCATGCTCGATGCTCATATTTAAAGACTCGAATGGTTGCTGAGAATCAGAATTCTCGGTGCTAATGGGTATCGCATGTTCTGTCAACGGCAGCAATTTTCTGCTTTCTGGAGTACAGTCGAAGGGTTTAGTCTCTACTACAGTATGAACAGGCAACTGATTTTCCGGATACTTAAATTCGCTACTGATGTCACTAAGCTGTCCGAAACTGGAGTTCTGGAGACTAAAACTTCCACCAGACTCCTTAGGGGATCGATCTGGATTCTTCATTCCGCCACAAGAACTTTCAATTTTATCTTCCTTCCGTAGCCTATTCAAATAAAGACGGTATTTCTGCATAATCAAGAAAAATTTTCTTACAGATTATCCTGCATAGCATCCAGATAGAAGAAAGAATAGCTTGTGATGATACTAAAGAAAATTTAAATGGTTTTGTCTGATAACAAAATCTAAGATGCAACAGTCTTAGGGATACATAAGGTAACATGTATTTTTGTACATACGTTCATGGTTTCATTCCTCTCCCTCTTTTCGTGAACCTCTTGATCAGGGGCGGACTCAGATGCCTTCCCTCATTCGCACGTGAGGGCGCCGAGTCCCAAATAATGTTGTTTTTTGATAAATGATGAAAAAGAGCTGTTTAAACTTTTACATAATGGGGTCATGGGGCTTCTTGTTTTTAAGCAGTCAATAATTCAGTACCGCTCGACTTCTGGATTAGTATGGACTAATATGGGGCCGCATCCTACTTTATGGATTTGGGTTGCCGTCTTCCATCCCTCCCTAGACCCTAATCATAGTTTTATGAGCGGGGTATACTGGATATGATGATGATAGCTCATTAGACGATTAAACAGAAGATAAACTCGGTGCTAAGACAAGGGTAAGGGCGTTGTGCATCGAATCACTACTTACCATGCCTAGGGTGGTATCCTTTTTAGAGGAATTGGGGTTAATTTGATGTTGAAGTATGTGTATATGATGCATGGACTTCAGCAGAAAAAAGCAAGCAATGATTTAGAGTTATATTGACCTGCAAATGGCTTGCAACATTTTCTCTTGTGAGCCACGGCACATTCATCAGGTCCAATATCTTTTTCGGACCAATTTCTGCAAAACGGACAGCTCGAGGATTAGAGGACAGCCAGCATCTCAAGAATCATAAATGAAGAGAACACAGGTTAGTATATTGTACTCACTATCGCTGTCGATTCCTAAGTGATTTACAGCTTCAACAAATTTTTGATGGAGTTCGACTGTCCAAATGACTCGAGCTTTCTTTGTTGTGGATGGATCACTTGAATCTTTCTCATCGTTTTTGTTATCAGCGTTTTTTCTTTTCTTTAACAAGATTTGATCACCTCCATAGTGCCCATCGTAAAAATGGTCTGATCCAATTCTGTCGTCAATGCAGTCGATATCTCTCACTTCGTGCATTCGTTTCCTCACCACATGCTGCCATATATTCTTGAGTTCCTTCATACGTATCGGTTTGAGTAGATAGTCACAAGCCCCATGTTGAACACCTTTCATCACTCGGCTTGTTTCTCCATCCACCGACATCACTGCACGAGTTCACGGGTAATGAAGTTTAATGTTTCGGAAAATGCAAAACCGCTTTAATTCACAAATCTTTCTCTAAGGCAATGAAGGGCTACTTACTGATCACAGGAAGATCCATTTCTAGTCCGACATGCTCGAGAAGTTTAAATCCATCCATGTCTGGCATGTTGACATCGCTTATAACGATGTCAAAACCATCCTTTCTATCACGAAGCAACTTCAACGCTTCGCTAGCCAGTCCACATGTAGTCACTGAACATCCATCACAAAGTTCAACGTCAGCGAGGATTTACAAACATGGAATGTTATCAAATACAAGATTCAACAATCATGAAGTCGAGAATCATGGGTTGGATCAATGGTTGAAGGTCTTCCTTAATCCCTTGCACCTTCTCGTGATAAAGGTTCAATTCTCACCACCTATATGGAAAGTTAAAGTCCCTCTTCCCCTTTGCCAGTAGGGGATTCTCGGGCCTTACCCCAGATAAAAAAATATTAGGAGTTCGAAGTGCCTAATTAACAGACAAAATCCAATCCAATTAGTGATTGTTTATAGATAAAGAAGATTCTTTGTAGACAAAAAGAAGTTCCTTCTAGCAAGTTGTCTTCTAAAACTAGGAACAGATGGAACTAAATGTGCATTATCAAGTCTTTCAACCTGGAAAGCTTGACTGTCCTTCAATAATCAAGAGGAAACTTTTTAAAAAATTCGATCAAATCGATTGAGAATCTGATTCTAGAATAGGGAAACATTATCTACCTAAACCCAGAAGTTCTGTTCAGTTCCAGACATAACATGAAGCAAAACAATCAAACAAACATGATCAAACTGTATTATGATCCATTTTTTCTGATAGATCTCGTAATCTCGCATCAACGATGCTATACAGCTGATTTCGATCTCATCCTAAGTCATTATGTTCTTCATTATGCAACTAACATAAGTGTGCTTATTTCTGTCAGCATAACTCAAACACTTAGCTTTCAGATGCCCATCACTACAAAGGAAAGATTCAAGACAACAAAAGGGGTGATAAACTCTAACCGGGAGGTTCTGGCCAAGTGGAACATGCTCGATCGGTTTTGATATAAAACAATAAGAGTGTCGAACATAAAAAGCGCACAAGGTCATAAAATTATCCTTCAAGTTCCTAACAAAAACCCTAATCAACCAAAACCCAATTCATTTTTGAATTATACAAGATCAAACACATGATTATCCCACAAAAAAATATGTACAAAACCCTAAATTTTCTATCACAAACTATGAACACTTTGAATCACATAGCATCATGATCAAAATCTCAAAGACCAGTTTTTGCTAAACTTTGAACTCTCACTTCAACTGTTACTTCCTAATAATATCCAATGACCCGCGATAGGGGTTCGATTTTCACCGCTTAATACCCACTAACCCATGATCATAACCTAAAATTTTGAGTAAAACCCATATCAATTACAGCATCAAAATTGAAAAAATCACCAAATAAACCATCAAAAATAGAAATTCAATCATGTAAACACATACACAAAGAACTCATTCAACCCTTTTGAATTCAAAGACTAAAACTTGAAAACAAAAGATGATAAAAATAGAACCTTCATAAGAACACTTCTTAAGCATCTTTTCAAGAATTTTCAACCAAGTAGGATCATCATCAACAACCAAAACCCTCAAACCAGCAGGAAATGCTTCACTTCTTGAAGATGAAAACCCATTTTCCATAACCATTTTTAAAAAAGCTTGAGAGGAGAAATCACAAAAATTGTATAAATTCAGAAGATGTAAGAAAGGGGGTTATAAATTATGGGAGAGGAATTTATGTGGGGGATGTTGATTATTATAGAGTATAATTAAAAATAATTAATAATTAATAATTAATAATTAGTATTAAAACCCAAAACAGAGGATTAATTGAAGTATTTCAGTGATGGAAGCACAAAGAAGTTGAAGTTGGCTTTAAGAGAAGAAATGAAGAATAAACGAATATTTGGCGCCGGCTATAACTATAACTATAATTATAACTGTTAGTCCTAGGTTGCTACTACTTAACGGTTTTCTTTTAACCATTAGTGTTGAGTCAATTGGGATTTGGGACGAGTCAACCAGTGAGTCTATTCTTCAGGTGGACTTTTTTTGATCATTATATTTAGAATAATACGTGAAATACACTTTTAAAGTTCAGCACTTTTGCGAATTGCAGCCTCAATGTTTATTTTTGCGAATTACAGCCATCAAAGTATCAAACTTTGCAGGTTCAAGCCAAAACATAGAATTTCGAAATTTTCGGCTAAGTGGTCGGAAATATGTGTTTTTGGCCTGAACTTGTAAACTTTTATACTATGGTGGTTGTAATTCGCAAAAAATAAACATAAAGGCTGTAATTGGTAAAAGTGTTAAACTTTCAGGCTGTAATTCACAAATTATTCTTATATTTATGTATTTGATTTATCAGTTAATTTGTATCTATTTCTATTTTAGTTTTTCTTATCTATTTTGATCAATTTTCTTGGTAATGATTGTTAATTTCTCTTTTAATCCAACCATAAATTAATTCTTTTTTTATTTGATTCACGTTATTTTATAAAAGACTTTTGGGTTCAAAATCATATCATTTTTTTTAGACTTTTGTTTTCATAATATTTAATATATATAATTTCAATTCTTAATATCTTTAATTTTATATGATAAAAAATTTTAAAAAGTTAGATTATGTAAATATGATTAAGATAAATCAAATAAAATTTCACTTAATTTTGTTTTTCAATTAACACAGAGAAATATATATCAAATAAAATCAGTTAATAAACAATAGTTACTAAAGTGACTATAACAACTATTAGAGATCATATGTAGTACATAAAAGACTTTTAAAAGTCATATCATCCCTCTCATCTAGACTCATATCAAATTTACTCCCCATTCCAACCCATTTTCTTAAAGTTTGGTTAATTTTTTAAGATTCAGTTGAGTTATAACATGCTATATTTTTTTTTTTATTATTATTTAAGTCAATATTCGAGGACAATAACTTGAAAAATTATTTTAACCGAATATAATAAGAAAATTTATGTATTAAACTTAAATGAAAGAAATTACAATACATTCATAGCTATTTTATAATTTATTAAATTAAAGAAAACCGACTTATAACTAATTCATCTAAAATCAACCTGACCAATCGATTTGATAGGTGTATCAGTATATAGAGATTGTCTTAGTAAATACGGTTATTTGTGAGATCAATAAATCACACTTATATGTTAGGATGTGATAGGCTAAGAGTTTTGTTATTTTAATTTATTTTTTTAATTTTGTTTATTTTAAAATTATTTTTTTTGTCTTTTGTGGTGATTTACAAATTACGGTTATCAATTAGGAATTTTTGCAGTGTATGTACTATGTACACACCCTACTCCAAATTGGGCGTATGAGTACCTTGTTGTAATATAAGTTGTCACCTGAGAAGTTCTAAGATTTCATTCACACACTACTTTATGCTCCCACAATAAAGTATGTTGTACTTTATGTAATTATTCAATAATTAGGCTCTAATAATAATAATTAATTAATCTAGCTATTGATTATGGGATGTTGGTGCGCCATAAAACAATGTCCTAAATTAATTAACTAGGATAGCATGCTTAATTACTACTCCTAAACTCCAAAATTAATACTTAATACATCTATGATTTGGCTAATTATCATCCGTACACATAATATTTTGACTTATTATTAATGGTTTTAAAACTTTTTAGACAAACCCCTAAACCTATAAAGTTAATCCCATTATTCCAATTAGGAGTATTTTTAGAGAATAAATTAATGGAAAAAAAGTTATAATTTAAAGATGCTAATCATTCATATAATTAACTTGTATAATCTAAAGCATCTTGTTAATTCCTATGTCATTGGTTATGCTTCTTTGCTTTTGAATTTTTGTTTGAGAATTTGTCCTAGTTTAACTTAATTAACAAAGTTAAATGTTCTAGTAAACAATTACTTTTACTATAACATTTAATACATTAAAGGGTTGAGTGCATTTTTGGATTAAAGAAAAATGTACCGCGAGATATTTTGAGTAGCATAATGTGCGTAGATGTATGATGAGTCATATTACATTATGTCGTGTTCAAGTATCGTAATTTATTGCTACAACTCGCACTTGAAGTCGGGTTCGCGCCGTGTGATTAGAAACAAGTGTTTGTGATTTCTGGTGGTTGTGGTACATGTTAACATATGATAAGTCTGAAATCTAGTCTGCATATTGTCAATAATCATTAATTTTATACTTATTTTCTAACAATTTTATACTTATTTTATACAAAATTCTTTTTTCTTACAGTTTTATAATTATTTTCTATTCACCAAACTTCATGTAAAACACCAACATGCAAATATGATATTCCACTATGAACAAAATCATTAATTTTTTGATTCATGTGATACAAAGCTTCATTCATATTTCACTCTATGCTTAATTATCAAAAATCACGAGAAAATTTAGTTCCGCACCTATTTAGATTTTTGCGCTATATTCTGCCAAATTAATTAATAATATGTAGAGATGAGTATTCAGTCCATCTTCGATCAGCATGGATTCACCTCTCATTGGGAAACAAGTGTACAATAAAATTGAGATAAAAATGAAACCATATAAGACCCTCCAAAGTAAGTGACACATCCTATCAAAATTAGGACATCCCTTTCAGGTAGGAGTAGTGACCTGACAAAGCAAAGCTATTAGTGTATAAATTATGTGGAAGAGTGAATGAATTTCAAGCTTTTTTAAACAACAAATTAATATGAAAATATAAGTGGAGATAAAAGGTGATTCCTAATTCCTAAACCCTAATCAAATTAATCTAATTTTTTTGCCTTGTCACCTTTGCATTTTTTATTTCTTGTTTGTTATTAGGGCTTACTCAGTATATCGCGCTTATAGACAAACTATGGTCAGGGTCTGAAAAAGAAAGATAAACGACAGTTCATACCCATATAGGAATATGCGGTCAGAGAGTTTCTTATTTGTTATTAGGGCTTATGAGGTCCAATACTTTTTTTTATATAATTTATTATAAATCACTATATAATTGAGTGTCATATAGAAGTATTAATTAAGCACCACCAGTTTTAAGTTCTTAGTAATAACCAATTAAATTCTTAAACATATTTTAATAAATAGCATCCCTAAATGGGAAAGACGGCTTAAGATGACAATCAAGGATGATCTATGAGTAATGATGAAATTAGAAACCCTATAAAGTCTTATTTTTAGTGAATTATTCCCTAAGGAATTGGCCTATGTTCAGAATTTAATGATCATTGGATGTTACTTCAAAGAATATATGCTTGATGTTTTAGTCACTAATAAGAAATTAGAATAGGGTAAAAATATATAATTAATTCTAAAAATATTATATATATATATATATATATATATATATATATATATATATATATATATATATATATATATATATATATATATATATATATATATATATATATATATATATATATATATATATATATATATATATATATGTATATTATATATATATATATATATATATATATATATATATATATATATATATATATATATATATATATATATATATATATATATGTATGTAGGTATGTATGTATGTATGTATGTATGTATGTATGTATGTATGTATGTATGTATGTATGTATGTATGTATGTATGTATGTATGTATGTATGTATGTATGTATGTATGTATGTATGTATGTATGTATGTATATAGTAAAATAATTTAGTTGTCTTCTGTACGCGAACGCGTTATATGTGTAGGAAACGACAAAATTACTTATGTAATAATAAGGCCACATGTTTTTAAAATTTTGATTTTGGGTAGGCTAGAGAATCTCTACTAGTAAGAAGAAGAGAGTATTATTTTTTTCTGTAAACGATGAAAATTGAATCCTTTCTACAAGAATGAAAGGGTTAAACCCATGATTCAGGGTAGGCTAGAGAATCTCTACAGATGAAGAGAAGTAAATATTATTTTTTTTCTATAGACGAAGAGAATTAAATCCATTTCACAGGAATGAAAGGGCAAAACCCATGATTCTTAGAAAGGCAACATATAAATGAATGGTACTAATCCTATTATTTTTACCAAATTGTGTTAGATTAGTGACACCTAAACACTAAATTGAAGAATTAATAATTAATAATAAAAATAAAAATGTACAATTTCCTTTTGAAAAGATCTCTTTGCACTAAGAAAAATAATGTTTGGTTCCTTGACCAACTAGAGCTTAGCATTCTTACTCCACATAATATTGCACTCATGTTTACAAACATACATTTTTTGTATGATTGTGATTTTAATTGAGGTTAAGTACACTTAAAAGCATCATTAGTGGATCTAAAACTTTGTTAATTAATTAACCTTTTTTGATTAGACAAGTGTCATTTATTTATTTATCTTTAACTCCAATGTATATGTATATATGTATTAATTAAAATGTATAGCCAATTTCCCCACCTTTTTAAAAGGTATGAGTAGTTTTTAAATAAAATTTTTATTCGACTTCTAATATCTTCTAATAAAGTGGGTAGAAATTAAATTATTTTATTACTTCTTTCTTTTTCTTTTCTCTTAGTTATGAATTTGTTTTAGTGTCATTTTCATTATGGTACGTTACCTCTTCATTCCTTGAAACATTTTCTAATAAAAGATAAAAGATTTTAAAAATTAAAATTTTTAAACGAAAATATATTTTAAATAGTAAAATTATCTCACGGTTAAACGAGTCTATAAAAAGCTCAAATTTTAAAAAATAAGTATTTTAAACTTTTAATGTAAAATGTGTCAATTTTAACGATGAACCATGTAGTTAATTGGATATTTTATTAATTACCCTAGTTGGACTATTTTGATTTGTCTCACACTAAGGTAAACTGTCTTAAATAAAAATAACTTAATAAACTAAGGGGTTATAATTTCGCGTATTTGATTAGTATTATCTTAATATTATTTTTCATATATTGTTTTGTAATTAATTGCAATGTTATTGGGTAATTAATGGTCGAGTATTATATTCAAAAAAAAAAATGGTCAAGTATCAGGTCATATCTTAGTTTAAGTACATATAATTTTTTCCAGATAAGATTTTTGGATTCAATTCTTGTTGTTCCTTCTGCTAGCCCTCTCATACTCTCAACCTACCTTGTCCGAAAGTCAATATTCAACTTACAACATAATTTTTATCATCACAAACATCGCATTTAGAGTCTAACTCATTATTGATACTAAATAAAGTTTAGCTCAAACTTAATGACAAAACATTTGAAAAAAACTTTGAGAACTAAATATAGAGAAGGTTTAATTAATCAGAAGGTCATCTGAGAGATCATTTATGACAAAGACAACTCTCCCAACAGTCCAACTCAATGATTTTAAATTTAAAAATAAGGTTGGTGACTAATCAGTTACTCATTTTGTAAAATGAGCTGATCTATATTTACCCGTCTATACTATAGACGGTCTGTAACAAGAATTTGTGTTAATTAAAAGGTGAAGTACCCTTATGAGGTGGGGTATATAAGAGAGTATATTAGAGAAAGATTTTTCAAAAGGAACTCAATTTGGCTCTAAAAAGGAGAAATGCCCACTAACAAATTAAAGGTTTATTACTATTTTCTAAAAAAATAATTGTAAATAAAAATAATAATCTAATGTACACTTAAAAAGAGATAGTAAAAGGGGACATGATAGGGGTATGGTGTCAAACAAAATGAGGATAGCTCCATCCAACTTCTTAGAAGGTGGATGTTTCCTTTTTCAATTTATATTCAAAACAAAAAGAATTTTCACCCATTTACCTTCATCTTTTATGCTCACAATTTGATGCTTTTTGAGTTCTATTCTCTACCTATTTCTTCATTTTTATTTAATTAACAACCTATTCTATAATTGTTCCTTATTTTACTAATCATATTAGCTTAATATAAGATGATTGTAAATTGTGTTGAGCCATGACTTCCCCTAGTAAAAATCTTTGAGGTTTTTTTTTTGTATTTTATTGATTGAATCATTGAAATTGTTGTAATATTTTTCTAAGTATGTTAAAGTTAATATTATATACTTCATATGATACAAAGTTATCTTTTGAGTAAATTATAAAAATTATCATAAAGGGAAACCAGTTTATCTAATTAAAAAATTTAGATAATTTATATGAAGAGAACACATAAATTAGGAATAATTTCTAAACTAATATATTTTACTAAAAGAAACATTACGAACTCGCATTACTTTTTTATTTAGACCTTTTAAATATAATATGCTATTGTGCTAATGTCAAATAGTTTTTGCCTAAATAAAATCTATAAATTTTAAACATAGGCAAACATATCATTTATTAAACCTTTAAATAATGTCTATAACTTTGCACCCTTTTAATATTGGAAACTCAGTTCAACAACATATTGTCACTAGCAGCAAATAATTATTAAATTTAGTTAAAGCCATTTCAACAATATCCCTACTGTTAGCAACAACTGGTGATTATTGAATTGACTTTGACTCAGTTTAATAAAGTTCGTTGATACTAATAACGGGCAATGTTTAAACTCAAGTTCGGGCGAAAGATATTTATTTTGAGATATATTTTATTTAAACGCTTACTTTTTAAAAAATTTTATTTCAAATAGATTTTTTTAATATTGTTATATTGGTAAGTCAAGAAAATATGACACTAGATTAAGATGGCCATTGAAGGAATGCCAAGTCCAATACACAAACTATGATTTGTAGGTCCAAAAAAAACTAAGGCGCAATATGGCCAAGATGGGTCTCATTCTCATAAATGCACAAAACAAAAGGCCCATCTAGTTTAGCTAGGATAGAAATCAGTCTCAATATTTGAAGTTTTTTGCTTGTAGCTAATTAACCATAGAAATGAATAATTTAATATTTTCGATTTTTATGATTACATCGTTTAACATGTTGATTCGACTTTATTTTTTATATAATTATTTTCGAGTTTGTGCCCATTATACTCAAGGGCACTTTCTAGTTTATACTCAGTCAAGCAAATTAAATCTTTTGAATCAGGCTACTTTGTATAAATTAGCGCATAAAAAACCATTATCACTTATGTGAGTACATTTACTCTTATTGCTTTAGCTTATGATATTGATGATTTTGATTGTGATTAACTAACTCAATTTATACTTAAGCTATTATTTTATTATAATTTATAATTACTAGAGATTCTTGAAAGGAACTAGTAATTGGAAAGTGAAAATAAAATGATAAGTACACCAACTACAACTATAAAAAAGACAAGTGAAATTTGGAATAAAGAGGCAGTTAGAAGTCAAAATCAAGAAAGATAATAAGTAGATTTGATTGCTAAGGGATTATACAATTTATGATATTTGTTTAAGAAAATACATACTATAAAGTTACGTATACAATCTTAACTTAGCAATTTACCATCAAGCTTTAAAAAAGTTTCATAAAAAAGATTTTGGAAAAGGAGATTAAAAGATATTGAAAATCAAGCCAAAGAATAAATTAGATTTTGATCTAAATTCCAAATCGATAAACAAATAGTTTTATAACTTAACAAATAATTAATTGCACGGTTGCACTAAATCTACACTTTAGTGCATAATATTTTCAACTGTTTTTGGACGAGATGGTCTCATAATGATTACCGTTAATTTAGACCGGCTCAATTCGTGTGTATACAACTTGAAATTTTTTTTTTATTTTCTGAGCCTTTTTAATTTTCTTAAAGGTATAATTTTCAAAGTTGAAACCTTTAAGCTCAAAATTGATAAATGCCCAAAACATTAAAATGTTGTCACACGTGCGAATTGTCGGACCAAATTGACAGACTCATAATTAGACCAACTCGTCGAAGTTTTTGTGTAATATTTTATTATACACTACTTGTAAATCACATATTCACTAACTTGCTCTTCGTTTTTCCACTCTACTAATTCGCACTTAGGAACTCATTAAGTTTAAGATTGGATTACCAATTCCATACAAGATCGATTCTCATTCAAATGCATTTTTGTTCATTTTATGCTCATATGTGAAATTAACATATGATCTACATATTTATAAAAATAACAAAATATAATCGACACGGGTACTTGAGATAAATAAAAGAGAACGACCAAGTAACCTTACTGTAGGAAAGAAGAATACTAGTAGAATATTACTAGAATATTTTATTTTATTTTATATTATTCTAATTTAGTTTCCATAATTTCAATATTTCGTAATATTATTGTTTCCTTATTAGATGATCAAATAATGCATAAATAGAGGTGTTCCTCTCATTGAATAATTAATACAAACCAAATATTCAAAACCCAAATCAATCTTTATTTCGGCATTATAATTTTCTACACTTACAACTTCTACATGGCCAACTTAATTAGTTATAAGAACAAATGATAGAAGGGCAACCCCAATAGAAATTGATCAAATTATTAATGGGGCAAAACCCAGAAAATGCACAATTCAACAGCTTTACAATTCCATCCCAGATTCTAAAACGCCTGGGTTGCATGTCAAGCATACCTGTACTTCTAAGTTAACTTACAGAAGCCTCGATCACGAAGCGTTCTTATTTTTAGCAGGTAATCTTCAACGATTTGAAGAAACTTCCTCTGAAGGTTAAAACACAGAACTATCTGGTGACGAATGTAACTATTGTTGATCTATTAATACAGCCTATAGGTGACCGTGGAACCAGACACTATATACAATCAATGGTCGGCTTCTTTAGTACTTCCTTGACTGTTGTTTTTCCTACACCAGAGTTTATCGTCAGCTCAAGTTCATATCATGTAATCATACACCAACGTATGGGTTTCGGGTATTGCAGGTGGAAGACTTTCGATGTACAAGTGGAAACGGGTCAGGTTCTCTCTTGCAATCGTGATGGAATCGACAATTTCATGGTTGTTTGTTAGAACCCACAGGTCTTTAGAGTTAACCCTCTTTAGGCTTCCACGACAGAATGGACATGATCGTGACCTTGCATTCCTGTTGAACATTCAAGTTAGAACAAAAAGACTTATGTAAATAGCACAGTCCCAACTAGGCTTTGTATTTCAGGTAAAGAAAACGATCCAAGAAAGAGAAATGGGTATATGAAACAGAAGCAGTAAGATGATGCCAAGAACATTCACATGTCGCATTATCGAACAACATTCCAACACCCCAATGTTTGTTTTGGTTGTGTGAGTGATGACAAATAAACAAGCAAACTCATTACTCATCCTCATCATCTCCTACTCTCCGCCCTCACCACTATCATACCCTTGCAACCTCTTTAATACTGATAATAATACTTACCATTACCCTCTCCAAGCATTCCCTTTCCATTTTATTTCCACTACTCATACCAAAACCTCTTAAGTCCTATGTGGCTCCCACCTAAGACGGGTTTAGGGGTCAGGTGTATGCAACCTTACCCTTGTAATCACAAATAAGTAGTTTCCGATCAAACCTCGCATAAAGCATCATTGCAACTCCACACATCACAACTATACTTTGAATGAAATTACAATAGTGAGGATTCTCATAAGTCATAACTATCCATGCCATGATGCCAATTTAACATCCCTATCTCTCTCTGTTCTATGCATAACAGACTCAATGAAGGAATACTTACCTAATTCCAACCTATCTTATTTCAAAAAAAATTACACTATTTTTGAATCCAGTAAATTACAAAAGATGTGTCCAACAGTAAATATCAATGTCAATAGCCCATACAACATATATACTTGGTGTGCAGAGAAAAATCAGTGGATGTCCCTTCAAACTTCAGATTTCAACTTGATATAAGATAAGACATCCTTAAGCTGCAAATTCTAAGCTTCTGATCTCCTTGATATCAATCAAAGGGACCGAGAGCCAGAGAAAGAGCTCAAATCTCCCCTGAAATGCTATTAGGACTTAGGAGATCACACATGTCATTCCCTCTCTACTCTTTATCTCTCCCTCCAAACCAAGCTTTTCAATAAATAATTTGTGCTTAAGCTTTTATTTGAGGTTGTTATTTGATACGGTATCAAAAGCTAACATGACGAAAGATCACAGATTCTAATCTCATTCAACCTTATTTTAAGTGGAACATTTAGCACTAAGTATGAAGAGAATTTGTGTTACATCCACAATTGACTCAAAAGGCTCTAGTTTGAGGGGACATAACGGAGTATTTAACATATTCTGAAACTATAACCATTAGCTTAAGCTTTTTATTGAGTTGATCTCTTGACATAACCTTTCCCTTAAAACAATGGCAAAAAAATCAAAGAAGACTTGCAACAGTAAAGGAGGAATAAAAGCATACCAATCATGAAAGCAACGGATGCACAAGGCATGTCCACAGGTGGGCAATACAATGTTGGTGTCAGGTTCCATACAAATGCCACACTCATCATCCATCTCCAAATCCTTATCAATAGCTTTCCTCTTGTCATCTAATTTTTTTATACTCAGACTATCTGAGCTCCTACCTTTTTTACTTTCTTCTTCTAATTCAATTAGATTGCCTTCTAGCTGCTTGAGTGATGGGTATATCACAGCTGCAAACATAATTATATTCTTTACACACCTTATATTATGAATACGAAAATTAATAAAAGCAAAAACAACAAAAAGACACATATTTTCTTACCATAGAATTCCCTTAAAGAGGCTTTCTTCTCTTGGGAAGACATAGTTGGCATTCCATCAACATATACCTAATCAAAAGAATTAATTTCCAGATGTAATAATATAAAGGAACAGAAAAAGGAAATGGGAAATAACAAATTTTCAAAATAGAAAAGCAACCCACCTTGTATACTAAAATGTGATGCAAACCCAAAAAATTAGGGAAGGCATCTGTACAACTAAAATCCATCCATTCTATCAGATATATGAGAAAGGGAGCCAAAGGACTGTAAGATAGTCTCATTTGAACACTATCCCCACAATAGTCCCTTGGAAGTGAAGCCGCCCTGGAAACAAAACCAATAATTGTTCTTAAAATCAATAGGAAAAATCTCAAGGATCAAATTAAATGTTAAATTGGAAAAGCACCAGCAAAATGAGAAGAACGGTGAAAGAATATAATTGTTCTATTTGTCACCAAAAAAGGAAACATGTGAGTGATTTTCTAGAAGTAAAAGTAGAACCCAATTCTGCATTTTTTCAGGATTTCCGAAAAGCATAGAATTAAATCATCTTTGATGGCAATTGGAACGTTAGTTATGCTTAAAGCTTTAAGGAGAAAAATTAGAAGCCAAACAAGCCTTTCAACAAATTTATGTTTTTTTTTTATCCTGGGAAAGACTAGTTAGGGGGAACTGCATCCCTAGCTATAAGTGTTGAGAGTCGAACTCTAATTAAAGTTGAAAAAAGCCAACCACTAGGCAAAGACATCATTCTCAGCATTTTTATGTAATAGGTGGTACAAGAACAAGCTTTATTTTATTTTTTTTGCGAAAAGTTACAGACACTTCCAGAAAAACTACTATTTCCATGATCAACAATTAATCATTTGCATGCTATACAACACCCATCAGGGAAGAACCTAGGCTGGCCTAAGCCTAACCCATGTCCCAAGTCATTTGATATGAACTATGGTAATCGAGTTGGTTCAACACACACATGCAGAGGTCAATGTTCGGCTCACCCTATACTAGAATCCTGAATTCACCCCTGCCCACAGCTGAAGGGAAATCAGAATCACAGCACAAAAAACTGAGAAAAGCATTAAGCATCAAACAATACTATGAAAGGAAGTATTTTGGTAGCTTATTAATCACAGTCAGATATATGCACACAAATATTCCATTAAACTTCATGGGATGAAAAATTAGAAATTTAGAAGTTTTAACACACAGGTTATTGGCATGCTGTATATCAGCTTCAAGAGCTTTGATTGATTCTCTGTAGGAAGATCTGCTGTGCTGCTTCTGCCACATAGGTCCTGCTTTAAATATTCACCAGAATTTTGTGACAAAAAATACAAATCAAATGAACAGAGAAGGATGTGAGAGAGAGAGAGAGAGAGAGAGAGAGGAGAGGAGAGAATTTTCCAGAGAATGTTTTAAAGAGAAATGAAGAGAGGGGGAGTTTATCAAAATTAGTTGCCATTAAGAGAAGTATAAGATAAAGCCCACTTGCTTGACATTGCAAACCATGTCATCCTCTAAGGAAAGAAAAGGATGGCTTCTTTTACTCCTCTTCCTGAGTCTTAATGTTAATATCTCTAAACCACAGATCAACCCAAAAGTATAAGGTATGTAAGTAAAAAAAATCAAAAAAAATCAAATCTACAATCTCTTGTGTTATATTACACCATTAAATATTAGTGGGTTGTTTAATTAAACGACTTGGTCCATGGTTTAGATTGGCCCGAACCTAGATTCCCTATGCTCTAAACAATTTTCTAATTTGGGACTAATTTCTTGTTTCTAATGATTTTCAAGATGTGGCAAGCATAATTACTTTGTAGAAGTAAATGCTTTGTAATTGTATTATTATTGAGATTAAGAGTTTGACATCGTTATATTGTTGTTGTGACGGTAAATACTTCTATATATATCAATACTATAGTAATAGATGTTTATTAAAGATATCTACATTTGTAACAATCTATTCTATAATCGCAATGATAATAGCCATGTTTAATTTTATTGAGAAAATTTCAATATTAATAATGATAAAATACCCTCCTTAAACTCCTCTGATAAATATTAACAGTACGATGTCAAATAGAAAATAGAAAACTGTCATTTAGTATTGAAAATACAGGGGATGTCTAAAACAGAATGATGTGAAAGAGGATTTTAACTGAAAAACCATTTCACCAAGAAAAGTGATGCAAGAACTCACCAACACTATACCACCCAAATATCTCTGCCCCGTACTATCTTTGCTACCTACTCCATTTCATCCAAATGTTAGAAGAGTAATTTCTAGGTAAGTCCTCCAAAAATTTTTATACCAAAAAAAATAGTCCACTATGATTTTGACCCCACATTTTTTAATCCCATTCGATTTTGTGCTTGCTTCTGTCTTTCCATTTGCTTGAATCCTGTTGGTTCAATAAGATTTAAAGATGGCCCAAAGTAAGTTAAATTCCCTAGGTAGGCCCAATGGATCAAAATGTGATGAAAGGAAGTCCTAGTATGTGACCCATAATAAAGAAGAAGCATTTGTTATAGGCTTGTTCTGCTAGGAATTCAGAGACAATTTTTTTATAAAAAAAAAAAAAAAAGGCCTAGCTAGAGCATAACACAAAGCAAAGCTAGGCATGTCTAGGGATGGTCATGGGGCGGGTCTGGAGCGGGTCCAACCAGACCCGGACCCGGACCCGGACCCTTTTAATTTTTTGAGATCCAGACCCGGATCCGGACCCTAAGGGTCCAAAATTTTAAGACCCGGACCCAGACCCTTCGAATCTGATGGGTCTAGGGTCCTTAGTGGGTCTAAAAAAAGTCTCTTGGATTTGTCAAATTTGAAATATTTGTAAGTCATTATATTTTTCGCATATTTGTAAGAGAGTTATTATCGTATTTTACAAATATTTAATACTAATTTAACATCTAAACTCACATAGCGTTACCCATATACGCTTAAATTCTATTATAAACACTAGTTCGAGTCCATGAAATAAGGGTAATTGGGTTAGCATTTAGCAAGTAACATAAATATTATTCATTATATATTATGATTATATAAAAAGAAAAAAATGTTGGGGGCAAAATTCATATGTAAAAGACAAATAAAAATAGACAATTTCATATTTATAAGGGTCCAAGGGGCGGGTCCAGGGTCCAGATATTGGACCCGGACCCGGACCCGGACCCGGACCCGCCAATTATTTTTTAGATCCAGATCCGACCCGGATCCGATGGGTCTCAAAAAATAAGACCCAGACCCTTAAAAAAGGGGCGGGTCTGAGGCGGGTCCAACAGGGTCATGGACCCGTGACCATCCCTAGGCATGTCCCGTGCCTGAACCTTGTCTATAAAGCATGTCATCACTAAGCTGAATCATTAGTAATGCACAAAAAGATAACAACAAGCAAACAAAAACTATCAAGCTCGTAAGGAAGTGAGCAATCCAAGAAGAAAACAATAATGCTCGTACTACCTCACTTAAGAGCTTAGCAGATAACAACCCATTTAAAAACAAAATAGTACTTACAAAGTGACAAACAAACACAAAACCTCCTAAGAAAGACAACCATCCAAACAAGTCAAGAAATAGAAAACCTAAATTAAATTAATATTTGATCCGTTTCATATATTTGTTATACTTTTCTTTTGAATCTATTTCACTATGCATACAACATTACTACGTATGTCATAAACTTATAAATTTTCCTATTTACCCTTAATTTATTTTTATCGCATATGTAATTAGTTTTTCCACTTTTGTTGTAATTTAAGGATAGCAACAATGATATTTTAATATCAATTACTTATTTTTTAAATACATATGACAAGCGAAAATGAAGCAAAATATTACTTCTTCCGTTCCGATATACTTTCAATGTTTGCTTTTTCACGCGGTCCAATACACTAGTTCAATATATTTCTAATTGTGTACTTTCTCCGGGTTTTTTTTTTTAACATAGTTGACTTCGGTACTATCCATTAAGACGAATTGACTTTAATATGAACACAAACAAATTAGATGCTGTTTTTTTATGGAATTTAGTGAGCGTAAAAAAGGGGGACCTACCTTGAACTGTGTTCATATGAGAAGAGGTACTGTTCTTCAAGACTTTTTTGAACTTTTAAAAGTTGATGTTGACCTGGTCTAAAGGGACAAAGGAGAAAGAGGGATTTAGCATATCAATAATAAGTGCACATAGATAAAGAGAGGAAGCAACAGAAGGGTAGACAACGGCCAACGCCAATTGTATTGCAATTAACATAATTCATCTAGGCTCTAGGACGCTTATGCATGGTAATGGGTAAAGATCCCTCTTTAAAACCACAAAATTAATCATTTTATATTTTAATTTTTGCTGTGATACTTATTCTTTATGTTTTTTGTGAATTTGCTATTATTAAAAGCTATTTTCGTCACAACAATATATAAAATTTCTTATCTGAAAAAGTAAACTTCAATAATCAATATCAACATAGTACTAAAAAGTGGTAAAACTGAATAATTATAGCCCTTTATTTTATTTATTTTGGAAAAACAAGAGTTATATACAAGACATTATTATGAATAGCATCATGAGGAAGACAGTCATTAAATGACATTAAATAATCATAGTAAGAAGGAGGGCAAAAATTACGTTGGTTCTCACTGCCTAGATCCGCCTCTAGATAATCGAATCTTGTCTAAGTCGGAGCATGTATAATCGAATTTTATCTCAATCGAAGCATGTAACACTTTTACAAGGCAAGGTCATGATATCAAAAAATATAATACTAGTGTCTACTTGAATCCATTTGACTTCCATATTATACATAATTCTCACTATTAACATTTATCATCAATCATCAACATAGTGTAAAAATAAACCTACTTTGCACAACATTTACCGTGTTGTAAAGATATTCGAAAAAAACCAAATTCATATTTACCAAACCACATTTTGGTCGTTTCAATATAGATGTCATGCTTTCGGCTGATATTTGGCATTACGATAAACACATCACTCTCCATCACCGTCGCATTACCACAATCGTGATCATTACCCATTTTTACACTATGCTCATTTGTATTAGTTTCAAAAACATAATTATGCATCAAAAAATTATATATCTAGATACCAAGTAAAACATCAAATTTATTCAAACTAGGGTACTAGTGAAAACATCAAACAGATTCAACCAAACAAAAGGGAGAAGCAACACAAAGAATTAATGGGACCCATAAAAGTATTCTGAGATCAATCAAATCCTATGGTCAAGAATTAATGATCGAGCAATCTCTTAGACTACATGTCAATTGTCACTATGTCAGAATCAGGATTGAACAGGCCCACACGGTTATTTGGAGAAGATGTAGATACTTTCTTGTGTAGTTGTGTAATTGTGTTGTTCTTTCCGGAATGCATCATTTACATTTTGAGTTAAATTTGACTAAAAAGAGTATTAGGTCGGTAAAAAATAAAAAATAAATAATTAAGATAGAAATAAACAATAAATTTGTAGATAAGATTAAGGATCATTGCCCAAAAGAAGATATAAAATTAATAACACAAACTAAAATCAAAAAGCGGCACAAATTGAGGGACAGAGAGTAATTAATTCGGCACCACAACTACTATTCTATAAGTATAATTCCAAGCAAAGACAGCAAATAAGCTGATTCCGACCTACTCAAGTGGTTTCTTTGGCTTTAAAGTTGCATGGCGTATTCTTTATCAAAAGCTGATGAAAAAAGTGACCCTTAAAATCAACCAAATAACTTTTTATCTAAGCCAAAGCAGATTCCAATATCAAACATGCACATAAAAAAACAGAAATTGTTAAAGAGAAAGTAACAGAACAGAGCCGTGAATGAGCAATATTCGGCCAAGAGGTGAAAACTCAAAAATCACTAGGTTAAAAGTGAAAATCTTTTTTAATTACTATATTTGTCCCATTGAACTTGCAATAATAAAAGTTGACATAACGATAAATTCTATAGATGATATTAAAAGAAAAAAATATATATTGATGAAATTAAAGAAAATAATGAAAATTGAAGACAGTTTCATAAAAGAAAATGTGACCAAGTAAAAGCAAAAGGTGACCAATTGAGAGTAACAAAAGAAAAGGATTGTTTATACTCAAGTCCCTCTGTCTCATTAAATATGCAGCAATTGTCATTTTGGTTCTTTCCATTTATTTTGTATTATTTTTATTTTTAGATAATGGCCTACCACTTCCTTTTAATCTCATTTGTACATTTTAACTCTCTTTTAATTTCATCCACACAATTTATTCTCTCTCTTTATTTATTACTATTATATATTTTTTGCTTAAAAAATACTATTTTTCTCTTTGATGCAATTAAGGGAGTATGTTTTAAGCTCTGACCCCACTACTATATTTCATTCCTTTCATGTTGGCCGCCCGTATTATGGAGATAATTTCCTAATTTCTCTTTTCACTCTAGAATTTCTCAGCTCAAACATATTCTAAAAATGAAAAGTTAAAGTTAAAGAAGAGAAAAAGTACCACTAGTCACTAATCACTAGGGAAGAATTTGCACCAAAGAGCACCAAAATATTAATTTTGAACACGGAAAAAATTAGTTCTGTACTGTATGTGTATATACTCTGTTCCAGATCTAAATGGGTTCTTGCTATTGTCAGGTGCTGGCTTTGCTTCTTTTCTCTCTACCATGTATTCTATCCCAAGTTACAGGTATGTAGTACTGTAAAGTATGGTTCAATTTACAGAAACGAATAGAATTCAACATTTGATGATGACACATAAGTTTTCAATAAGATTACCAAACAAATTTTCATATATGTTTACAGATTTTATCAGCATAGATTGTGGAGGAGCAAGTAATTACACAGATAAAAAAACTGGACTAGCATGGATTTCAGACACTGGTATTATGAGTCATGGAAAAATAGTTGATGTTAATAGCATAAATGATGGATGGGAACCCTACAAAAAAAGGAGAGACTTCCCAACAGATGACAGAAAATACTGCTATACATTAGGCACACAGGAGAGGAGAAGGTACCTTGTCAGGGCAACCTTTCTATATGGAAGCACAGAAGATGCAGATACATACCCTAGTTTTCAGCTATACTTGGACGCAACAAAGTGGGCAACTGTTACTGTGTTCGATGGCTCAAGGACATATGTTGAAGAGATGATCATCAGGGCACCTTCTGGCTCCATTGATGTTTGCCTCTGTTGTGCAACTACAGGGTCTCCCTTCATTTCTACCCTGGAGCTTCGCCCACTGAATCTCTCAATGTATGCCACTGATTATGAAGATGACTTCTACTTGAAGGTTGCTGCTAGGGTGAACTTCGGAGCTCCAAACAAAGACCCCATAAGGTAAGAACAAATTCTTCAAAACCAAAAAAGTCAATGTAGAACAGAATTTCAAATGCCAAAAATCAGGGGAAGTTGCACTTTGTGTTATTAAATAGATCCACAAGTTTGATTTTGTTTTTCCTGTGTCTGGATAGTCCACTCTTTTTGGTTGTCAATACATGAATATCAAATACAGATTTTTTTTTGTTCATGGAAGGTATCCGGATGACCCATTTGATCGAGTATGGGAATCGGACCAAGTAAAAAGGCCAAACTTTCTAGTAGGGGTAGCTCCAGGAACAGAAAGGATCAGTACAAAAAAGAACATTGAAGTGAATAATAGAGAGTATCCACCAGTTAAGGTGATGCAAACTGCTGTAGTTGGTACAGAGGGGTATCTAAGCTACCGGCTGACCCTAGAAGATTTTCCAGGGAATGCTAGAGCTTTTGCATATTTTGCTGAGATAGAGAATCTGAGATCAAATGAAACTCGAAAGTTCAAAATGGAGCATCCTTACGTACCAGATTACAGCAATGCAGTCGTGAATATAGCAGAGAATGCTAATGGCACCTACAAACTTTACGAACCTAGCTACATGAACGTGACTCTGGATTTTGTCCTGTCATTTTCGTTTGTGAAGACACAAGACTCAACGAAAGGTCCGCTCTTGAGTGCAATTGAGATCAGCAAATATGTTCAAATTGGTTCAAAAACTGATGCTCAAGATGGTAGGTTTGTGATGTGATGCAAAAGTTGATGAAATTTTATTTCATTGTAAGCATTAACTCACCTTAATGAAGCTTGACTGACGTTTACAATGTTTATTGATGGAAGTGAGTGCCCTCAACGTCATCCGAACCGTGTTGCTTACTAGCGAGGAAAATCAAGATGAAGGGGATCCTTGCACTCCAACACACTGGGAATGGGTTGTCTGCAGCTCAACTGCACCACCACGGATTACTGAAATGTAAGTCATTGCTATAGTGAGACTGAACTTAAATTAGTTAAGTAATGAACATGCATTTTCAATATCCAAGCACGATGAGAATCATGAGTTAATCTAGTGGTTGAAGGTTTTCGCTTTCACCCTTGTGACTACAGTTCAATTCCCACATGAGGGTGTCAAGAAGTAAGGAGTGAGGACTAGTACATAAAGGAGATATGTTAGTTATCATTTTTGTAAGAAAGGATTGAGATTTCCCTTTACTTTTGAACATAATACTAACGGCTTTCCCATGATTTTGCAAGCAGACATTTGTCGCAGAGAAATCTGACAGGGGTCATACCACCTGAAATTCAAAATATGGACGCATTGACAGAATTGTAAGCTTATTCTACTGCTTCATGGACTAGTTTACCTTCTACGTGAAGCATTTTACTGCATTTCTAATCGAATTTGAAATCTCTCAGGTGGTTGAATGGTAATTCTCTCACTGGATCCATCCCAGATATCAGTAACCTCGTCAATTTGAAAATTGTGTAAGCCAACAAATACGTGCATTTATTAACAGCAACTTGTTGATGATACTCTCACACTTTTCATTCATGGGCATTGTGCAGGCATATAGAGAACAACAAACTCGATGGACCTTTACCCTCTTACCTTGGTAGTTTACCAAGCTTACAGGAGTTGTAAGTATCAATAACAGTAATCTTTCTGCGCTTGCATTAAAACACTTTTTACAGTATGGAAATGCATGTGATTTAATACAACCAGTTATTATGATCTTAAATAATCAGAAATTATGTGATAGGTACATTCAGAACAACTCCTTCAGCGGCAAAATACCTCTGACATTGGTAAACAAAAAAATAATATTCAAGTAAGTAATCTCAGACAAAAAAGGATCAAAAACAAGTTATCAGCGTTCATAGCTTCTCAAGAGGCAGCTTTCAAGTTTATATGACTTCAAGCAGTATAGCAGTTATTCATTTGGTTCTGAAACATAACCTATCTTTTGCAGCTTTGACGGAAATCCTAGACTAAGTAAAGGAACACACCTAGGTACAAGTTTGATTGCAGGGATATCTGTGGCAGCATTTGTAGCACTTATGATAGTTATTCTAGTAATTTGGTTACTATTGCGCAAGTTCAGAAGAAAATCATCTCGGCAGAAAATTGGCTCTAAAGGTAACTAGCTTTTCTACTTGTACTGTCATAAACATTGAGGCAAAAAGCTTGCACATGTCAATATATTTTCTGGTATAAATCAGGCAGCTATTTGCATCCAAGCAAGTCACCGAAAGGTCACCACCTAGTACGAGGTACACATCTAATGGATGATGGTGTAGCTGCCTGCATTAAGATGACTGAAATAGAAGCTGCCACAATGAATTTCTCAAAGAACATCGGAAAAGGAAGCTTCGGTATTGTTTATTATGGAAGAATGAAAGATGGCAAAGAGGTTGCAGTCAAAGTCATAGGTGACCCGACAAGCCAAGGAACCAAGCAATTTCTAACTGAGGTAATATACAATCACCCTTAATTTATTATGAGTCTAAGATCACGCACCTTCAAGAAAGAAATCAGGAAAGCAGTTCTCTGAAAGGCATGCCTAGTAATTTTCATCTCAAATGTAATAATAGCCTCATATGAGAAAAAGGACAGAACCATTCAAGTTCAATCTTACTCTAGAGGCAATAACAATCTATAGTAGAAATCAAATGTGTAGGAAAGAAGTGCTACTGCCTTACGTTTCAGTTAATTTTTACAGGTATCCCTGTTATCAAGAATTCATCACAGAAACTTGGTTCCTCTTCTTGGATATTGTGAAGAAGCAAATCACAGAATTCTGGTCTATGAATATATGCATAATGGGACACTACGAGATCACATACATGGTTTGCACTTAAATACATCTCGTTATTTCTACTGCCCAAATGTACAATTGTAATTAATAATTCAAGACAGATTAAATTTGGATACTTAATATAAATCCTATCCAACAGATTCTGTCAAACAGAGGCAGCTAGATTGGCTTACTCGTTTGCGTATTGCAGAAGATGCAGCTAAAGGTCATATATTCCATTTTTTTCTTCCCTGAATTGTAACTTTTAAGATATCCTAGACATGCTAAAAGAATTTCCGAATGGCTTCACAGGACTTGAATACTTGCACACTGGATGCAGTCCTAGTATCATTCACCGAGATGTAAAAACCAGTAACATCCTCCTAGATGTAAATATGAGAGCAAAAGTAGCAGACTTTGGACTTTCAAGACAAGCTGAAGAAGATCTCACTCATATATCAAGTGTAGCTAAAGGAACACTAGGCTATCTAGACCCAGAGTAAGACTTTTCAAGAGCATCTAAGTGATCAATTCTTTTGCCAGTACATGTGTTATAATTATCTAGTCATGTACATTATTCCTGTAGGTACTACGCATATCAGCAGCTCACAGAAAAGAGTGATGTTTATAGTTTTGGTATTGTTCTCTTGGAACTGATATCTGGAAGAAAGCCCATCACAGAGGATTATGGGACTGACTGGAATATAGTGCACTGGGTAAGTTTGTTTAGCTTTATGAATTCAAGAGAATCATAATTTGGATTGATGAATGTTCTTAACATCACATTATCTTTAGTAGATCCATTAGAAGCATAATAAAATCTGAAACCTTAGGAAAAATGATAATTATGTGCTTTCTAAGATCAAAAGCACAGCAGATACATGCATCATAATCAAGTGCACTTGCAACTAATTAAGAAATACATGTCACTTTTATGAATGCAATATCACTAATGATGTGCAATTATGAAAGTAACTTCAACATGTAGAGTCACATGCTAAACAAACCTCAATGGCTAACACTGCTCTTTTACAGGCAAGGTCGTTGATCCGTAAGGGGGATGTTGAAAGCATGATGGATCCTTTACTTGCAGGAAGCATAAAACTTGAGTCTGTATGGCGAGTGGCTGAAGTGGCCATACAATGTGTAGAGCATCATGGATACTCACGGCCAAAAATGCAAGAAGTTATCTTGGCCATACAAGATGCAATGATGATAGAGAAGGGAGCTGAAAACAACCAAAGCATATCATCAGGCAGCGGAAGAGCACAATCTTCAAGGAAAACCTTGCTGACAAGCTTCCTAGAGATAGAAAGTCCAGACTTATCAAATGGCCGCATAACTCCATCTGCAAGATAAACACGAAAGATAGCTTCATGTTATACAAAATGTAGCATAACAGTGCATACTCATGAGTCATGTACAAAATAATCCATTCAAATTGATAAAGTATGGAAACATAAAAATACAATAGCCCTAGGTTTCCATCCTGAATTCCTCATCCTCATAGAACATTTCTCTTTAGACTTCTGTTTGTACAATTGGTATACAGATCCTAAGTTCTCACTTAGCTAAAGATTCAGAACTTAGCACCCTGTAGCTATGAATATATACTCAACCCAACTCCAATACTCTCTAACTCATCAATTTAACCAGCCATTGTGTCAGGAAACTCAGGCATAGGTGCTATTACGGGTCAAAAACAAGTGTATGGCATGTCATGGCTCAAAAAGTTTTGAGGCTGTAGAAAATGTCCTAAATTTCTACACGGGCAGGGAAAAACAGCACCTTGAGCACACTTTTTATTGAAAAAAAAAACATTAAATGAACTTAATTAGTGGTCTTCCTACTCCTCCGTCCCTTTGATTTTTTTACATTGCAAAAATTGAAGTGAAAGATTTTTATAATGCGTAGCAAAATCAAAGCCGAAAGGGACAGATTAAGTGATTAAGTTTACCGGTTAACCATATCTTTGTAGACTTTTTGGTTCACTCAAAATCTGCTCAACTAAATACTAACTCACCTAAATAAGATCCATATAAGTAGTTGCAGTTTTGTGTGCCTTTTCTTCTACCCTCCATCCCATTTCCCCTCTTTCTCTTCTTTTCCCGTCTAAGATTTAAGCCCCTTACGCACAGTTCATTGTGACATGAGATGTCTATTTGTAAGGTCAAATCTAGTTATAGATCCCATATCTATGTAACTCGGACTCGGGCACTGATGTTAAACATGACTAAATTATCCAAATGATCGACTCAACTATTAATGAAGTTCCATGATTTGATGCAAAATGAAGTAACCATGTTGGAGCATCTTATACAACTTCTTGAAGTAAATAGAAAAGTTTGAGTAACGTAGTCTCTTATCCTTATCCCTCTTGTACTATGCCAACAACGATGCGACAAAAAAATGCAAAGCGGAGTATCATATGAAACACCAACTCCTACAATTTCTCTTGTGACCCGAGAACACCATGAGCATGGCTGATTTCAAGCCGTAATATGCCTCAACATAAGGAGAAAGGCTATTAAAGGCACGAAAAAGTATAAACTATAAACTCTATATGATATACAAGAGTACTTGTCCAAGTGTCCGACGTGGCTATTTATGAAAAGTTCTATAATTAGTTCTCCATACCTATGTTGGAGGGTTGAGACTTGAGCATCTTACATGTAAATCAATCGAGGAAGGTTTTTTTTATCAGAACCCCATCAACTCAACAGTAATAAATCAATAAAATGCTCAAATATACACCCACGCCATTCTACAATTTCTACCGTTAACCTAGGAGTTCCACTGTTCCACGAGCATGGTACAGCCATATAATACCATAACACCGGCAGGAGGGTCATCAAAGGCACTATCATCACTAAATATTACTTCGATTTAATAGTCTAAAAACAAATCAAGACTGAGGAACGATCATCAATCAAATGAACATTAAATAGCTAAAACAAATCCCTGTTTTTCACCTTTTCTTTGAGAAGAGATTAACAACAAATGTCTCAAACAACACAAGAAACCCTCAAGGGTCACGGAAATGAGGTGGGGCGGGTGTGTAAAGGACATGGTGATAGGGTGGTAGATGTGATATGGTTGATATTGAAATCATGAGACATCCCTATAACTCACCTAAAGCAGGTTTTTTATTGCACCTTTAAAACACAATATTGGTTTTCTAAAACCTATAGGACAATAGGACATAACTTTGTTTTCGCAAAATGGTTTTCCATGATTGAAAAATGACGAACAGAATCAAACTGAATGAAACTAAATTACACTGGATACTGAATAGAGAAAATTTGATAGTGCAAGTTATGTAATAAAATCAACATATCTAGATTGAGTGCAACTAAACAAATTTGAAATTCCTACGCAACAAGCCTTAGATCCCGGTAAACCCTAATCCGAAAACAAATAACAGAAATTTCAAATAGATAGCAAGCCAAACTGAAGATCGATTCGTTAAGGACAATTATGGTGTCATTTCTTCACTCTCAATCTAGTTAGCATGATAAAACGGGTAAACCTCTGACGCATAAAACCCTAAATTGATGCAGGAAAAAAGCATTGACGAAATCGTTTCCATAATACAATTTCCGTTAACTATTACAATGCGCAAATTCAGGAAATTCAAGTTTCAATCTCAGAAGTAATTTCATGCAATTAACGTTAAGCAATAAAATTCCAGTAGCATATTACGAATATAATCATATAATAGTCTGAGAACTAGATTAAAGTTGATAAATGTACTCCATAATGAATTGATTGAATTTTGTACCTCTGTTCGTGACGCATTTGCATATGGTGTGTAACTTTGAATATGTTCGCATGGCGGCACATAGGGTGCTACAACAATAGCGTGGTGTTATACCGCTAAAACTTTCACTTAAATAACTTTTGTCTTGCGGATTGCTTGTTTACGCGTCTTTTAACTTTTGTTTTTTTTGGCAAATTATTAATGATATCTCTAAATTTTTGCAATTTTTTTAATAAAAGTTTTTGCATTTTATTATTAATATTTTTTTGATTATTAATGGTGCCCTCTTGTTATTGAGCATCTTACAATCGTAACTATTTTTGATTCTTTCGGTCTAAAATCGTTAACTTTTTCTTTTTCTATTTAATACTCCCTTCGTTTTCTAAAGTTCTTCTCGTTTATAATGTTCATGATGGATCGAATTAGGAACCAAGAGTTTAGAGACAAACTCGGGGTTGTCTCTATCTCTGGAAAATTGCGCGAAAGTAGATTGAGATGGTTTGGACATGTGGAACGAAAGACATTCGACGCCCCTGTTCGGAGGGTAGAAAGCATTATAGTAGAGGGTAAGAGAAGTTGGGAAAGGCCTAAGAGAACATGGGATGAGCAAATTAAAATTGATAGCACGAGTTGAACATCTCTAAGGACCTGACTAGGGACAGGGGTAGTGAGAGGCGTCTTATTCATGTTTTAGATTACTGATTCCTTGGAAGTATATTTTGGGGTTCTTATCCTCATCTTTTTCTCGAGCCGAGGGACTTCTTTTGGTCGTGCTCTCCTTTGTGGGTATGAGTTGCCGCCGTCCTTCCCTCTCCAGACCCTGTCTATAGTTCTCTATAGACGGGAAACAATGGGTAAGATGATAATGATGATGATGATGTAGATGATGAAATATATTCAGGTGAAATCTCCTTAGATTCGTCTTAATATATACTTAGATTCATCTTAATATATAAATTACGTGAAAAAATACAAGGCCGAAGTTGACCCATGAACCGAAATTGTGAAACCTAATGTATCAAAGCCTTAAATTTTGGATGCACTTATTGCCTTGATTAGAGCTCCCTTCTAGCTAGATTCCTATCAAGTAATTAATGAGATAACATTCATTTAATTAATTACACAGTGACATTTCTTATGTATTGGCTTGGGTATGCTGGCCAAGATATCAACCTTAAATAATAATAAAAGGCGTTTTCGGGTAAGATGTTCGATAGTATAAGAATTTTTATTGAAGAATCTCAATTATATTAGTTAGTTATGTTATATTACTACCCGAATTTAAACTTATTACCTACTTTTAAACTTTAAAATTACAAAAAATATACAAGACAAAAGTTCAAAATTCAAAATATAGTCCTTTTTCTCAAACGTAACATTAAATGAGTGTGGTGAGAAATATAACCGGAATCCTTATTGCAAGGTGAAAAAGGTGAAAAGGAAAACCTTAGACAATCAAATTAACTCATGATTTTCATTACTTTAACCCCGGTTTATTACCACCTATCAAACGGGTCGTAAAAGTGATCAATCTTATATGTAATGAGATTCAAATTGTGATGACTAGGGGAAAGAAAAATCTTCATCCGTTATGGCAAATTTCATCCAATAAGCTTTTTATGAACTTAATCTACATTATTTTAGTGTGCACCAATCTTTAAAAGTTACAAACATAGTATGATTTTTATTTTTCACTAGACAAGTACAATCATTGGTCTATTCTATTTTAGCGTGTACCAACTTTAATATTCCTTCCGTTTCAGTTTATTTGTCCCATTTTCTTATTTGGCAGTTTCATACTACTTGTCTTATTTCCTTTTTTGGCTAACCTTTTCTTAGCTAAATACCCCCACTTTTCCAATTCCCAATATTCCACTATCACTTTTACAATTAATTTAATCAATTAAAATACCCAACTACCACCTTTTTGATGGACCCTACTCAACCCTTAAAATCCGTAAAAAGTCAAATGGGACGAGTCAACTGAGACGGAGGGAGTATTTGTTAAGCTCATTTTTAAGATTGTTACACACTAAATAGTGTTCACTAAGTTCATATACTTCCTCCTTTCCAAAAAACTTTCTGTTGATTGTGACATTTTCCTATACAATAATGTCACACTCAGTAGTAAGTATTATAGAACGGAAAACGTAAGACTTTTGCAACCCCATATGCTCTTGTACTTATTACACACCACACAGTTGACAATCCACACACATCCAAAATCAAACAGAGCCATGATCATTACACTCCAAACACATCTCCTTCAAACCCAACCTCCATGGCTTTCCCTAATCACCTTCTTAGGACTAATCTCCATAATTAAACCCATAATCAATCTCCTAAATTTCACATACAAAACATTCCTTAGACCCTCAAAAAACCTCAAAACTTGCTATGGTTCATATGCCCTAATCACTGGTTCCTCTGATGGCATAGGCAAAGCCATAGCCCTCGAGCTCGCGTCTCGAGGGCTTAATCTTATCCTTGTTAGTAAAACTCTCATAAAACTAACCAACTTTCTCATGAAATAAAGCATAAATTCCCTAATATAAAGATCAAAATTATAGCATTAGATTTTTCAAAGATGTCAATATCATGTATTAGTGATGAGATTAAGAAGGGTATACATGGTTTAGATGTGGGTGTTTTAGTGAATAATGTAGGGATTACTTATCCTAAAGGTAGGTATTTTGATGAGGTTAGTGAAGGGATTTTAATGGAGATTTTGAGAGTTAATTTAGGAGCTATAAATGGTGTTACTAAAGCTGTTTTGCCTGTTATGTTAATGAAAGGAAAAGGTGTGATTGTTAATATTGGTTCTGGTGCTTCTGTTGTTGTGCCTTCTCATCCTCTTTTTGCCATTTATGCTGCTACTAAAGCGTAAGTATAGTCTCTTTTATTGCCATTTTGTTGGTATTTAATTTGTGGTTAGACTAGAGAATCTCTATAAATAGACGTGAAAATAATATTAATAGATTTTCTCTTGAGTGATGGTATTTGGTAAAAACAACTCTCAAAAGTTCAGTCCAAATCTATATTTAGAATTATAATAATACTTCATATATTTAGAATTGGGCTGAGCTTTAATGTCTTTACAAAAGACGGTCTCAAGTAAGAATTTGTGTAAAACTAATTATAAGAAAAAATTATCATAAATAACACAAATTTTTGCTAATTGTGTTAGCACTTAGCAATTAACATATATATTATAACGGTCCAAGGGGCGGGTCTAGGGTCCGGATCTTGGACCCGGATCCGAATCCGCCAATTATTTTTTAGATTCAGATTCGACCCAAATTCGATGGGTCTCAAAAAATAAGACCCAAACCTTTAAAAAAAGAGCAGATCTCGAGCAGGTCCAACAGGGTCCTAGACCCATGACCATCCCTAATAAAGTCTGTCTATAAGAGGTAAAATGATTGATCGTTGAGAATATTGTTATAATTTTTTGGGTTAAAGTTGTACTTCAAATATACTTTAATTTGTTTGTTGATGTATATTGATTTTACTTCATTATATTGGTCCCTTGACCAGCAACAAACAAAAATAGAGTTATTTTGAACGAAGAAAAAAAATTAGACATTAGTAATAAATAAAAAGAAAAATTAAAATTGTGTAGATGAAATTAAAAAGAGATTAGTTAATAATTAGTTTTTTTTTGTATGAGACTGTTTCACTATGAAATGAATTCATATAAGTTATCTGTTTCTCTAGTTAAAATTATAACTAATCATTTTAATCGATTAAATGTGTATAGACCAGCCCAATAAAAATAGTTTGTTTATAAAACTCTCTCATTTTAAAATTTGTTATGTACTACTCCTATTACTAAATGACAATTTTTTACTAAGATTGTCTCACCGTGAGACGGCTATAGACTGACCCAATTTTTAATTTCTTAAAATTAAATAAAAAATATATTTATTTAGTTAATGAATTTAAGAAGGTCATATATAAGACTTATTGATAATGAATTCGGGAGAATTATAATTCAATACTATTAATGGGGCTCCAACTTCCAACATAACATTAGTAATAACTAGTTGCAGACTAAATGAAGTAAATATGCCAAAATTGATTCTACAAGTCATCAAATACGACATGAATACATGATGTTTCGACTTTCATAAAAGGACCAAATCGAAAAAAACAAAAACTATTAAATTTAAGAAAATTTAATAATTTTGTATAAAATTAGTTATTTTGACATTTTCCATATGCTATATTGCTTTAAGTCCTTAAGATATAAGTAAATAATTAATCTTGGGGCAAAAAAATCAAAAGTAACAACACAATGAAAAGGGTGTCAAACGTTTAATAATGTCTTAAAAATATAACTCGTATATAATCTGTTACCAACCCATTTCTAGCCCAACTTATTATATATAAAAGCCGGTGTAAAGCCTAACCCCTGTAAAATTCAACCTGTTTATAATAAATTATGACCCACATGAAAAGCGGTTAACTAAAAATTCCCACTGAGCCTTTTTTGAATTTGATTCTTAATCAGTTCTTTCTTTCTCCCAGTCTAACTATTAAGATAATTATAATTAAAAATGTGTATATGTCTTGATTTGTTGTGCATTTCAGTTTTTCCTTATAATTATTAAGATTTTGCTGGCATTAAAGTTAATAATTAATATTATATCTAATGTTATACAACATTAAAAATATTTTGTTAATGCTTAATATTTTTACTTTTATCGTTTATGTGTCATATAGTTACATTGATCAATTCTCAAGAAGTATTTATGTGGAGTACAAGAATTTAGGGATCCATGTCCAATGTCAGGTAACCAAAAACTCTTTATAACTGTTAATTACTTAATTAATTAGTATTAATAAAGTTTATGCCGATTAACCTTTGATTTGAATTTAAAATTATTAGGAATAAAAAAATTGATATGATAACCTTTACACTGAAAAAACGTACATAGGAAATTTATTTGAATTTATTTTGAAATATTAAAAATTGAGAATTATACATTTATACTAGTTTCAATTATTGAAACAAGTATCACTTTCTTTTGATAAAGTCTTAGGGTTCAATCTTCACCTAACACTCTCCTACCTTCAGCTTATGATATAATAAAAAAATAAATATATTAATTATATAGTACGTAATGATTACTGTATATGATATAATTTTCTAAATTATCTCCATCGTAAATACTAAATGGTAAATTAGTACCCATGAATCACAAGGTATAATTATTATACATTACTTTTGTCATTCCTTTTAATTGTACGTTTTTGTATACATTTGTACATTATTTATCATTCAGCAGAACAAAAATTAGTTCACACTAATACGATCATCATGAGAAACAACTAATTTTTTTATTATTTATATCTGAACATAGGTTAACGAATATGAGAAACAACTATATCCGAACAGAGGTTAACGATCATGAGAAACAACTAAATTTTTTTACAAGGGATATATAATTATTACTTTATCAATTATTTTATTTTATTATATACCCTTAAATATATTATTGTTCACTATAAAACATGAGACGTTAGTTAGACTTTGCATTTTTATAAACTCTCCTATGTTATGTATGGGAATAATGATTTCATTAGAAAATCTAGATTGATTTAAATTCAGTATTGGGCAAATCAATAAAAACCAAATTTGGATTTATATCAATTATACTATTGGTTGTTGCATTAAAGTTAGTTAAATTGAGAATTTATGAAATGACTTCCTACACCCCGTCATTTTCAAATTCTTCATTTATAATTTCATAATTAAAATTTACAATTTAAAATGAAATACTTATTCCCAAACATAACCTTATCAAATTTATACTCCGATAACTCCTAAATCTAAATTGTGAGTCAAGGTACCCCTATATGTTGCAACCAAAATGGCTTCAAGAGTGGCATCAATTGAGAGATCAACTATGTTCATCCCTACGGCGGAGGAGTACGCCACGGCCGCCGTCCGGCGATTCGGTTATGAAGCAAGGTGTACACCCTTTTGGGCACATTCCCTTCAATGGTACTTTGCTAGTTTTCTTCCTAGTAGAGTTCTTGATGCTTGGCGCCTCTCTATAGGCATTAGTAGAAGAAATGCCAATTAATCATCCTACCTTTATTGGCTCGCTCTATCTCTGTAAATTTGCTACACATATTGTTGTTGAGAAGCCTTGGACTTTTAATCTCATGTAATATTAAAGTCTTAAAGCTTCCTTTATGAGTGAACCAAAATGGTGCAAAAATCAAAATTGTTAAGTTGCCCTCAAAAGTTATGTCTTTGGTAGGCAATCCAAACAAAACAACATACATTATACTTCCTCTTATTTATTATTATTGGTCCAATAGATTTCTAAATAAGGATATTTTATATGATAAACATCAATTGATAAAAGGCGAGTGGTAGCAATTCTTGAAAATTTTACTACAAAATAACACTCAACTTTTGGAAAATGAACTACAATAACATATGGAGGTAAAGACGTTTAATTTCCGTTAAATTTGGGTAAAAGTCATAAATGCCCCTACTAAATCCCAAATTTTTTCTACAAAAATACACTCAACTCTTGAAAATTTAATTACAGAAATATTTCCGTTAAGTTTAATTTCCGTGAAGTTGGGCTTTACATTTGGAATTTATTAATACCAAAACTTAACGAAAGTTAAACGTTTCTTCCTCCATAATGTTACTTTAGTTAATTTTCCAAGAGTTGAGTGCTATTCTGTAGAAAAAAATTTAAGAATTGCTACCACTAGCCTTTTTCAATGATTGGTGTTTAGCATAAAAAATATGCTTTGTAAATATCAATCTATTCATTAATTACTCTTAATAGTTAATATGTACTTTGTTCTTATGGGTCTAGGACTTTATTGAACCCGCTCTAAATCCACCCTTTTTAAGAATCCAGGTTTTAATTTTTGAGATCCATCAAATATGAGTCGAATTTGAATCTCAAAAATGAATAACAGGTAAAGGTCCGAGTCTAGACCCTCAGATCCAGCCACGGACCCAGAACCAACCTCTATACCCGAACCCAGACCCTAAATTTATTTAATTTTCATATTTTTAACCGTTGCACATATGACATGACATCTTTGGAAACCCTAAATCTAAGTCATTTGATTTCCCATATTCCCAAATTCAATCCCGCCGCCCTAATTTTTCATTCCCAGTTCTTCTTTTTCCTCAATCCTCAAACAGTACTCAGACCTAAGTTACGACTCACGGGACGCCTCATTTCTCGGTCAGACGCCCTCATTCCTCACGGTCAGCCTTCTTGGTTCTCTATGTGAAGCTTGCAAATCGGAGGTTTCTTTCTTCTTCACTATTTTTTCCCTTGTTGCTTGCATATTTCTCATAATTTACATATTGATTGTTTCCTGTATTCAAAATTAAAGCGTTTAATGTTTCATCCTCATGTTTATGAGCTTGTACCAGTAATAGTTGAAATCAAAGTGTAGAGTAGATGTTTACTGTGTTAATTTACTCAAAATCGTATGTTATGGTTACATAATGACTTTTTTTCAAGTTTTTAGGCCAAATTTCCAATAATGTGGGTATATTATTATCTTTTTTTGTGTGGGTAAAATCAGAAATTTGATTTGTTGAGGCCACTCTTTCAGTCTTTTCCCAATCAAATGTCCTCATGATTCACTAAGGACTCTAGACCTATCAGATCTGACGGATCTGGGTCTAAAATTTTTGAAAGCTTAGGGTCCGGATTCGGGTCCGGATCCATTTAAAATTAACAAGTCTGACCCGCTCCATGTCCATCCCTATTATAAGTTAAAACATAATCAAATGAAATCTTGTTATTAATATTAACTTTTAATAACTTTTTACTCTATCACAATTAGACATTTTTAAGATTGAAAATTGAAATAGTGTATTTGCAAATGTGTCGAAATAAAATGGGACAATAATAATAAAAAATAACTTGTGTTATATATTAAAAAAAAACGTTAGGTGTCGATATTTAAGCTTTAGAGAGTATGTGATAGAAACTATGGGGTTGTTTGGCAATCGGGGCTGGTTGGCTTTTGGTTTTTGGCTTGTTAGTTGGTCAAAAAGCCAAAAAAAAGTGTTTGGTAAATGGCTTTTAAAGCAGCTGAAAAGCCGACTTTTAAGCCAAAATGAAAAAGCTACTCCAGCTAGCTTTTTGGGTTGACTTTTGGCTTGTTGGCCCACTTTTACTCTAATAAACAGCCAACAGCCAATATTCAAATTTACCAAACATCTCCACAAACAGCTAGCTTTTTAAGCTAGCTTAAAAGCCAACAAAAACAACCAATATTTCCAGCTGGTCAAACAAGACAACTAAAAAGGCTAACCGCCAACAGCCAACAGCCAATTGCCAAACACCCCCTATATAAATTGCTGTATGTAACGGTATTAGTGTAAAGTGTGTCACCCAATTAATACAATTTATGAGAATATAAATTTGTTATTATTGGTATTCTATCACAAATTCTTGTTAGAGACGTCTATTTAAAAGACCATCTCTAATTTAAGCCGACTCATAAAAAAAAATATTAAGTAAGGGTAGGCATTAAGATTTAAAAATTAGGCCTGGTTAAGAGCGTTTTGGAATTTCAGTTGACACTTATATGAAAATTTGAATTGAATAAGTAAAATATCATAAAAATGTCAAAATTAGCAATATATAAAAATATTTTCCACAATAAGCATTTTTTCTCATAGCTGAGATTTCGATATGTTCGTTGTTAACAACACCGAACACAAGAAAAAAAGTCAAAAAAGTCAAGACATATGTTCGCCATCAGTAACAATAAACAAAGTGAAACCTGGTCAAAGCAGGTCAATCCTTACACTATGTTTGGATAGCAAATTAGGAGAGAAAAGAAAGGAAGGGAAGGGGAAGGGGAAGGAAAGGAAGAGAAAGGAAGGGGAGGGAAAGAGAGGGAAAATACTACATGTTTGTATAGGAAGGAAAGGGAGAGGAAAGAAAGGATTTCATTTTCCTTCCAAATCTTTCCTCTTATGGAGAGATTTTGATGTTAACAAAATGAAGGGAGTTAATCCCTCCAAATCCCTTCCCTTCAAATCTTCTCCCTCCCTTTTTTGCTATCCAAACAAGAGAATTTTCATCCCTCGAAATCCTTTCTTTTCTTTTCCTTCCATTTCCCTCAATCCAAACAAGGCCTTAATCTTGCTACTAACAATGAACTTATGCGTGTTTAATTTCTAGTTGCTTTCTTTCTTCCTCATTTCCCCAATCTTGAAACCCTAATCCCAAAACCTCGATTATCTCCTTGTTTGTTCCTTTTTTTTAAGCCTTTAAAACTTCAATTAATCCCCTATTCCAATGCAACACGATTAAAGTGGTCTAGCATATACTTAGATTTATTTAAGACATAAATTTCATTGTTCTTGTGTTTTTTTTATCCGAAAATTAGGATTTCTCATGCATCTTAGTATATCTCAAATGCAGGTTATATATTTGCGATCACTGTTTTTTTAGATCACCTTTAGCTCATTAAGGTATGTAGAATTGCTTTTATCACTTTTTTGTACATTTTATTTGAGACTGGTAGTTAATGATGAATGTTTATATATATTTTTTGGTTAATGTATATTTACTTAGGGTTTATTATGTGATGATGGTGAAAGTGCATAATGTATTTGGTTAATAAATGTTATTTAGGGTTAAATGATTATATTTAAGTAGTGTAGTTAAATGTACTTAGTTGATTATGTTAGTTGATTATGTATAGGCTTTAAATTTGATTTATAATTTTTATACTCGTGTGAAGTATTTTCAATTTACTTTGGTAAATGTATTTGATAATGATGTTGAATTTGTATGTATTCATGTAGAAATGGCATCATTTCGTGTGATTATTGTATGTTTTTGGAATGGTTCAATCCGAAGAAGTGGTAGCGATGTTACGTATGTTGGGGGTAAACGTAAAATGTTTGCATGCAACTCGAACATGGATTTGAATGCGTTTAAACTTCTTATTTGTTCTAAAATTGGAATTGACCCCACCCGAAGTACTGTAAATATCAGTTTAAAATACAAAATGATTGAACATTCATTAGACGTTCCGGTTGATGACGATGATGCTATAGAGGTTATGTGGGCGCATTCAAAGTCTACAACTATTCCCTCTTTGGAGTTATACGTAGAAGAGGTATCCCTAAGCAATCAAGTTGTGAGTGTTACTTCAAATCCTTCTCTTATGCCTATGCCTATTTTAACTCAAGAAACTCAAACTTCCTTTGTTCCTTCTCCATCTTCTACTCCTTCTAAACCCCCTCAAACTCAAGTTCCAAATGATACAATTGTTAATTTAGGAGAAAGTTCTGAGTTGGTAACTTGGAATGATGATAATGAGAGTAATGAGATTGCTGATGATCCTTCTGATGATGATTTTGATGTGAATTGATGAAGTGGGTCATATGTCTAAGGTAGTTGAGGGCCTGAAGGCGATAGGGACTGCAAAACAGGAGGCCATTTTCTGGATTGATGAAGTGGGTCATATGTTTAAGTGGTCATTGTGTCATGATGGGGTCATAGGTATGGTATCACCAACACCAACTTAGCTGAAGTCTTCAACTTTGTGATGAAGGGTGTACGTTTTTTGCCTTTGACAACACTTGTTGAACTCACTTTTTATCGTGTCAATGACTGTTTTGTTAAAAGACGTGAAATTTCTAGTGCATGGATAAACGGAGGACACATGTACACCTCACATGCCACGAAGGTTATCACTAAAAACACTAAGAAGGCGAATTTCCATGAGATAGTTGCATTTGACTATAGAAGAGGTATCTTCAAAGTTAAGACTAGGCGGGGAAATAGAGAGTCGTCAAAAAGGGGGTAAGATACAATTTGTGGACTTGACACAAAGAAAATGCACATGTAATAAGTTTGAGATATACCACCTTCCATGCTCACATCTTATCGCTGTATGCATTAAAAGACATCTCGTACGAGCGTTTCGTGGACCCTTGCTACACATCTCAGAGTTATAAAAGCACATATAACTCATCTTTCATGCCAATGATTGATAAGAGGTCATGACCTCCATACTCCGGTGTGAAAATTAGACACGATCCTGATCAAATGATTGATAAGAGGTCATGAGTATTAGTGTATTGTTTGTAGTATATCGAACATTTGTGTATATTAAACATTTGTAATATTTTGACATTTGTATATAGCTTGTAATATAGAAGTATATGTAAATGTATATATGTTTATCTATTGTGTTTAGCATATGATTATTACGAACTGAATGTTATTGCTCGGAGATTTCAGCGATTAATCTTCCCGTCTTGAATCATGCGTCAGGCTATCATCGTTTTGTTTATCTTGGAATCATATTTACAAATTACAACTAATCTATATCAAACAAAGAATCAAATTCAAATAGGGAAGATGCTATTGAAAAATCAACACAATTTCATTCATAATCAACCAATCCGATAGCAAATTACATAGGTTATTCGTTAAATTAAAACAACACTAACTAAGATGGTTTATTAAACTTTCTTATAATCCTTTCAGTCTCTTCTTTTCTAGGAGTCATATCATCTATTTGCCTCTTAAGATTAAGTAACTCGTCTTTAAGCTCTTCTTTTTCTTTAAAAAGCTGAATTATTAAGTTTCTCTGCCATTTAGTACCTATGGAGCAACCCACCTAAAGTACGTGCAACTGAATCCTTCGTCCAAGTAGAATGGACAGGCAACAAAGTCACGGCTAGAATCGTCGTCACCCCAATCTGTATTATTTTCAACTTCATAGCCACAGTCACAAAGCTCTTGAATAGAATGTTTCTTTGACATATGAGCAAGACATATAATATAGTAACATAATTAATATTCAATAATAATAGAAATCTATATTACCTTCAAAAACGACAAGTCAACATCCGGACGACGGAGTTTGGAAATAATGAAATAAGGAAATGTTGATGTATTTATAAAACATAATAACGACAACTATTTTCTACTTTATAATGACTATTTTCAATTTCATAACGGCTAATTCAAACACTTCGACAAAAAGTCAAAAAAGTCAAGACATATGTTCGTTGTTACTAACAACGAACAAAGGGAGACCCGGTTGAAACAGGTCAAACCTCTGTTTGATGTTAGTAACAGCGAACAAAGGATTGCCCTATTTTGACTAGGTTTCACTTTGCTCTTGTTACTAACAACGAACATATGTCTTGAATTTATTGACTTTCTTTCTTGTGTTCGCTGTTATTTACAACGAACACACAAAACCTTAGCTTTGGGAAAAAAATGCTTATTCTGAAAAATATTTTGAAACTTTGCTCATTTTTTGACTTTTTTAATATTATTTTACTAATTCATTTCAAATTTTCCACATTTATACCAAATTGAGCAAATTTTGTATGACACCGTCTGTAAAAAATTTATATATAAACATTAAATAATTAAAAGGTTTATTTTAAGAATAAAATTGGTTGTTTTAATTAATTTAATTGGGCGATTTAACTCAACTTTAAACTATCTTGATGATATTGTCTTAACATGTTCAACATGTTAATACAATACATGTTTTGCAAGAATTAAATGAAGTTGAAAAGAAATGATAGATGAAAGAGTATATCTTAAATTCCTCAATCAAATGAAGCTCTTTATACAAAGCAAATGCTACAAATAAGTCTTATAATGCTTTTTATAGCATTTTATTTTCACTAATAACAAAACATGTTATTTTCATGTGATTTTTATTATCAAACGCAATCTAACGCAACATTATAATTTCACGCAGCCTTAAATCTAATAATGCATTTTATAACATTTTATTTTCACAAATAACAAAACATGTAATTTTCATATAATTTTATTATCAAACGCAATCTAACACAACATTATAATTTTAAGCACCCTCATGTGTAGTTAATGGAACTTTTTCAATAATCAACTCCCAAAGGCGATCAATATGACGCTTCTCAGTTAACGTCCCACCAATAGCACACCGGATAACAAAATTTCCTCCGAGCACCGAATGAGTCATATACGCTTGGCCACTCGAATTCACGTCTTCTAACAACCTTTGGTTGGTCAGAGTCTCGACATGTTCTCGACCAACAAGTTTCAATCGAAAGCAAACCAATGAAAACTTTCGAGGCACCACCAACTCGAACCTCTTGTCTTGTTTGATGAAGGACTCAAAATACTCGGCTAGGGCAATGTCGCTTCGTACATGGTTCATCAAATAGGTTGAGCCATATCGACGAAGGACAATCCATAGTTTAAGTGCTCGAAAACGTCGACTAAGAGAAATTTGCCAGTCCTTGTAGTCTATTACATTCCCTAATTGAGTAGCCTTATTGTTTAAATATTCTGGTTTGGTTGAAAGGGAATTCACCATAATGTTGGGGTACTTAAGCCATAAGCAAGAGCAATCCATGTTTGTTAACAACCATTTGTGTGGATTCATGCTTATTGAATCAGCAAGTTCTACCCCATCCAAATAGTGTCTATACTCTGGGCATATGCATGCACTTCCTGTACCTCATATTAAAATATATACTAGTTAGCAAATGTTTTATCATAATCATCAATCTAATTAATATCCCGCAGAAACAGGGTCTAGGTGAGGGAAGGTAACGAATAATCAGTTTCCGTACCGATCCAAAGAGAGGGTTAGAGGAATGTAGTCATCAATTTTATACTCAAATTGTAAGAGCTCTGCATAGAGTGAAATATATGTGATATTGTTGCATCATGAGCAAAACGAGTTAGCGATTTAATAGTATATATTTTCAGATTATGGGCCGGTGTAGAGGTGTTCATTCGGGTCAGTTTAAAATCGGATTTTGTGTTCACATTGGTTTTTACATAATTGTAGATCTATTTTTATGTCGGGTCAAATCGGATTCAGTTATAAAGTCGGGTGTCTATCAGATCATCGGGTCTGTTTTGAACACCTCTAGGCAGGTGTAAGGATAATTTTCTATGAGCTGAGACTTGACTATGATTACCGAATTCCTATCATAATGATGGAAGAAAAACTTCACTAAACTATCAGAAGCCTACATACTATTAGAAGTTAATGTGACGGAAGATCATGTACAAATTCAAATCTCATTCACATCTTATTAATTTAAAAGAAATATTTAGCGTCATGTATAAAGAGGATATGCGTTATAATTACACTTTTAGCCTCTCTTGTGTTATGGAACTAGTGTGATATATTTTTGTATTGTTGTTATAGGAATTTGGACTGTTGGAAAATGCTTCACATGTGAGACAAGATCCCACATCGATAAAATAGTGGGTTGTTGACTTGCATATATAGTGGGTGAACTAATCTTCCCTTAGCCATATGGGTTTGGGAAACAATGGACCTCATCGAGTGAATGTGCAAGTCAACCCTCTTGACCCGTGGGTTTGTGAGCCCGAACCCACGAATGTCCCGTGATCCAGTGAGTGGGCCACGGTGAGATTATATGCGAATTATCACGGCCTAATATGGACAATGCAACTAAAATGTGGAGGAAATAGCAAATGTATTGAAACAAAGAGACTAATATTTAGTCACCTGCAAAAGCAGCATCAACATGAAGCCAAGCACCATAGTCTCTAGCAACATGGCCAAGGCCAGCAATAGGGTCGACAGCTCCGGACGGCGTCGCCCCGACAGTAGCACAAACATACAAATTAAAGGTACCAATCCTTGTGATAAATCAGCCTCAATCACTGCCCTTAAATTGTTGGGACACAGACCAAAATCTGTGGCAGATGAAGTTTTAAGTACCCGAAAGTTAGGAGGGGGTATACCTATAAGTTTGGCTGCTTTCTGGAAGCTGAAATGGGTTTGATCAGAAGCATATACCACCATTTTTGTTATCTTTTCTTCCCCATGAAGTTTTAAGGCTACATCTCTTGCTGTAGCCAAGGTGCACACTATTCCTTCACATGTACTCCCTGTTATGAAAACCAACAAATAACTAATTTTTTGTATGATTAAAGATTTGTTTTGAGCTACTCTTATAACAGACCGTCTTTCAGTGAGTTAACCTAAGAAGAAGAGTCCAATTTCAAATAAACAGCCGCAAACTTTATTTTTTTACCAACTACAGCCTCTAACTTACCAAACATTGACATCGAGACAGCCAAAGCAACCAAAAAAGGTAAAAAAAAAAATGGGGTGTTTTGGCTGTCTCGATGTCATGTTTGTTAAGTTGGAGGCTGTAGTTGGTAAAAAACAAAGTTTGCGGCTGTTTATTTGAAATTGAGTAAATTTAGAGACTGTAGTTGGTAATGATCCTATGATTTAATATACCCCTTCATGTGAGAGATCTGTGGACTAGAGATGTGGATGCAACATAGGCCCTACTCATACCTGGTGCAAAATATTCCACTTGAATTTAAGAGGTGGTTAAGAAATAAACGTTGGCTCTGATACCATGTCAAGAAACCGACTCAATCAAAAGTTTAAGTTTTTGGCTGAGGTCACAGAATATATTATATACTCCAACAACAGTGGTAACACGAGGTGCACACGCACTTTATAAGGCAATGAGATATCATCCGCACTATATGCCAATGCGAGAAAGGTCTCCAATAATTTATAAGTATGCACATCTTTAAAAAGGTTAATAAAAAGTTGATTAGTCAATAAACATAAAATTTTAAATTTATAAGTTTTTTAGGGAAACAAACAAAAAAGAGTGCCATAGCACACATACCATGCATAACACCACCACCTCCGCCGGAGAAAAGAAAAGCATGAGGAAGTTTCAACAACTTCCCCATCCAATCCATAACAATGGCTTCAAGCTCGGTGGCGGCCGGCGACGAAATCCAATTAAAGCCCACAACATTAAGCCCTGAACTAAGTATATCTCCCAGCAATGCAGCATTGCTTGCATTTGCCGGGAAATATGCAAAAAAGTTAGGGCTTTGCCAATGAGTTAAACCAGGTACTATCTTTGTATCAATATCTTCAAGAATTTGCTCTATAGATTCTGGTAAATTTGGGGCATTTTCTGGTATAATCTCTTTTAGATAGCCTGATTTTACTTGGCTTACAACTGGGTATTTATCCACATTTTTGTAATATTGGGTTATATAATTGATTGCTTGCAAACTCTCATCTTGTAATGTTTTTGGGTTTAGTGAATTCATTGACACTTAACTTTTTTTTCTTTTACAATGATTGTTAATGGGATAGTGTGCTTTTATGTCCATATATATAGAAGTCTTGGTGGATATGGCAAAATGGGTGAAGGGGTTTGATCACCGTAACAAATTTAGCTTTTTGCGACATTGGATTTAGTGACATTAAAAAATGCTACTGATTCATAGTTTTAGTGTAATAGTTATTGGTTTTTATTTTAAGTTCCACCATAAAGTGTATGCACCTTAACTAAAAGTTCCACAATGAAGTGGCATTAAAAAACCAATAACTAAAAGTGTATGCACCTTACAAGTGTAATCCTCATGATTACACCCCTTACAACGATATACTCTCTCCTATTCATAGAGAATGAGACATTTGAGTATTTGCACCAAAATCAAAGAGGGGTGAGGGACGACTTAAAAGTGAGTGGAAAACTCTCTTTTTTCATAAAGGGTATTGATTATTATGTGTTGTTGTATTGTTGTAGTAAGGGTAAAAGGATAAAAAAAATGACAAAAATAAAAATGAGACATTTTCAGTGAATTGACTCAATAAGAAAACGTCACATTTTCTATGAATAAAATGGAGTATTATAGAACCACCCACGTGAATATGCATTCAAATATATACAATTAACACAAGAAAGTATTGTACTAGGATTATTTTTAAGTAGTTTTGATATTTTCCGAAAAATTTCAATAATTTTTAATAAACAAGTAGTACTAAACAACCCTACCTTTTCGTATTAGATTGTGCAATATTATTTTAAACGGTTGAGAGCAAATGTTTCATGACATCAATTTCGTAGCGTACAGTAGACTTGAAATTGTATGTTGGAGAGCTTTGTTTAATCATCATCCTCATACCCAGTATTCCCGCACATAAATAGGTCTATGGTCAGGGTCTAGGGAAGGAGACTCGACGGCGTCTCATACCCATAAAAAGAGGGCGGTCAAAAGAGTCCTTCGGCTCAAGAAGAGTCTTCAACAATAAGAACCTGCAAATATTCGAACTCCTGCATCTTATACACACGTAGCCAAGTAGAGCTTTGTTTAATGTTATATAAAAAAGATCAAATTTTAGACTATCAATAGTTGTATAGTTGTCTTTCTCGTCTTGATGTCTAGCTACTTTTTACATGTTTTTTTTGTCTTTTTTTACTTATCGGGTTCATTATAATGCTTCAACTCTAGTTCTGGCTAATGTGGGTTTTCTGCAGGATATTTTGTTCTTGAGGCAACCGTGTCATTCTCATTCCTCTATGCAAGGTTCACATCTTCTAGGTAAAATTGATCGCATTGCTTAAAAGAATAATTCCCTACGAGCTACGAATTCTGATAAAAATAATTGTAGACGCAAATTTCATATTTTAGACTAATTATAGTTTTTTAGTTATCGTTCTTGCCTTGATGTCTAGCTACTTTTTACCCGCATCATTTTGTCCTTTATTTACTCAACATGTTCATTATAAGGTTTCAGTCCTAGTTCTGACTAATATTGTTTTTCAACAGGATGTTTTGTTCTTAAGGTAACGGTGTCAATATCATTCCTCTCTATGAAAGGTTCACACTTTTTGGGTAAAATTGACTGCATTCCTCTGGCACTCAAGACCACCAATTTGTTACGCCGTATTCGACGTGCATCACGACCACCAATTTGTTACACCGTATCCAGCGTGCGTCACTACCACCATTACAACCACCACAAATCCACAATTTTCAATAAATGATATATTTGTTACACCGCGTTCTACAAATGAAATATGTATTGTCGATCGCACAGAACCTCTGAAAATAAGAGGATTTATATCGCTCTTTATTATCGTTCCATGATATTTTCCTTTTGAGTTACTTTTATTGATTTTTCAATACTACTATATTTAACAATGATTCACACTCATTTTTAAATTTTAATTCATATATTTAACTATTTTTAAAATTTTATTTACATAGTTTTTTAATTCATTTCTTTTAACTAATGTACTTAATTTATTAACCCACGTGTTTCTTGAATGTAAACATTTACTTCCTCCGTTCCGAAATACTCGCTACATTTCATTTTTGTGCACTATTTATCGTTCAAGCTTATTTTACATATTACGACTAATGTGTAAGTAAAAATATAGTCAAGTGGGATCTTGTTTGAATCGTCTAATCGCATACTTTCATAATATTCAATTTATATAATTTTTAGATAAGTGTAGTTTAAGATATTAACGATCAAAGTTGTGCATTGGATTGCGTAAAAAAGTGAAATGTAGCAAGTATTATGGAACGGAGGAAGTATTTCGATTTTGCATCAATTGGATTATAATGACGTATACACTAGATCCTGTGATTGTACATATATTTGAACAAAAAATAATACTAAAACTACACGCAAGATATTAGCGTATAATCAGAGATTACTGACTAAATCATATTAAATTGGTATAAAGTCAGAGTTAAATATGTTAAGCCAATAATTAGAAAATTATTGATTAAATCAAATAATTCCTGTACTGTTTACGAGCTTGATCAGGGTTTAGTGAGGCTAGAGTAAAAGTTTGTTAGGTCCGTTGCTACGATGAAGGATTGATTGATAATAGATGAGCAGTGTCATTCCAAATAATTTTTGGACTTTATGCGAAAAATTAAAAAAGGGTATAAACTATAGAGGATTGTCAAAATTAATTATATGTAAAATAATATCTTCAATATCTACTTCATTATTATCCTGATTTTTTAAAAATTAATTTTACTTAACCTATGTGAAAGTTTCATTTGGAAATTGCATTTAAGCAGCGAGTCTTGTGTGAAATTGTGTCAATGAACCGATATAATTAACCTATTTTTTAATCGATCATTTTAAGATTGTAAGAGATCACTCTAAGACTATAATAAATTATCAGTTTAAAACTATAAGTGATTAATTTAAAGTTATAACTTATAAATGATCACTTTAAGACAATAAGTAAACATTAAGTCAATCATAATAGTGATGGTTTTGACGCGAGATCGTCTCATTTGAGAATGTGAGTTTTGTATCCAAAAATAGCTACTTTTGTTTGAGTTGTGAGAGACTATTATTTATCAGGTTCTCTCTTGAGTGACCGTCTATAGTATAGACGCTTCTCAAGAGCGAGCCCATATCTTCCTTTTAACTTACAAAACCTCAAATTAGTTTTTTTTAAAAAAAATATAAATTGAGTCAGGCCAAAACTTGAAACATCTATTGTATAGACGGTCTTAACTCTTAACTCTTAAGTAAGAATATGTGATTATTTTCAGGGCAATTTCAGAAAAGATTGGAAGTTGGGCCAGTTAATTGAAATGGCTGAAAATTAGTTTTGGGGCTGAGAAGAACCTCGGCCCTTTAGGCTTTGGGCTACTTTATTATTATTTTTTTAATTAAGGTTTTGGGCTACTTGACTACTTATTAATTTCGACATAAAGTTATAACCAATCAAATAGCTAAACAGCTGGTCTTGGATGAAACCGTTTCAAATTAAGATAAGAGTGAGCTACTTGACTACTTGAATTAAGGTTTTTATTAACATGCTATAAAAACTAAACTAAATGAATAAAAAAGAATATAGTGATTTAAAAAATATTATGCTGAAATAAATTGGACTAATTTTTTTTTCCTTCCTTTCTATTTTTCTAATACAACTTAAGTAGTTGATATCTATAGCTAAATTGATAAGTCGGTGAAAAAAATCCTTTATTACTCATACTTTTCATCTTATCTTAAAATATAAAAAAAAATTCTTGCGGCACTTTAATTTTTAATTATTAACTTTTAGGGGCAATATAAATTTTTATTTGAGAAATTATATATTTTCTTATTATTGATGGTCCTCATTCGTTACGTTGTCCTTCATTTCTCACTACTCATGTTATTTTGTGTACATTAAAAATCCAATTTTGTATTTACATTAATTATAACATAATTGTAGAATTATATTTAAGTCGGGTCAAAATCATATGTATTTACGAAGTCGGTAAATTTTGAGCCATCGACTCTATTTTAAACAAAAATTACGATAGAAAATGGATCAAAATCAATAAAATAGACTAAAGTAAATTAGACCCGACTAAATAAAAACACATATTATTGCGAAAGACGGTTTATCCAAAAGACGCATTAGATATATGAGTTAAATAACCCAATTAATACAAATTAAGAGTAAATAAGAATGTAAGCTTTTTATTTAGAAAAAACAGATTTAAGTACTTCATTAAATGTTAAGGTACAAATAAGAGTAGGAAATATAAAATGAAACTAGGAATAGATGGGAGTATTTGATGATGATGATTATTACTTAGTTAGAGGAAAAAAACAGATTTAAGTACTTCATTAAATGTTAAGGTACAAATACAATTATTCAGTAGAGGAATAATCTGTTTTGGAAAAATTATTTTGAGTAATTTTACTTATTATTTATTTGCTTTGAATAAATTCTATTATTAAGTATTTCTAAATAATTTAATATTTGTATATTTGTTGGTGACACCATCTCTTATCATATTTCAATCGACTATTGTAGAAACTTATCAGCCGTTACACTTATTTTTTTTCCTTCTTATGCTTATTCGTTGGTTTATTCATAGGAAAATTTACCCAGAATAATGCAATCTATTTACGATTTTCCTTTAATAACTATTAATAATTTCAACTTTAAGGGGTCTCTACCTAGAGTAAACTTGGGTAACTCAATGAAATACTATAGTAGGTAATTCACCAAAAAAAATTAAACTAAAAATTAATTTAAAATTAGACAAAAATATTGAAAAATAACATAAAAAATTCTAAATGTCAAGAGTAAAATACAAATTAAGAGTAATGACGTGAATAGTGTTAAGGACATTTAGACGGAATAGAAGGAGGTATGATTTGTCGAATTACAAGGGAAGCGCAATCTAAAGTGACACTAAAAGACTCCATAACCACCGTCAAACAGGTAAATTTCTCTCCATAAATGGCTTCATCAACAACAATAGATTTAATGAAAACCCTAATCGTACCAATTTGCACAATTGGGTTCCTCACATGCTTCACCCAAATCTTCAAATTTCTCAAATGGGTTTACTCAATGTTCTTAAGACGACCAAAAAAATTGACCAAATACGGTTCATGGGCATTGATAACTGGCTCAACTGATGGAATCGGTAAATGTCTCTCCTTTGAATTAGCCTCAATAGGTTTAAACTTGATCTTAATTGGTAGAAACCCACAAAAACTCCAAACGACATCAAATGAAATTAGGGCTAAATTTGGTTCGGAAAAAACCAAGATTAAGATTATTGTTATTGATTTTGAGAAAATTAGTGGGGAAGAGATTGAATCTAAAATTAGTAAAGAAATTGAAGGTTTGGATATTGGGGTTTTGATTAATAATGTTGGGTTGTCTTCAGAAGGTTCTAGATTCTTCCATGAAATTGGTTTGAAAGGGATGATTGATTTGGTTAATGTGAATATTGGGAGTGTAAATTGGGTTACTAAAGCTGTTCTTCCTGGTATGTTGAAGAGGAAGAAAGGTGCCATTGTTAATATTGGTTCTGGATCTTCTGTTGTTGTTCCTTCTTACCCTCTTTTTTCTGTTTATGCTGCTTCTAAAGCGTAAGTTTTGCCCCTTTTTGGATTGATTGTTTGTTTACTTCTTTGGTATTCATTAATGATCAACTACTTTCTATATTTAGAATCATTTGGGGTTCTTATCATGTAAAGTTGCTTAAAAATAAGACCGCATCGCATCACATTTTCAGATATAGTCGGTGTTAAAACTTTTTGTAATTGATTGATTGGTTCTAGTTTTCAGAAAAATGCATTTTGAGCCCTTTGAGTTGTAATAAGGGATATCTTATGGTTTTGACTGATTTTTGACATTATGATAACTGCATCACTCTTGTTATTGCGTCACCTATTCATATAGTTTAGCCTCTTGATTTTAAAGTTCACACCTTTACATGACAAATTGTGAATCATGGCTATTAATTAATGTACTTGATTTGCATGCATATTAATGTTTAGGGATGCCTTGCCCCACCAATCTAGGTGTCGCTGTATGACTGAAAGGACACGTGTTCTAGGCTCATGCATAAATGCGGGTAGTGTTTGCCTCCATTACACCCATGTGGTGGGACCCTTCCATAGACCAATTCAGGTGTCACTGTGTGATTCACGTTGATTTGTTTTGGCTTGTGTAGCCGACCCTATATTGTTTGATCAACGTCAACGCTTTATAATGGTTTGCATATTCTTGGATGCTATTCATGGGAGAATCATGCAACTGTCAGTTGAAACCTCCTTTAAATATGACATTGCTGAACTGCTGAAAACAAGGACTGTTCATATGTACATACTACATAGTTCACTTGAAATGAACCATACCTCATTAGAAGGCTTAAAATCATGAACAGAAGCATTATTAAATATTTTCTGATATACTGCATAAAAAGTTGTCACATTACTAGTGTATGTTCCGTTTCGTGTTAGCTTATCTGAATTTATTGAACCATATACGGATTAATTCCTCTAATTTAGAGTCTGTTTGGCAAATGATTGTTGTATGATTTAATGAGCTGATAGTAAATTCACCTTGGTGTAGAGATGTTCGGTAAAAGTTAGTTATCGTTTGTTAGTTGTTTATTACAGAATGATAGTTGAGTAAGAAAAAATGCAACGCATATTAACTTATCTTTCAGCCGGCTTAAAAGTCATTTATCTAACGTGACATGAGCATATGGTCTTGTATTTTCAGATATGTTGCCATGTTCTCCAGAAGCTTGAGTTTAGAATATAAGCAGTTTGGAATCGCCATTCAGTGTCAGGTAATTGTCATCATATACCGATATTCTCTCTGTTAAGGAACCAACTCAACTAAAAGCTTAAGTTAATGGTTGAGGCCCAATGAAATGTTGTATATTTTAACACTAACTAAATGTTGGTTGATATTAACAAAATAAGAATAAAACTAAGGAAAAATTACCCAGAATAATACGACCTTTCACTGATTTTCCAAGAATAATACGAACTTTCAATTAACCACCAATAATACGAACTTTGACATGCATTTTCCGCTGGCATACATGACCTGTTTATAACCGGTAGTACAGGTCTTTTTTTGACCGTTGCTCAGCAGGTTTCAACCGGTAATACGAACTTTCAATTAACCACCAATAATACGAGATGAAACCTGCTGAGCAATGGTCAAAAAAAGAACTGTACTACTGGTTATAAACAGCTCATGTATGCCAGCGGAAAATGCATGTCAAAGTTCGTATTATTGGTGGTTAATTGAAAGTTCGTATTATTCTTGGGAAATCAGTGAAAGGTCGTATTATTCAGGGTAATTTTTCCTAAAACTAACAATATTTACAGAATATTGTCTGACAGAGCCCCTTTGGGCTAGAGTTGTGGATGCATCACACACTCTCCTTGTATCAGGTTTTGATTATTTCACATTAAATATTATTGAGATTCGAAACTCTGACTTCTTATCAGGTTGGCGCTCATAATATTTTACATACTCAAACAATTACTTTATAATATGGTTGATCTTATAACAAGGCAAAAATGGTATTGATAGGGCTTCTTTTCAGGTACCATTGCTGGTAGCTACGAAAATGGCATCCATTAGAAAAGCATCCTTCTTTACTCCTTCACCCGAGCAGTTCAGCAAAGCGAGTATAAAATGGATTGGTTACGACACTATCTGTGTTCCGTACTGGACTCATGCTCTGGAATGGTGTATAATGAGTATGATTCCCGATTCCTTAGTGAATCGGATGCTTCTTCGATACTTTATCAGCGTGCGTAAAAAAGTTCTTCGAAAAGAGAACAAAGTAGCCTAGTTTTCATGCCCTTAGTAATCTTGCGATAGTTATACGTTAGATGTACTTTGTAGTGCAGTCTGCAGTACATATAACTTAAGTTCATGTATTAGTTGATCTATCTTTGGTTAGTGACAATGCGATTTATTTGATCATCAGCATTACTCTCCGTTTTGATGAATTCGCGACAAATTTACCGAAGTTTTAAAGAGGGTAGTGTTTTTTGCTTAACGTTAAGAGTTGTTGCAAGTTGTGTTACATGATACGTTAATTTACTCGCTGAGTTAATTTACTCGCTGAGTGGGAATCGGAAAAAAAAAACTAATTGTGGTGGGCTTTGGTAATTGTTATGCTATAATGCTTGCAAGTACATCCAGAAATATATAAATCAAGTATACTAGGTACATACCCGTGTTAAGCACGGAATTATAAGAATTTTTGGAAAAACATATGAGAAAAATTTGGTTATTAAAGACTATAGTAGAAGTGAAAGAAACATCAATGGAAAAACATATGAGGCAAAATTAAATATGGGTTAAATTAGTTAAGCAAATCAATATGAGGCAAAATTAAATACGGGTTAAATTAGTTAAGCAAATCAATAGAATAAAATTAAATTTAAAAACTACCTAAAATAAATTGAGTGGAATTAGGCGGGAAAATAAGTCTTAAAATTGTGACACTTGTCACATTCTTCTACTGCTTTAGTAGTATTTATGATGATTATGATGATTATGATTATGATGGAAAAACATATGAGGCAAAATTAAATATGGGTTAAATTAGTTAAGCAAATCAATATGAGGCAAAATTAAATATGGGTTAAATTAGTTAAGCAAATCAATAGAATAAAATTAAATTTAAAAACTACCTAAAATAAATTGAGTGGAATTAGGCGGGAAAATAAGTCTTAAAATTGTGACACTTGTCACATTCTTCTACTGCTTTAGTAGTATTTATGATGATTATGATGATGATATGATATGATGGATCAAATGTAATTGGACTTTAATTTAGAACAGATATTAGGACCGTTGTGGCCTGTGGGGCGTGGAACTTGGGCTTAATGAATTATATGTTCAGTGCACAACATACATGTCTTTTAGATGGAAAATTTGAAATGAATAAACAAAAAAGTAAAATAAATTCAAATAAGTAACTAAAAACGAATTTATAAGTCAAAACCTAGCTATCTCAATCGTAAACTTATCCAACTCTTTTTAATATTTAACGGATTTAACAAAATTTCACTCGGTCATTAGCTTTGCGAGAACCTCCCCACCCCACCCTCTTTCCTAACCCACCTCACCCTCTTGCTAACCTTTGATTTTATCCTTTAGATTTTCACCCTATGTGGTCATATTCATACGAAAATACATCCATTCTCAATTTTCATCCTTAAATAAAAGAATATACAATTTTACATGGGTTGATTGAATAACAATTAACAATTAAAGACCAACAATCATACATTTATGCGCAAAAGAAAAACATCATTCATCACTTATCTAATTTAATTACCAAAAAATCATCATTTATTTTTTTCTCACAAGAATAATAAATAAATTATAATTATTCATTAATGTTTACTTTTGCCTACTAATCTCCTGAAAAACCGTCTTTCTGAAAGACGTTTTTTAGGTCCAGCCCACTAAAGCTTAATATTTACTTTTACTTTATATTTTTTATGAGCCAGTTCAATTAGAGATCATCTCTCATACAGACCGTCTCTCATAAGAATTTGTGATCTTATGTATACGTAAGACACCAATTTAGCTCATCAACCTTCAACAACCGTATTGAAAACAAAGAAGTAAACGAAACAAACCCATTAATTGTTCATCCGTCCCCCCATATTCTTCCTTCAATGTGGCATCACTTAACAAACTTCACCCACTAACTCTCTTCTTCCCTTATTTAAATCTCCCAATCTATCCTTATTCCAGATCTTCATCTTCTTCCACATAGATCCATTTGTCTGTTAAAGCTTCAACAATGGAGTTTTGTTTATTAAACCATCTTAAATCCCAACCCACATGGGTAATCCTTCTTTTCACCATTGGTTCTTTCACGATTCTAAAAACCCTTTTGGGAATCTTGAATTGGGTTTACGTCAGTTTTCTTAGACCCGCAAAAAATTTGAAGAAATACGGTTCTTGGGCTGTTATTACTGGTCCTACTGATGGTATTGGTAAGGGTTTTGCCTTTCAATTAGCTAAAAAAGGGCTTAATCTAATCTTAGTCGGTAGAAATCCCGATAAACTTAAAGATGTTTCCGATTCAATCAAGAGTAAAAATGGGAATATTCAGATTAAAAATGTTGTGGTTGATTTTTCTGGGGATTTAGATGAAGGTGTTAAGAGGATTCAAGAAACAATTGAGGGTTTAGATATTGGAATTTTGATCAATAATGTTGGGGTTTCATACCCTTATGCTAGATTTTTCCATGAAGTTGATGAACAATTATTGAAGAATTTGATTAAGGTTAATGTTGAAGGAACTACTAAAGTTACTCATGCTGTTTTACCTGCCATGATTAAGAAAAAGAAAGGTGCCATTGTTAATATTGGTTCTGGTGCTGCCATTGTTATTCCTTCTGATCCTCTTTATTCTGTTTATGCTGCCACTAAAGCGTAAGTTTATCAAACTTTCATTTTTAAGTTGGTGGATTTTTTGGGTTCATTATGATTAAATTTTTAGAAAATTTGATTTATTTTTAGTTGGTAGAATTGATTTGATATTGGAAGTAAGTAGAAATCTTGGGACATTGTGCTTAAATCTTTATTAAGTATTTTACTTATTTAGATTTAGATTTGATGTAGAAAGTATAAGTCTTTTGAGGCCTTGTGCTTAATTCTTCATAGAATTTACCTTTTTTCTAGTTGGTAGAATTGTTTTGTTATTGTAAGTATAAATCTTTTGGTGCATTATCCTTTCTTATAGTTGGTAGAGTTTATTTGATAATTGATATTGAAAGTATACTATAGTTACAGTGAGACGACCTCAAAACAAGAAAGTTATGAGTTAAAAGTTTCTATTATTGGGTTATTTAACCATAAGTATGAGGTACGTCTCACGATTGAGACCGTCTCATACAAGAATTTGTGAAAAAATTTCATTGATTTGGGTAATGAAATGTTGTATTCTTAATTTTTGTAAAGTTACCTTCTTTTTTATGGTAGAATTGATTTGATAGTGAAAATATTAATCTTTTGGATGAATTTTTATATGGGTGTGTTTGGTAAATAGCTTTTTTCACCTGCTTTTTTGGTTGGTTTTTAGCTTCGGTCCAACATGGTTTGATTTGATGTTGAAGTATAAATCTTTTGGGATATTGTGCTTAAATCTTGATATATTACCTCCCTTTTAGTTGGTTTGATTTGATTTGGTGAATCTTATTGATGAAATGTATATTGTTTTATCAGATATATTGATCAGTTCTCAAGGTGCCTATATGTGGAATACAAGAACATGGGAATTGATGTTCAGTGCCAGGTACTACTATCTATATTGAAATATCTATTCTTATGGTTTTGATATGAGTTTTTTTTTTTTTTTTTTTTTTTTTTTTTTTTTTTTTTTTCATTTCATTTTTGGTGTATGAATTGAGGTTTTTTGCATTCTATGTTTTTGGATTAATTCAATTCTAGGAAGTCAACCTTTAATACAACTATGTTATATTGCTTTTGGGTTTTGGCATTATAAAATCATTAACATGAGAATAGTGCTTCCTTTGAGTTGTCATTAACTTATAATAAACATGAGTTTGGTGCCTTACTTTTACTGATCATGAGAAACATCCCACTTGGGCTTCTTTTGAATGGTTTTTAGATCTTTTGGTATTATTTTTCAACTCATTGAGGATTGCACGTTGTGATGGACATGGACACTACAAAACATGATGATTACTAGTATTTTCTGTCCAACAAGTCTTGTATGAGATCGTCTCACCATTAGACGGACCCATCTGTTTCTCTAATTACAATTATAAGTAATCACTTTAAGGTTATAAGTAATCCCTTGAGATTGTAAATGTACATTGGGTCAGCCCAACAGAGATGGTCACACCGTAAACCGTCTCATTTGAGAGTTTTTCTTTTGTTTTATACTCGTTGCTAACTACACTCTACGTCTTATTGAATTTGCAACATCTAAGTTTTCTGTGTGAAAGCTTTTTGAGAGATATGTAGCAATCTCAAATTCTCAATAGAAGTTTGGGACATAGAAATTATTGCTTAAAAAAGTTAGTGACCTAGATACCCAATCAAAAGAACATTAGATAATGCATGATTTTTCCAACAACCTTGGAATTACCTTTGTTCATTTGAATTTGTTGAACTGAACAAGTAATACTTGTGATACAATAACTTGTGCTGCTGCCTCACCACTCCACATATCGTGGAGAACAGTTCGAATTTGTTGCTTCTTCCTTGTCTAATTGTCTAATTGGTGCAATCTTCAGAAAATTTTATATTTCCTCATTTCTTTTTTTTCCGAGATTAACTCGTGAGACAATTAGCGGGTCATGTGACACCCAGGCTGACATAAATGATCAGCCTGTAGGAAACATTTTTTCTTGAAATACTTCTCGGGACATTGATCTTTAATGGGTTGGGCTTTAGATACGTCTCTCAAGAGACTAGCTGATAGCATTTTGCCGGAGTAGTTTCTTTAGATGCGTCTCTCAAGAGACTAGCTGATAGCATTTTGCCGGATTAGTTTAGGCCAGCATGGAAGCTTCAACTTACTAAGCCCTTTTTATTGCCTGTTGGATGCAGGTGCCACTCTATGTAGCAACCAAGATGGCCTCAATCAAGAGATCTTCCTTCTTTGTCCCATCGACAGACGGCTATGCTAAGGCCGGTATTCGCCACATAGGCTACGAGCCTCGATGCACTCCTTACTGGCCACACTCCTTAATCTGGGGCATTTTGTCGTGTGTGCCCGAGAGCTTTGTTGATTACTGGCGTCTAGGATTCTGTCTCAAAATCCGAAAGAAAGGCCAACTCAAGGACTCGAGAAAGAGGGAGTAGTCGAAAAAAACACGTTCTTTAGAATTGGTCAAGCGTAAGGAAAGCTCGGGTTGTTTTGGTCCTTGAAGATGTGTATCAAATGCAAATGTTTTGCTTACTTAAATTTATGCCCAAGAGAATTGATCATAGTTCTTTTGTTGCTTCTTGAACCATTAGGGTGGTTTTGCATTTCTGCACTAAACTATTGTCTTTGTTATGGGTTAATGTTTTTACTTTGTATTAATTATTGTTTATGAATACTTATGGGATCTTGATTAGTAATTGAGCTTGCATTATTACTATTAGTATCTATCACAATTTACAAGTTTGAAAAAAAATTGAAGTATCCATCTCCCATTGCTCATCAATCTTCTTTTGATTTTGGGTATGCATTCAAATGCATCCGGTCTGGCCAACTAAGTATACCCATTAGCATAATGGATATACTCATCTTAAATTCGCTTTATATTCATATCTGCGTTGTATGTGTTTCGTACGATTGAAAATTCTTACATATTTAATTATATGGAGTATTTAGTTTTTTGTAAACCTTGTAATGTTATATGATAAAATTATTATCTTTGATTTTCAATAGTTTATTAGTTATTGATAATAATATACAAAATTGATGTAAAGTAGTATATTGTAGATATAATGCAAAGGATATAGGGCGAGGCGGGGCGGGTCTATATGAGACACTGACCACCTACCCACTATCCATGCGAATAAGCTTTTTCATATACATATCCACTCAGTAGGGACCAAATTCACTCCCCTATCTGCCCTAATGCAAAACCCATTTAATTTTACTCGCGCGAGCATTCCTAATAAAGCCTCTAACTGCCCAACATCATAAAATAAAAATTATTGTATGAGTTTGACTTTTTTATCTCAATTGCTAGAAATTATAAGAAGAATAACATACTTCCTTCTTTCTATTATATTTGTTATATTATAATTTTTATTTAATCCAATGTGTAATTTTGATCATTTATATGATAAACTATGCATACCTAAAAATTAGTAAGAGTTAATATTATGTAAATATGGAATCAGACGATTTAAACAAGATCTAACTTAACTATATTTGTTTATACACATTAATTGCAATATGTAATTAAGTTTAAAAGATAAATATATAGTACCAATAAGTCTAATGAGTACATGTGAGCCGAAAAATTATTGTTTCGAACCGTACGTATAATACTGAGCATAAATGACCATTGAGGCCATTGGGTGGATGTTGGATCAGATGTTTTAAGCCGATTTGAAATCAATTTTTTGTGTCCATATTGATTTTTATGCATTTATAATTTATTTTTAAATATTAATGCCACATCATATCATACCTAATTATAAAGTCAGATAAATATCGAATTATAAAGTGTCTTTTGAATTCCTCTTACGCCGTTACGCGAGTATACGACGCTACCCTATGTTTTGCTCATTATGTTTTGAGCAAAATTTTAGGCTTTTAGCCCAATTCCTCGCTGCCGCCATTAAAAAGCTTGCTTGTTCTCTCAGAAGGGTGAGTGTAATTCTCTCTCGCCTAGCTTCAAAGGTCTAACAATCGGGAAATTAGAGAGAATTTGCAAGTGTCACGAAGAAGAACAATACGCAGCAATGGCAGTGGATGAAGAACAACAACACGCAGTAATGCCAGTCGATGATTTAAGGGCGGTTTTCATCGACACCGATCTTGATACTCATTTCGCCGTCGTTGTGTCTCCATCTTCTTCTATCTATTCTCTTAAACGTTAGCTTATTTCCTCCTTGTTAAGCTTTCTTTTCGTTTTTCTGTCTTTTTAATTATTGATCACGCCTTTTTCTGCTCAAATTGCTATTATTCCTTTTTACTAATTTGGTATTTCTTGTTTTCTGGGATTTGCAAAACCCTATTAGGGTTTCTGGTAATGAGCTCTTTAGGGCTTTTTTGAATTGTAAATGTGTTTCATTTATTTATTGTTTTGTTAATGTGGTGCTCAAATGGAGAGCTGTTAATGGATATTATGTGATTGAGCTGTGCTTTTTAAGTAAAAAAGAAAATTTTATCGGACTGCTATCAGGTCAATGCAATTGTATGGGTTAAATGTTTTATTTTCAAAAAAAAGTCATTGTATGGGGATGGAAGTAATGAAATTACACACTGAATATAAAATTAAAGAGATTTTTCATATGGTTTGGACATGTGCAAGTGCAACACATAATAGTATTGGCGATTAACGAACTAGTAAAGAAGATAGAAAGTTGGAACTTGTAGTTTTACGAGGATGACGAGAATGCTCAAAGATGACTTCAAAGGCATGAGTGGAAAAGAATAGAAGAAATTAGACCTACGAATCGAGTTGTTAGATAAATGAAATGAATGAAGAAAGAGAATTCATTTGATTAATTGATTCCTGACGATCTTTTGGGAGTAAGGCTTTAGCATTGTTGTTACCGCCTCCAACATTGTGGATGTTAGGTTCAGTTGAAAGAATTTCATATTAATTTTGTGAAAACTTGCAATACTATTTCATTTAAAATATTGTTACCATACCCAAAAATATTACATTGCCTCTGCAAATACAGATGTTTGAACTAAATTTGCTAACATATTTTTCTAAAATTCTTGTTGCAGAACAAATTGCTGATGTGCATTTCAAGTACTTTCCAGATTGTGGGCCTGTCACAATTAAGTCACTTTTGGTATTTCACTTTCTTCTCCTCATATGGTTTTATCGAATTGTATTAACTCCTTTATGTGTGAACCTTTATGGATCTTGTATCTTGCCACCTTAAAAAATTTGAAAAGGCCAAAAGGCCATCTAAGTGTGGAGACATATTTGTTATGAATACTTGTACTTTAGTCCATTGATACATGGTTGTTGTTTGATTTGCCATAGGAAGTGTTGGAAGTTACACATTCTGTAACTTTTTTTCTAAATATTGCTTAGAACAATGTCGAAGTCCGTCTTAAAGTTTTTCTCGGGCTAGCTAAACATTTTTGAGCTGTTTCATAAGGAGTTCGGGTTTTCCTTTTTCAGTTTTCTACTTTCCAAAGGTTTATGTATCTTAACCTATGTTACTCGGACTCTTCATTTTGTATTCCCGTACCTGTATCCGGTCCTTGATGCTTGGACATTGGTATGACACGTAAACATTTCATTTTAGGCGTAAAATTGAATTTTTGGCCGTATTTGACACTTGGACACGTGCCAATATCTAACATCAGTACCCGAGTCCAAGTAACATAAATCTTAAGGTCTCAACACATAAATTGAACTTGGTGTTTGCATGTTTGTAAAAAGTGATTTCTCTTAAAAAATTGTCTATATGATGAAAGATGAAATAACTTATACTACTATTTGGATTCTTTTATTGAACTCGGTGTTTGCATGTTTGTAAAAAGTGCTTTCTCTAAAAAAATTGTCTATATGATGAAAGATGATATAACTTATAATGTAAGAAATAAGATGAACTTTTTTGAATAATGTGAATTTTATTGAGTTGATAACAAATGATCTATGAGTATGTTCTATGGACGGATGAGATGTGTTTGTGACGTGTATCTGTGTTTTTTGACTTATCTGTATACTTCTACATTGATATGGTATTTTTTGCTTCATGGCTCGGTGTTCATGGTTCTTTGTGTAGGTGAAACTCCAAAAAAATTACTACCATCTTCCAGACAATATGCTTCTTAAAGCTGCTTTTCATGGGGTATCAGATTCGTGGTTTCTATTTGCTGATATTTGGGCGCCTGTTGAGCTGCGGGATCCAAATTACCTGAAGCATTTAGAGCCTTCTTCCCCTCCTCATTGTGATGTCGATTCCATAAAGAAAGCTCCCCAGGATCATTATGAATTAAGGCGCTCGAAATCACCTTCCCTGCCTCTTGCGCCTTCAGAAAAGAACTTTAAGAACATGGAAGAAAGTTACAATCAGGGAGATGGAAAATGTGAAGTTGATAATGATAAATCTAATAGAAAATTCATTAAAGTCAGTAAATGTAATCAAAACACTAGTGATTCACCAAAAACTAACCTGTTGGATGAGCAAGAAATATGCGATGGGACTGTTCCAGGAAATGTAAGTATGGCTCCTTGAGTGGGAGATATATATTTTAAGAGTAATATACTTCAACTAAAAACTACTGAAATTATTTTTAATTTATTCACATTAATTTTATTTTTCCTTCCTATCTTCAATTTACCTCTTTGGTCAGGGTGAAGTTAGTGGCTCTAAGCATCTGGATGTATGTGAAGATCATCATGAAACTTCTGCGGCACAACCATGTTCGATGCTTTTAAAAGATGGTGATAATGTTGAAGATCATCATCTAGAAGGTGAATTTTTCTTCCTGTAAACATGCATGCTATTTAGAGCTTAAATCCATCCTGTACGTACCTCATTATGTATCTCCTTGCTTGCTTGTAGACGTAGTCATGATTTGTTAAGCGCATATTAGAATCGAGTCTGTTTGGTTTTTTATGATATTAAAGCAAATTTGATCAATCGAATAAAATTTCATCCAAATCATATTGTGTAATTGTCCTTTAAGAAAGTAATTCATAATCACTGCCATTGCTAACAAATATTGAAATTACAACTCTGAATTAACAGCTGGGCATCGATCAAAGAAAAAAAAGAATAAAAGAAAGAGGAACGCTGATGATGTTGATGATAAAAAGAAGAAAAAGAAAAAAAATAAAGTGAAGAGCTCCAGGACAGGAGACCAGGACTTTTCTCACAAAATGTCAGTTGATGATCGAAAAGCGAATGCCTCAAGTGATATTTGTGGAGAGCTTTCACAACCTTTTGGTATAAGCACACCAGAAGAAAGTGTACAAATTACGAGTCGAAAACTGAAGAGATCTCAAAATAAGAAAGATGTTCCTACGAAGGATTCTCCGGTATCGCCTGTGGAAGAGCAACCTGATGAGCAAATTGGAGAAAGGGCTGCTTCTAGGTCTATGATTCAAGGCGACAATTCCAAGAAGATGAAAAAAAAGAGACAAACTGCACATGAGCCTGATAGCCTACTTGTAACCACAGAAACAGATGAAAGAGTAAGCTTTTCTTAGAAGTTCATTATCTGGATATGATGTTTAGGTAGAGCGGTTAAAATTTGACGAAATTAGTGGGGTCATGACCCGGAATATTTGACATGTAACTTAAAATGATCGTAACTGAACCCTATTGTTTTGACATGTTTTCTTAATTATGAAAATTTTCAGTCTCCAATGTCATTTTTATTCGAGAACACGAGACCTCTAGTTATTTTTTTGTATTTTGCGTCAATATTTCGTTGTTGTATCCTTAAAATCCGTACATTGGTCTTCTTTTAGAAAATATTTTTCTATTAAACTAAAATAACATTTTTATATTCTTCTAAAATTTTTAAATGAAGAAAAAACGAAGCTTCTGATATGTTGGGTTGACTCGAACCCACCCGAAAATAACCGACCCAAAAATGATCCGACTTTCAATGACCTAATTCCGCTCTCAACAGGTCTAATCTTTGGTCAAGCAGCTAGAAGTTTTTATTGATGATTAAATCGGTCCTCCTCTTTTGTTTTCCTCTTTTTGTAGGGGGAAGAGGCTGATGATACTTTAACAAATTGCAAAGCTAAGGACACTAAGTCGATGTTGAAGAACACAAGTAAGATAAGGAAAACAAATGACAATGATGGAGAATGTGGAAAAACTGTTGATTTATCACTGTCACATCTGAACAATGTTCCAGAGTTGTTGTCCCAACATGAGTCATTGGACTTAGCTGAAAGAGAAAAAGATGTTGCTCCTTTGAATTCAGATAATACTACCAGAAAAAGGACAAACGATAAAGCCAAGAGCTTTAGTGTAGAGACCCAAGACATAATGCATACGCATAGAGAACTTTCTCATCAAGATGATATCGGCAGACCTGATGAAAGTGTAGACACAATGAGTCAAAAAGTGAAAAAGAGCTCTCCAAACAAAAAGGGTGTTCCTGTGAAGGACCCTCCTGAATCAACTGTGAAAGAGCAACAAAATGAGGGAAATCAGGAAATAGATGATCCAAATGCTGAGGACAAGACCATGCGCAGAGAATTTTTCGGTCAAGATGATATTGGCAGACCTGATGAAAGTATAGACACGATGAGTCGTCGAAAAGTGAAAAAGAGCTCTCGAAACAAAAAAGCTTCTCCTTTGAAGGATGCTGCAGGATCAACTGTGAAAGAGCAAAATAATGAGAAAATTAAGGAAATGGATGATCCAAATGCAGAGGACATAAATATGCACAGGGAACTTCCCCATCAAGATGATATCGGCAGACCTTATGAAAGTGTAGACACAATGAGTCGAAAAGTGAAAAAGAGCTCTCGAAACAAAAAAGGTTTTCCTATGGAGGACCCTTCAGAATCAACCGTGAAAGAGCAACAAAATGAGGAAAATAAGGAAATAAATGATCCCAATGCAGAGGACATTAAAATGCACAGAGAATTTTTCAGACAAGATGATATTGGCAGACCTGATAAAAGTGTAGATACTATGAGTAGAAAAGTGAAAAAGAGCTCTCGAAAGAAAAAAGGTGTCCCTTTGAAGGATCTTGCAGAATCAACTGTGAAAGAGCAACAAAATGAGGAAATAAAGGAAATGGATGATCCAAATGCAGAGGACATAAATATCGGTCAATATGATATTGGCAGACCTGATGAAAGTGTAGACTCAGTGAGTCGAAAAGTGAAAAAGAGCTCTCGAAACAAAAAAGCTGTTCCTTTGAAGGATGCTGCAGAATCAACTGTGAAAGAGCAACCAAATGAGGAAATTAAGGATATGGATGATCCAAATGCAGAGGACATAAATATGCACAGAGATTTTTTGGGTCAAGATGATATCGGCAGACCTGATGAAAGTGTAGATACTTTGAGTCGAAAAGTGAAAAAGAGCTCTCGAAAGAAAAAAGGTGTCCCTTTGAAGGATGCTGCAGAATCAACTATGAAAGAGACACAAAATGAGGAAAGTAAGGAAATGGATGATTCAAATGCAGAGCACATAAATATGCACATAGAACTTTCCAGTCAAGATTTTATTGGCAGGCCTGATGAAAGTGTAGACATGAGTCAAAAAGTGAAAAAGAATTCTCGAAGCAAAAAATCTGTTATTGTGAAGGACCCTCCGGAATCAACTGTGAAAGTGCAACAAAATGAGGAAAATAAGGAAATGGACGATCCAGATGCAGCAGACATAATGCACAGAGAACGTTTCTGTCAAGATGATATTGGCAGACCTGATGAAAGTGTAGACTCAATGAGTGAAAAAGTGAAAAAGAGCTCTCGAAACAAAAAGGGTGTTCCTCTTGAGAACCCTCCAGAGTCAACTGTGAAAGATCAACAAAATGAGGAAATTAAGGAAGTGGATGCATCTGTAATAATGATTCAAAGTGACAAACTGAACAAGAGGAGCCGAAAAAAGCAGCTTACTCCTGTAAAAGATAGTACCAGCTTACTTTCCAATCAGCATTCTGATGATACAATGATGGAAATGGATGCAACAAAAAGTGTATGTGAAATTAATTAGCTAGTTGAATGGAGTAATAAATTTTGGATGTCAGTACATGGTAACTGAATCTTTCATTTTTTTTGGTTTGGTGTGTGCAGCTGGAACAAGCAGATAAAATTTTGACAAAGTGTGATACTCTTGATACTCTGTTGAAGTCTAAGAATACTGCTAAGAAAAGGAAGACAAATGGCGATGAAGGAAAACGTGGAAACAATGTTGCAGCGGTATCCATTTCACAACAGAAGAATGTTTCTGAGCTGTCTCAACATAACCCAGATAACCCAATTGAAAAAGAAAAAGAAATTGAGGATGATGTTACTTCTTTAAAGTCGGAGATCACTGCTAAAAGAGGAAAAAGCATTAAAGCAAAAGGCCGTGATGCAGAAAAGGAGGGCTTGTCTAGTTTAAGACAATGTGATGATCAAAATACAGATCAGGAATTTAGGGAAAAGGACCTCCCCATAAGTGTGATTCAGAGTGATTTACCCAAGAAGATTCCTGTACAAGATAGTTCCAGTTCACTTTTCAATCAGTATTCTGATGAAACAATGCTGAAAATGAATGCACCAAAAAGTGTATGTGAAAATATTTATAGTTGAAATAGAGTAATAAGGTCTAGATATCGATACATGGTGACTAAATCTTTCATCTTTTTCATTGTGTGTGTGCAGGTAGAACAGGTAGATGAAATTTTGATAGATTGTGATACTCTTGATGATCCATTGAAGTCTAAGAATACTGCTAAGAAAAGGAAGACAAATGATAATGATGGAAAATGTAGAGAAACTGTTGCAGCGGTTTCAATGTCGCATGAGAACAACGTATCGGAGCTGTCTCAACACAACCCAGTTAACCTAGTTGAAAAAGAACAAGAAAACGAAAAAGAAATTGAGGAAGATGTTACTTCTCTAAACTCGGAGAACACTGCTAGAAAAAGAATAAACGTTAAAGCAAAAGGCTCTGGTGCAGAAAATAAGGGCTTGTCTAGTTTAAGACATGAGAACAATGTTCCAGAATCGGTCCTTCCGGACTTACCTGTGAATTTACATTCAGATGGATCGACGGTTAAAATGAATGCACCAGAAAGAGTATGTGAAATCAGTTTATCTTGAGGCTTTTTATCTGAATAGATTAAGGTCGAGCTAATGGCATTACATGTTTTTTCTCTTTGATAGGTGGAACAGGCCAATGATATTTTGACAAATTGTGATGTTGAAGGTGAAAACCAGGAAAAAGTGATACTGGGTGATGAACATGACGGTAAAATGATTGGGACCATTCCTTCTGAAATGTCTTCTGATGTTGCAGATTTAAGGCATCTAGAAAAGCCAAGAGCGAGTAAGAAAAAGGCGAAGAAATGTGATCAAGCTTCGTCCGTAGATACTTCATCTGATGGTCACTTAGTTGAACTAAAGAAAAAGGGAGGAAGTGCAATAATTAATGAGCAAGACAACAATGGTAGTAGAATTCCACTTGCGAACACCGCTGTTCCCCTAGCCGATGCTGTCGATAATAACAGAGAAGCTGGTGTTTCCTGTACAAGTAAGGTTTCCGAAGAAAATTTAACGATGAATGTGGAGGCACCTGAAGTTGTAAGTTAAATTACGATACAAAATGCTATTTACGTCAGTAGATTAATAAATTTAACTGCTGGTGATTATATGGAGGCTGAATTGTTCCTTGTTTTTAATGTGGGTCTGTGTAGGTGGAGAATGCTGATAATCATTTGACAGATAGCAAAATTAGTCATTTGCAAAACCAGGTAGAATCGGCACAGGGTGAACATGATCATGCAGAATTTGATCAGGATGTCCACTCGCAAGTTAATGCTGGTACAGCTGAAGCAAGGCTGGTTGAAAAGCCTACGGCCGGTGAACAGAAGGCAAAGAAACTTGATCAACCTTCATCTATTGACACCTCATCTACTGGACAAAAGTTGGTTGGATCGAAGAAAAGTAAAGGAAGTGTAAGAACTTCGAAAATTCAAGCATCTATCACTGGTCCAAAGCACGATAAATCTGTACCTCCCCGTGGCATAAAAAAATCAACTACGTCTAAAAAAGCAACCGAGACCCTATCTCACCCTTCCGAAACTCCGAGAAAAACTAATGTTTCTTCTAAAGGTGAGGATGATGGAAGCGAGTCTGCTGACGCATCAAGCAAGAGCTCTGTTAGAAAAGTCTTGCAGTTTCATTACGAGAAGGCTAAGCAGCCCCCAAAGAAGCTGGTAGAAGATCACAATGGCCATAGAATATCTTCCCGTTTGGGTGCAAAAGATTCTACGAACGCTCCTGCACTGAAGAAAGGGTTATTATCCTCTGGTGGGGCAATTTTTGAAGATGAAACTAGTTCGAGTTCGGAAGATGAAACTGACGCTTCAAGTTCCAGCACCACAATTGCACCAGATCCTTCATCTTCGTCTGATTACTCGGATGAAGAAACTAAAGGTGAGATGAAATCAAAAGATGGTAATTTGTCGATTATGTAATCTATTCATAACTTGCTTCCTAACTTCTGTTTTTGATCTTTTGCTAGATTCTCCGAAAACCGTTCAGAAGCGTAAAATAATGTAAGTGTAACAATTATAAGCAGTTTTTAACCATTTCCGCTACAACTTCATACTAGCATGCTTGCTGTTGAAAAGAATTAGCTGCACATTAATAATGAATGGGATCAAACATTTCCTTCCATAGAACCCTATTCATGTTTAGCAGTATTTGACTCTAAATGCTTTTGTGTAGTTCATCTGGACGTGATCTGGCATCAATCATTCGTGGCTCAAACAGATTCAAAAAGGCCAAGATGATGGCTTCACAGTCACAAGACGAGAGTCAGCCTATCGAGTTTGTTCCTGATAGTCAACCAAACATGTAAGCCTCATTAGCTTACTTTTTGAGTTACTAGCTTTTTTGTTCTGCGATCAATGCAATCGCTTTGGAGAGGAGCGTGTGTCTTCTTAAATTTTGTCACCGTCATCTGGACATTTTAGCTGCGTAAATAAATGCGTTTTGCGCTTATGTATTAGCCATGGGCCATGCGGGGGGATTTGGGCTATGTAAATGGTTTATAACTTGAAAACTTCCATTGTTGGAAAGACGGAGAAAGTTTTATTGTCTATACTCTAAAGCAGATATTTACAATGAAAAGTTCATGTTTTATATTTTTGTCCTCCTATCTGTTATACCGTGAAATGAAGGGAGAAAATATCTTTCAACTGGGCAACATTGAACGTAATTGAACAACTCGAACATGATCTTCATCGACTTGAAATAGACACGAAAACGCTTCAATTCAAAACACGAGATCTGAAAAGATAAACACAAATTCTTGTATGAGACGGTCTCACCGTGAGACATGTCTAATACTTGGGTTAAATAGCCCAATGATGGAAACTTTTAGCTTGAGGGCTTCTTATTTTGAGGTCGTCTCACCGTGAGACGGTCTCATACAAGACGGGCTGAAAGATAAAACATTGGAAACAAAATAGAGGGAAAAAACATAACACATAAGCAAACTATATGACAACTTGACAAGTAATTTTGTTTGCATAATTGCTAAAAATCAATATAATATACTTTATGATAATAATAATAATAATAATATGGATTACTAATTAATCTTACACTTTCCAACAACAGCAATGTTTGCCCTATAATCTCAAAAAATAAATGTCGACTATATGCAGTTCCACATCAATTTCAATTATCGTTTACATTAATTGATTTCGAAACGGTAACACTTTCCATGATTAAAATTTAAAATACTAACTTATTAGTAGAAGTATTTTTTCTATTGAGACCTCATCTTATTAAGTTGGTTCAAAGCAGGCTGTAAAATATTGTAAAGCACCCATCCAATTGCAGGCAACACTACAATCAATAACAAAGTTCCTCTGTTATCACTTCCTGTTCCTGCCCCACTACTTTCTGCTATCCTACTAATCTCCTCAGTTACTGCTTGGGCCTCTTGGGTTGTACCCAAGAGCCCATACCCGACAAGCCCACTAAGCCCAAGCCCAATAATAAAACCCTTTTCATTCCTCATTCTGTTTAGCTGGTTCAAAGCTGGTTGTAAGATGTTAAACAACACCCACCCAATTGCTGGGATTATGGGCAGTAAAAGGGCCAGCCCACGGTTATCATCTGCTGCAATATCAGCTATTTGTTGGGCTGCTAAGGCCGGGTCTACTGAGCCCAAAGTAGCAAAAACCGCGCCGGCAATGGCCGGGGCAGTGATCATTTGGCTTGGGCTTGGGCTTGGGCTTGCCGTTGGTAAGAGTGAGATAATGGGCTTAGAAGTGGGCTTGATTGATTGAGTGTTTGTTTTGTTGGTGTTTATGTTTAAGCATTTTGCATTGAGTACTGCCATTGTTGCCATTGTAGCCGCCATTGTTGATGATTGTATAAGCTTTTTCTTTGAGAAATGAAATGAGAGTTGTGAATAGGAAATTTTGGGAATATTGGATATTGGATATTGAATATAGATGTGTTAGTAAAAGTGAAGAATGAATAAGTAGAGTTCAAGGTTCTAGATTCTTCTCTTATCTATTAGTTTGTGTAGGATGAGTTTTAGACCTCATAATATATGACTCACCACTATTGTCTTATCACTTTGCTTTTAAATATCATGGTACTCATGGTTGTTTTTCTCTTCCTCTTATATTATGACTTATGAGTCAAGTAATGTTTGAATGTACAACAACAATCTTACCCTGATACTATGTGCGGGAACACTGGGTATGATAATGATGATGATGATAAATCTTACCCTGATCGTAATGTTATTAAGTGGCTTTCATTAAAGTAGGATTTAAAAGGTCGAATGTAAGCAATATTACAACATTATCATTGTTAGTGATTACAGATAAACTGTTTCTAATTGTCTATCGGTGGCAAGTATTATTTGTAATTGGCTAAATTATTATTACATCACATTAAAAATATGTAATCTCAAAATATGGTTCTTTTAAGCTATAAAATTATTGTTACATCACATCAAAAATATGTAATCTCAAAATAAAATAATAAATATACAAACATTTGGATAAATGAATAATATATTTACTTTTTTTGAGAAAAATAAATATCTTAAGTAAATGTTACAGTGCAAAAATTAATATCTTAGTACTTCTTCCGTTCCAATATAGTTATAACATTGGAAAATCAAACACTATTCACTTATCTCCCTTAATTTGTGATCAATTCATAAACTATAAATTAAAACATAGTCAAGTGGAATCTTGTTTAATTCGTCTCGATGCAAAGATTATAAATATCAAATTTTTATAATTTTATATACATAATTGTAGATATTAAGGGTTGAATTAGTACATTGGACTGCGTGAAAAAGCAAACGTTGAAAGTATTTTGGAACGGAGAAAGTATATCTTTGTTAAAATGCATGCGAGCCCGTCTTCACATCTTGTATGAGACCGTCGGACGGTGTAACGAACTCAAAACAAGAAGACCCATAAGCTAAAAGTTTCTATTATTGAACTATATAACCTAAATACAACGCATGTCTTACGGTAAAACCGTCTAACATAAAAATTTATAAAAGCATACAACAATAAATACAAATACAAATCCAGCTTGAAGAATTTAAATCCAGGCTCATAATTCAACATTACATATACGAAAAGTTCGAAAAGGTTTATTAATCGTTTACTTTTCAAATATTGCAGCTTCTATATTCTTGAAATATATAGAATTTATTACTGATGTTAAAAGTATTCCGAGATGATAGTACTCTTGCTTTAGTGTTTGTTTTTCGACATGATACGAACGCACAGGCTTGCGGCTCCAACCACATTCAGTCTCTTATAGTAGAGATCTCACTATCTGGGCGTCTATCACCCGAAAGATTCTTTGACCGCATTCTCCTTTATGAGAATGAGTTGCGTCTTTCAACCCTCCCCAGAGCCTGAGTACAGTTTCTATTAGCGCCAAGCAATATACACTAGATACGATCACTCGATCAGGATGACAGATAACATATCTTAGAATTTAATGAACTTAATGTATTTTGATCATACATATAATAATCATTTACATAAAATTACATTAACCAATGAAAGTGTATGATAATTCGTTTGGAGAATTTTAAAATATACATATTTTAATTGAAATTTTAAAAAATCATAAGTGATCGCTATGAGACCGTCTCATTTACGAATTTGTGATTGTGAAAATCCACATGAAGAATACATAGAGAACGAAAGGTGGACAATAACAAATTCTTATCAAGTATTCAATCTGTCCTTTGAAGTTTGCAGACTCATTTCCTATGTGATATGGTGTAAGATCAAAGAGATAAAATGATTATCATATACGATTTCTTTTGACATGTACTGCATCCTGAATTCGCAATCACTTGTCTCGACTCATAAAATTCAAATAGAAGAGTTTTGATCCGCAGTCAAGAAGATAAAGATCGGAAAGGATTGGAAATACATAAATGAATACGAATCCACCCACAAAAAAGATGCACGAGTGCAGAAGGGCCAAAAATACGAGTCGAAATGAAGAAACACCAAGCCCACTTACCTTAACTTGCTGATGTTTCACGGTAGACAGTGTTTCAATTGGCTGAAGACCACTGTTCTCCGCGAGTGCCATGGGAACACCATCAAAAGCTTCAGCAAGCGAAGGCCCTTATAGCATACTGCACGTGCAAGGAAAACGGTTTTTAATGAACAAAAACATCCAAAATCATATTCAGACTAACCCTATTTCAAAAACAAGCATTTTTACGAATCATAATAATAAACAGCAACTATATACTGAAAATCAAATCAGAGATGAACTTTACTAGTGCCCCGAAACAAGTAAATGACCTACATCCACGGATAAATATTGTTACAGCCCTGGAAGTGGCAGTGTTCAATGTGCAGGATCCGAACTTTTGTTGTTCCAAAAGCTTTCTCACGGACCAAACCAGCCTAAGATATAAGCATCTTGTGTAAAAACTCAAAATATAACATGCTACACAGAAAACTTTCCCTAAAGACAACTATTTACTTTTTCAGAGAAAAATATATCTATTCTATTACTCGAAACATATTTTCAATGGCATATCCTAACATGGTACCCATAATTGGGTGCATAAAACTGTTTAGATAGATAGAAGTCGTCCATATTTACTGTTAGAATTAGATCTGTGGTAGAGTCTTTGAACCAAATACTTCTGATTCAGCAACTGAACCAAGCAGTAGCTCAGTCCTAACGGGTGAAGACCTCACTGATCCATCTCCTGACTCCACTTGTGATAAGGCAGCTCAGATCTGGCCACACTCCAACAGACTAGAGACAAGCCTAAGTACACGAACCAACAAGCAATAGCTCAAATAACTCGGACAGAGAAGGGCACTTACAGAAGAAGGGAGACACACCTTCACAAAAGGGGTATACATAGTCATCAAGGAGTACATAGCCAATCAAAAGGCAGAAGATTACATATGCTATCAAAGATTATTAGAACAAGTACAATCCACAGAAAGAAATCAGGATACGATAAAAATATAAAAGGAATATATACACACAGCACACCTGCAGCAATTGCAATAAGCTCCAATTCAACCGCCTACCCATCTGACAGAAGGCAAATTCCTATCCATTAACAAATGATTTGCCTCATCATCTAATCCCCACTGACAAATAACCAAGGTTGCACCAACATCCTGCAGCTCACAAGCCAATCAAATGATAGATACTAAAACAACACAAAGCAACAAACATTTGAAAAATATAGCTACGCTAATTAGGTATATCCCAGACATTAAAAGAAAAAAAGGAATGTGCATGCTGATGGCAGTGGTAGCTTATAAATTACCCAAGTTAAAATGCATAATTAATGACTACCAAATAAAAATTTAGCATGAAACAATCAATTGAACGTTAACCAAATTGAAGTATGTTCCACAAATGAATTTCACCGCAAACATAACAATCAAGAGAACATAAATTTGAAATTTTGAGCATCCTTCATGGATACTTCTATCTACTTCCCAAAACTCTACCCAAAAGTCTAAATTCGGCCATGCAGTTCCCAACTTATATAATTTATAACCAAGCCATGGAAAATAACAAGATATGGTTAGGCATTAGTAGCCATCAAGGCATCGGATGCCTCATCGTTTATAGTTATACGCATAATCATCTTTCAATCAAAATTAAAGATACAACATGTAACATTTAAATAAAACTAGCACAATATAGAAAGTATCAGCCCACCTTACACTTTTGAACCATATCTCAGTACCTTACGCAACTTCTCCCAATTTCCGGTGTCAAAGTCAACCTTTATATATGGGTTTTGGCTTAGATGGCTCAAAAGGGCAAGTTAAAGTTGCTATCTTTTCTTTGGCATTTGCGGGTGACTCATGTCCTTGTCAGCCACAATTCCATAAATTTCATCCATGGAGATCAAATGGATATTAATATACACAAGATATGACAATGTGATTTTATACAACCAGAAACATACAGTGTAATAAACACCAAGAACAAGAATATTGCCCAAACATAAGCTGAACAAGAACCTTAAGTAAGGTCTTAAAAGAACTCAAAAACTATGATCAAAGAAACCCAAGAAATACCTCCAAAAACTACCTCTAGAAGGTAATTTCACATCTTATTTTGACTACATATCGGATTCCTTACTGCATTATCCACAATAAGGAAAGATTTACACTAGAGTTGAAACAAAAGATTGGGCAATTTAGCCAAACTCGAAGACAATTCCTCACTTCAACTTCCTAACTTCATTATAACTTCCAATGTGAATTCAAAGACACATTGCTTAGTAAACTGCAAAAGTTATGACTACCCAACTAAAAGATTATATGAACAACTTACCAAACGCATTTATCCATGAAACATCACAAAATCTACAATCGATCACACAAAAAATATAAAGTATACTTTATCAATAGAGCATAAGAAAAAGATATTATCTCATACGCCAACATTGTAAGTGTAAAGTTTCAAGCATTTTGTTATATTATTGACTCACTGAAACTGTTACACGAATTACAAACAAAACATATATCGAAAAAAAGTAGCAGCATGAATTAGAATCATGCCCAGCAATTCCTACCAAAATCAATATACTAATCATACCACAAAGCCCAATTTCCTTGACTCAAAATTTGCATTGTTCCAATTTCAATTAAAAAACAATTAAATGGGGACGTATCGCTTAAGCGCATGTTTGGCTCCAACAGTACAACCAACAACAAGGCCACCAATAGCACCAGCAACAGCAGCAGCTCTAGGTCCAGAAGCAGCCTTATAGAGAGCTCCAGTAGCAAGCCCAGCAGCTAGAGAATTGAATATATCATCAGCATCTCTTACAGCGTAAAGCCCACTTTCAAGACCGGCATACATAAGACAAACAACACCACAACGATTCCCCCATTGACGACCCGCAAGACCGGAGGTATTAAGGACGCGATTAACACGGAGTTTGAGGGTATCCCCTTGTTCAGATGCACGAGTAGCGTCGACAAATCCTTTAGCGGCACCAGAACAAGCACCAACTAAGTAACCAACACCGGTGTAATAGGTAAGATTTTCACCCCAAGATCTGCGTTGACGAAGGGATTCTTCATGGAAAAGGAATTCGGGTTGCGTGGGGAGTTGGTAAAGTTTTTGAACAGGGATTTGCAAGTCTTGGTATGGATTGTAGAGACGATGATTTTGAGTGTCGTCCTTCTCTGGATCGTTGAATGACATGATTTTGATGGTGATTTGGGATTAGGGTTCGAGAGGCGGTAGAAATTTCTCTGCGATTGTGGAAAAGAGGAAACAGAGAACAAGCCTCTAGAATAAAATCCAGAAAATGTGATTTTGAATACTCCACCTGCGGGCCCCACGCCCCAACTTCTACTTAATTCACTCATTTTTTTTCCCTTTTCGTAAATCCAAAAAAAAAATACTTCTACTTGTTTTCAATCAAATAAAAAAAAATATTCAATCAAATATAAACAAATCAAAAATATATTCTTTTAGGCCCCAAAAAAAATATATATTCTTTTAGAAAAAAAGGATGATATAGATTAATATATGTAAAATTTATCACTTTTATTAGTTGCAAAACTACCTTAAGTTATGGTAAGTCTGTAACGTCACTTCTAATCAATAAAGATAATTTTTTTATTGTAAAATTTGTAACAAAAAATTATAGTTTTATATTAATTGATCTATTTTACTTATTAGGCTATACACAAAAAATTTAAGAGCTCTTCTCATCTAAAACACAAGGATCCCATTTGTTAGCCCTTGTAATATTGCGTCTAATAATAGATTCGCCTCATACAACAATTTGCATTTTGTTTTCCGGCCATTAGAATTAGAATAATATATATTTTAATTTCAACTTGTTGAAGATTTAGTGGCACACTTGCACAAAATAAGCAACGAATTTTGAAGTGTGCCACCACAAATCGCTTAACTTGTGAGTTTGATGATTTTTTGCATATTGTGTTAATTTATTTACATAATAACATACAACAATTTACATTTTGTTTTCCAGCCAGTACAATTTAGATAATATATATTTTAATTTCAACTTCTTGATGATTTAGTCGCACACTCGCACATGATAAGCAACGAATTTTAAACTGTGCCACCACAAATCGCTTAACTCGTGAGTTTGATGATTTTTTGCGTAATTGTGTTAATTTATTTACATAATAACATAAAAAGTATTGATTTCTTTTATATTACTCCTATTAATTAATTCATGTTTAATTATTGATTATTTAGTTTGATTTTGATTTTTGAATGAGTTTGATTTAACATGTTGCTCGTTTCGCAAATTTGCTTTGAGTTATAATCATTTATATAATTGCATTTATTAAAGAAAATGTACCATAATTTGTTTCGGATAAAATATGCATTCGTGCCTTCAATAAAAAATATGCACTAGTTAATAAGAATATAGATAGATTAATTTCAAATCATAAACTACACAATATTTAATATATTATAATTATAAATAATATAAACATTAGTTATATAGTATGTTACTTAATCTTTAATATTTTTATAATTTACCATTCAAAACATTGTAATTAACACACAAAGAATACAGAAAGAAAGAGTATCAAATCTGGAAGCAGTCTAACAAATTGCTAGAAAATCTGGAAGCAGAAATTAAACATATATTCTGCAGAAAACAAAGACGATCTTAGAACACACAGTTCAATGTAAAAGAAAAAGGTTCAGCATACAAAATTTAGAGTATTAAATCGTCGAATCGAATCCCATTTAATGACACAAATAGGAGTAAAGCTGAGTGAATGACATCTACGATCTACTGTTGGATTGAAGTTTCAAAAGGAAAGCTAAATTACATGCTAGTGACTTAGTACTATCAAAATTCAGATGGAGTGATGACATCGTCTATCTTCAATATCATCTTCACAACCTGGGTAGCCAGCAATATCTGTTGTTGCTTCCCGATCAAAGTCTCAAATACGTTCTGCTCACGCATGTCATTTGTGCCAACATCATTGCAGTCTATGCCACAGCATGTGTTGTTCTCCTGATCGAATTGTAAGCCAAAAAGATAAAACACAGATTTAAGAGACCAGGCATAGTGGTAATATTACAAACATATTGTGGATTTAGTTTTATATACGAAGATCAGTACATATTTAGTTCAACATGAAAGTAAATATACACAGAAGACAAATTGCCCATGAAATTATAGAAAGGGCTGTGTTTGATTCAAAGACAAGGGCGAGGAAGTTTCACAGGTTCAATTTCCTTCGCTTGATGTCTCCGATGAAAGAGGGAAGGCTAAGTGGATGGAGGGAAGAAGCAGAAAGGAGGTCCATATTTGGTTCAAAGAAAAGTATGTTCAGGTTTCATACACTTGGTTTCTTTGGTGAAAATTACGGAGATGGAAAAGGGAATGGAGGGGAAGCAACGGAATGGAGGAACACATGAAGCATTGAGTATGAAGGAAATTGTTGCATTCCTTCTTGAAAAAAGAAATTTATTTTCTACCCACGGGAAAACTATTTTTTACTCGAGAAAACCTGTAATCACCATTATTGTACAAAATGACAGAAAATGGCAACTCAGTTTTCTGAAAGAATGACTTCATACCCCAACCAAAGATAAAAGATTAGTATTTTAAAATCAATTTAGTAAACAAGCACAAACTGGAGATTCATATTTATGTGAAAACATTATAACTAGCAACAATCACTTGTCTAGACTCATGAGATTCAAATAGAGAAGTTCTAATCCACAGTGAAGAAGATAAAGATCAGGAAAGACGGAAAATATATAATAAATTCACCCACAAAAATGGTGCAGAAGTGAAGCACGGCCAAATATACGAGCCAAAATGAAGTTAAACCAAGCCCAATTACCTTAACTTGCTGATGTTTCACAGCAGACAGTGTTTCAATTGGCTGAAGACCACTGTTCTCCGCAAGTGCCATAGGAACAGCATCCAAAGCTTCTGCAAAGGCCCTTATAGCATACTGCTCAACTCCTGGGTATTGATCAGCACCAGCCTCAACAGCAAGCGAGCATGCAATTTCAGCGGATCCACCCCCATAGACAATAGAATTATTGCGAATAAGATTCCTTGCTACACAAAGTGCATCGTGTATGCTTCTCTTCGTCTCTTCAATCATCATTTTGTTGCCTACATCATAAATGATAAACAGGCATTTTACAATGAATGCAGTTAGTTTCTGATCTTATAAAGCAGCAATCACAATCCAGTGTCAAAATATGCACATTCAGACCAACTCTATTTCAAATACAAGCATTTTCACTAGTCATAATAAATAGCAATTATATACTGAAAATTAAATCAGAGATGAACTTTACTAGTGCCCCGAAACAAGTAAATGCACCTACCTCCACGAATAAATATTGTTACAGCCCTGGAATTGGCACAGTGTTCAATGTACAGCATCCGATCTTTTGTTGTTCCAAAAGCTTTCTCACGGACCAACCCAGCCTAAGATATCAGCACTTGTGTCAAAATATAACATGCTACACAGAAAACTTTCCCAGAAGACAACTATAAAAATTAACCTTCAATAATAACGCAAATAAAAATATGTAGAATGAAATACTTCTCATTCTAATTAGAAAATGATTAACTTGGAGGACGTACAAAATAAATTTCTAAACATTTGAAATCAAAACCTCAAACCTGATAAAACAGATGTTATTTTTTCAATGAAGTATGAACTATAAATAGAGGTAATATAGTCTTATTTTTCCAAAAGTAGACTAGAAGAATGGTCAAGCATATCGTTTTCATATCTGTTAAGTTTAAAACGGGGCCCAAAGTACTAAAAAGGATAGAGTTTAACACTCCTTGCTAATATCTACCTATGGTGATTTGTTCTTTCTATAAACTCTAACATGGACAAAAGTAAATTTGCTCATTAAATCATATGCACTTCCTTATTCATAAGCTTATGAGCAGAACTAGCTTGGTACCCCTTCCACTGCTTCAAGCACTCATCAAATAGGAAGTAAAAGACACCATCAATAAGACAGTGCATCCAACTCAAGGATTTCAGCCAAAAAATTGATGGCACAAAGATAATAAAGCGTAACCATGATACCAACCCTTTTGTTAAATTTTTTTTAAAAAAATTAATAAAAAAAAAAAACCTTTCACAAGAGACACACAAAGTTGAATTTCTACTTTGGTTCCAGCAAAAGATGTACAGCACGATACAACCCACTACATATGCTATCAAAGATGTCACATATAGAATGTCCACTGGACATCCATCAAACTCGACTGAATCAAAATACAAGGTTTTTCAGTACCTGTCCCAGCTTTTCAGGGGTCAGTTCTTGAAACCTTGGAACAATTCTTCCACCTAAAAATACATAGATTATTAGAACAAGTAAAATCCACAGAAAGAAATCAAGATACAATGAAAACATTAAATAAATATATGCACACCTGTTGCAATTGCAATCAGCTCCAATTCAACACCGCCAACCCATCTGACAGCAGGCAAATTCCTATTCATTAACAAATGATTTGCCTCGTCATCAAATCCCCACTGACATATAACCAAGGTTGCGCCAACATCCTGCAACTCAAGCCCATCAAATGATAGATACTAAAACAGCGCAAAGCAACAAACATTTGAAAAAAATTTATAGCTACTATAATTAGGTATCCCATATATTAGAAGTAAAAATAAGGTATGTGCAAGCTGATGGCAGTAGTAGCTCACAAATCATACTGAAATGCATATCTATACCAGTACATGGAACCAAATGACTACCAAAATAGATATCCAGCATAAACAATCAAATGAGCCTCAACCAATAAGGAGTATGATACATATATGAACTTCATAACAATCAGGAGTACCCAATTCAGGAAATTTGAGTGTTCTGCACGCATATTTCTGTCTACCTTACAAAGCTCTACCCAAAAAATATGATTTCTAACATGGAGTTCCCAACTTTTATAACAAATCCGTAGACAAATAACGAGATAAGGTTAGGCATATATGACACAAACCACCAAGGCATCAAATAACTCATCATTTACACATACACTTCTTCCAATCAAAACTTAAGATACAGCATATATAACACTAGCACAATATAGCAAGTATCAACCCACCTTACACTTTTGAACCATATCATCAAAATATTGCTGCTCTTGTTTACGTAATGTCTCAAACTTTTCCACAGTGTCAATGTCAACCTTATGTTTGGTTTTTGGCTTAGGTGGCTCGAAGGGGCAAGTTAAGATTGCTATCTTAGCATCTTCAATTTGCTTGGGCATTTGTGGGTGACTCATGTCCTTGTCAACCACAATTCCATAAATAAGTTCAGTATCTTCAAGTTTTCCTCCCACTTTCCCTTCGACTTTGATGAGATCAAGATTGACATCCTTCCTTTCCAAGTCCGCTACAGCGAGAACTGCTTTGACTGCAATCTCAGCCAAACTACGCTTGCAGCGATTTACACTGAAAAAGGAAAACAAATTAGTGTTCACTTCCAAATTGTCATAAAATGCATCCAGACCTACATATAGCCGTGATATATTATTCAGCAAAAAACCAAGAGCAGGATAGCCAGCATGTGAGGAATAAACTTAATTCATGCACCCTTTTATCAGCATACCAACCTGTAATTCTTGCCAGGAAATTTAACAAAAGCAAACTTCGAACATCTGAATCCACATATATCATTAATTAACATCTGTATGATATTGTAATACTGGGCTATCTTACTTAATCTTACTTAATATACAAGATTGCCAGAGAAGAATGGATAACTAAAGCTTACCCAATATCACACTGTAGGCATTTCACTCACCTTAGTGTCCTAAAAGAAAATTGCTGATGATCAACTCTAAATAAAGGGATTTGGGGTGGGTGGGTAAGTTGTTAAAGATCCAATAATGAGTAAAAACCTCTCTTGGTATCAAAAGGGGCGTAACACCAGTCAATAACTTGGGCAGTTACACCGATGGAGCATCAACTAAAAAGAAAAATCTGGCACCAAAGGTAGGCCTTTACAAGGTTTTTGGGTAGAGCAATCTGATTAATAAAGGAAAATAGGAATTACTTTCACTTCTCATTGAGTGGATGTGAAATAAGCACTTCTACTTCCAAAAAAGAACATGAACAAATATTAAGTAAACAGTAAGTCTCATGGGAGACGGTCTATTCTATAGACGGAATCCAAGAAGCCCAGCCCAAAATATAACATAGTATATTTGGGGTTATAATAAATTATTTGGGGTTATAATAACTTATATTTGGGGTTATAGAATAGTATATTCGAGGTTATAATACCTTACATTTAGGATTATAACATAATATAATTGATATTATAATAAAAAAAATCAGTTAAGGGAAATAAGCTGGCCCAATTATGTGGTCTATCCTATAGACCGTCTCTTGTGAGATTCTGTGTTAAGTAAATACTGAGGTATTCATGCCCTACCTACTCCCCATTACCAAAATCTCATGGGGAATCAACTATTTATTTTCCTTCACCTTCATTTCTTTAGCCTCCTATCGGCTATCCTATGTCCTAAATCCTAACCATCGGTCTCCCAAAGCGTCATTGCTAATATTTTAAGAGGACTGAACAAGCTTGGTAAAATGATATAATAAAAAGGCATTTAGTAGCATTCAGCCATTTCACAATCCCAAGATAATCATTAGGAACATAAATACATAAGTATAAAAAGCATACATTTTGGATGACAAAGTAGTCATGCATGTCTGGATCAAAGGCTCTACATTTGTTTCATCAAATTCAAACTTGTGTGCAATTTTCTCCAAATGTTCAACGGCAATTCTTGAGGCCACTTCATAACCTTCTGCTATTCTGATAGGATGGATGCCACGATCTAAGAGGTTTTCAGCCTGTTCCAAAAGGGAACCAGCCATGACAACAACTCCAGTGGTCCCATCACCAATTTCATAATCTTGACTACGAGATAACTCAACCATCAACTTTGCAATTTGGTTGTCAACGTCCATCTGCTCCAAGATAGTAGCGCCATCATTCGCTGAAAACAAAGACAAGACAAAAACAAAATCAAAGTAAGAATCATACAAAAAGAACAGCACATACAAATTGTCATAATCTAACAATATAGTGATAGAGATATTAAAAAAATCGGCAAAGAAAGAAATTTTTGTAATAGTGCAGTTTCCCACATAAAAATTTGATGAAGGCCACCTATTGTATTCACTTATAAGTTACTATAATAATTACCTAACGGAGGGTTGTAAAATGTTATGGACACTCCATTTGCACTCACCTGTCACAAGGAGACTTGAGAGAGAATAATTCTCTCAATTTGCATTTCTTGTTTGTTTGTGATTTTTTACTTGTCAAAGGAGTGCGGAGGCAAAAGAGACAGGGAGCACCAGAGCATAAATGAGTATTTAGCTAGCATCCTCCATAGCTTAATTATGGAACCAAGTACAATAAAGGAAAAGCATGCTTAAACTTGGCTGTTAATTTACCAGCTTTCCACCGCTTTAAAAAAATGAAAACCAGTGCAGAGTGTTGATTTGAATAAAACTAGCCTATATTTATTATCTAGAAGTTACTGCACTATGTACGAAACAGCAAGGAGTACACTCTTCAAAGTCACCCACCCTCTCAATCAAAAAATACCGCTGACATCTTAAACCCTAGATGACCCAAATAGCCAGAACAAAACTCCAAAGTCATAATCCTGACAGCTAAAACCAAAATATGCGTGGTACTTCTAAAACCCTATCTCAACTAACTCGATCTTTTTTTGATAGTTACCTAACTCAATCTTAGAAATTAAAATTCATATCAACATTAATTCATCTAAATAGAAACATGAACCCAAAATACAGCATTCAAACACTACATCTCACTACCAATTGTAAGATCTTACCAAACCAAATTCAAAACGTTAATTCATCTAGATTGAAACATGAATCCAAGATACAGCATTTAAGCATTACATCTCACTACATATTGTGAAATCTTTCCAAGCCAAATCAAAACATTACACATCCAACCTTAATAAATCCCATTTCCTGTTATTCCAAATTTAAAAAATCCCCCGAAATTGTCGATACTGGACTCCAACAAAACACATAATCACTCACCTTAACTGTTCAAATTAAAGTAAACAATCAACAAATTACAACTACAGATATCAAAACCCTAAAATCACATCTAGATTAAAATACCGCCACATCATACTTTCACGAAAGAACAACCTAATTACATAAAATTATTACAAATCAATTCAACAAATAAAAAATAGTTCGAGAGAGAGAGGAATAACTGATAGTAATGTCACCATCGGGAGATTGGAGCATTTTATCCATCCCTTTAGGACCAAGAGAAGAACGAAGAATACGAGCGACAGCTTTTCCTGCAGAAATGTTAGCTTTTTGAGCATCTATACCTCTTAAACGGGTTTTAGATTCCTGCTCCCTAAGTATAATGAATGGCCTTCCGAATTCGTCGAAGGCTAACGCCATTTTTGCAGATCAATTCAAACCCAGAAAGGAAAAGAAGATGAAGGAAGACGAGAGGGAAAAATGGAAGATACGAGAAAGTGTAGTTATTTATAGAGAGAGCACTATCTCAGATTTACAGTGTAAGTAGGTATGCGGAAATGAAAAGGATTCGAATGTATATGGATCATCCGACCCGTTTACCCTTCTAATTCTGACAGATGATTCGAATTTATATGGATCATCCGACCCGTTTACGCTTCTAAGTCTGATAGATAGATTTTTGTAAGTCTCGCAAAAGTCGACCCGACATGTTAATTCGACTTGAATTTAACCCGAAATAAGTAGGTTTGAGTTGAGACATTCCACTTAATCAATTAAAATTGGTTGATCCGTTCTGATTTGTTTATTAAATAGGTTAGGTTTTAGTCAAAATTTTAAACATGAAACAAATCTGTAAAACTCATTTAATTAATCGAATTAGTTCTAAGTTAAATCGATAAATATAGTGTATAACCTAAACTTAATTTTATTTAATATTTTTCGTTTTGCATGGTAAATGCGAAATAAACAACTAAGAAACAAAAACTTATTAAATTAAGACTTAACAATTTAGATGTAGTCAATGATAAAACTTAAAAATGAAAACAAAAAACTCTAAACATGTTAAGCGGGTCGAGATGTTTCTGACCTGTTTGACAGGTTTAGATTTTTGTTTCATAGAAAGGTTTTAATTGTTTACCCGTTTCTGAGTTTGTTAATATTCTACTATTATTATCATTATTGTCATTCTACTTTGTAATATTTCTATTATAACAATTTTTTATTTTTCAAAATTTTTGTTCATATATTTTAATTTTATTATTGCACTTTAAATCTTTAATTATATACATATATATACAATTTATTTGTTCTCACCATTTTTTAGTAACAGGTAATATTATGTTGTTGCAAACTCTTGAGAAAAGGGAGAACTATATTTCGGTAATTTGATTATGAAAAAAAAGAATAATTTGATTTTTATAGTCAAGAATTATAATACAATTAATATTTATACAATTAGAAATACAAATAATTTTTTTAGTTCTATGGAAAATTGATTTATATCTTCATTATCAAACACCGTGAAAAGTCTATTACTCGTATCTTTTTTATCAAATCTAATAAAGTACATATTCACGTATAGAATATGAAAATTAAAATTTTTCTTATCAAATTAAATTTTTTTCATGAAATTGAAAAATTAAGTTGTCGGAGGTATCACTATATCACATGCTAATTATTTTGAATGCTTAAAATCCTTATTGGTCAAGATACTAGTATTTACTAATGGCTCACAAAGTAAACCTTTCCTTTTGATCTCCAGCTTATGTTGAATGTTTTGTCTTTCAGGTGCTCTCTTGATAGACCATCTTTTGTAAAGACGACGATACAGCTTACACTCAATGCTAATGTTGAAAATGGCAGAAAATGCTCAATTTAACATATGTAGTCATTCAAAAGAACATTTTTCAGATGTATGTCATCCGCTAAACCAACAAAAGGCACTTCATTCGGGTTGGACTTACGAGTAGAACAATACAAACTTACACTCTACAAATCAAACAGATCGAGTCGTCTAAATAGGAAGTTACAAAAATGAACCTTTAACATATGGGTGTTTACTGGTATTTCATCAACAAACGATGTATTAATCATATGGAATTTGGATATATGCAGCATCGCATACAAAAGGAACATCAGCATACATCCCAGCAAGAGCACATCTTATGCATTCAAGCACGGTAAACAGGTATCCAAATGCAGCGAATGTCCAAAAGTGCATGCCAACCTTTCCCCAGTAAACTGAAAGAGGCAGCCAACGACTGACAGTACCAACAACCTGCAAAGCAATCTCGAGCAACATTCCCATCACAACATGAAACCTGAAAAAGTGGGGCCACTCCTTTCTCCTCACGATCCCAAGGTAAGCACAAAAGAAGTATGCCATGAAAAACCAAGCTGGAAGACTTCCGATGGCTCCAAGAAAAGGGTATGTCAGAAACTCGAGGTCTTCGAGAAATGGATGAAGATTATAAGCTGTTTCAGCGTACATCCAGGTCTCGTGCAAAGGCATCAAGTATGGAAGGCAGGCTAGAGTTCTCCACCACCATCTAGGCTTTATTGTCATTGGAGGGAAGCGGAAACTATAAGGAACGTCTTTTGCTGCTCGAGGTGTCATGCACAGTCTTTTTTTAGGTAGATTAGGAATTTTGTGCGACAACCCACCATGTTCTCCACCCAAAAGAGGGCTCAGTGAAGCTGAAAGATGCGAGGACAAAGAAGCCCCTGCCATTTTAACGAATATTATATGACGACAGAAAAGAATAAAATGGCGCACTGAGACAAACAACTAACAAGGAAAGTAGTATATCATAGCTAAGTCCAATGAAGAGATGAAGTCAATCCAGAATTCAGAATTACCCATAGAAATAGTTGATATTGTAACAGATAAAATACAATATATATACAAAAGCCTAGCGAGTTTTTAACTATAGAAATTCATGTTGACGAATGACCAACTTTTTTCACCTTAGCTTCCATACCTTTGTTAGTTACTTAGCTCACTAAAGCACAAATTATATTTTCAGATTGTAAATCAAAGACCATAATTACGACATATCAAGTTCTCACAAAAAGACTACGGGACATCAACCAAACCCCAGCAGATGAGACAAGACCGAGAGCATCTCTGTGTAACAGAGTAATTTCACTTGTCTACACCTCCCAGTCAAATTGCACAAGAGTATTAACAAGAGAACATCAGGTTACAAGGAAAATAGTATACCTGTGAAACATCTCAACTTCAGCCCCTCAATTGGTCGACATAAAGCTCTGATATTAGTTAGAGCAGCCTTTGCTGGCAAAGAAACAGGCCTCGGCAAGGAAGCATTACAAGACAGAGGTTTATATGCTCTGGAATTCATACTGCACCCATTTATGATCATTACTGACCTATCTCAGGAGTTTAAGAGCCTACAACAGAAATTCAAATATCCATTACACAAGAATTACATCAAGCATGAAGTGAGATAGAAAAAAAACATCAATCCTCGAGTGACAACATTGTAGAACAAAAAGATATCAGAATATGGATGAAAAATAAGCTGCTAGCCTCTTCCACTGGCACAAATAGCGGCAATCGTGAAGGAAAACACGTTATCCGTCAGGTTTATGTTTATCTACTTTTACAAGTGGCAAAACAGCAATTGAAACCAAAGGCGGACCTTCTTTACGGCCTTAATTAGGTTTTATTCATTGAAAATGTTATTCAACCCCTTAAGTTTCTTAAATTATCTGGTTATTGTATTAAGGTGGTCACCCCGCATGAATTGCTCAAAATCAGCTATTGACTGAAACTGAATTTGAGCAGGTACGACACACTAGTAAGTATAGTATCCCGTAATGTAAGGATGTATCGGTGAAACCATGCTGCACTGTCTTCAGGATGCAAATTTTCTCATATTTTCCACAAAATATAAGATTATCAATGTCAAACAAAATATGTAGCTAAAACTACATGCTAACATTTCAAAACCACCAATTCAATTACTTGAGCAACTTGAACTCAACACACAAATGATAACTTCTGGATTACATTTGATAAATTAACAATCCAAAGCAATAACCAGAAAATAAGATTTTACTACACTCTTAACTAAAATCAGTATTTCACAAAGTTTTGATATTCCTGGGATACAAAATTAATGGAAGAAAGAGAAAATCTCCGATGAATTGCAAATGTAATGTAATTTCGTTCTTGCTTACTCCTACAGTAGATGCTGAATCACAATGAAAAACCCTAATTTACAACTACATTACAAAAGATTAGAACAAATGAAGAGCAAGAGAGAGATAAAGAGAGAACATACCAGTAGGAAGAGAGAGTGTAGAAATGGCAGATATGGTTATGGAGGATAGTGAGCAGTAGCTAGGGTTTCGAGAAACCCAAATAAAAGGTGAATTTGGTGTGATAGAGGATAGGATTTATTAGATAGTTTATGCTCGGGTGGCTTGCCCAAAGAGCTTACAAAAATTTCAAGAAAAAATTACTTAAAAAAATTAATTTTGTCATGATACAATGATTTTATCTATTAATTAATTAAGAATAATCTCAATCGTGGGGGTATTTGCCTAGAGTAAATTTGGATAATCCATTGACTTGCTATAATATATTTTATTTTTAAAAAAAATAAAACAAAATATCAAAAAAAAATATTCAAAACATTTCTGATCTTTTTTATTATTTTAATTTACTTTTATTGGTGAATCACCTACTATAGCAGGTCATCGGATTAACCAAATTCACTATAGGCAATTAATACCCCTGAAATTGGGATTCTGGGTAATTTTTCCAAAATTAAAAGAGGATTTATAGATAAATAATGGTTATTCAATAAATTAGTAAATTACCTTTATGTATCCCCATTTTATAGGAAGAGTTTTGAGATTTTTTTTTTTTTTTCTTATTTTGATATTTTTAGTATTATGTATTTTGTCTTATTGTGGTTATTTCCAAATAACCTTTATTAATTAGAATTTTCTAGTCTCAAAATACATCACTTGCACTTTTCGTTTTAAAAGGCATTAGTTGTATCTTAAATGAAATTTTAACAAAAAAAATTACACCTAATTAGATAGTATATGTACATCTTTTGCCTGATCAATATGTATATCTCAATTTACATTTCAAATTCACCTGATTTTGCCCCACATATATATATATATATATATATATATATATATATATATATATATATATATATATATATATATATATATATATATATATATATATATATATATATATATATATATATATATATATATATATATATATATATATATATATATATATATATATATATATATATATATATATAATCTTCACCTTTTGTGATTATATCAATTTCAAAAAAACTATCATATGAAAATAAGATCGATGCAAAATAGAAAAAGTAATATAGTTAATAAGACGTTTTATATTAACATATGAATATTATATAAGTCAAAAGAATTTTTTAAAAGAAGTTGAATAAAGATAAATAGTGTTCAAATTTAAATGAGAGATAGACATAAAGAAATTTATTATGCACGGCATTGATTAATTGAACAACAATACATCTATATTATAGCATGTATATTAAAATTTTAGTCCCATGTTTACAAAATTCTAAATACATAAATAAGGAATTCAAAAGTAGAATAATGAGAAACCAGTTACAATAACGCCAATAAACAAAGACACCTCAAGATTAGATGCACCATTCTTAGGAGGAGGTGCTAATTCCGTGGAGTCGGTGTTTGTGCCTTGGAAGGTTCCTTCAGAGACCGGCCCTCCAACAGGTCCGGCCTCTGCAAATCCACCCGCACTAACACCTTCCTCCCCTTCATTGCCAATGCTGCCTTCACTAGGGCTTGGGGCGTTAGAAACCATTGGTGTAGTGTTAGCCGCCTCGACAAAAGCTACCCCTAAGAGAACAAACATGACCATAGCAATAATAACTTTTCTCGCCATTTTTTTCAATAAATATGTTGTCAAAATTATTATTGCTAGAAATTTGTAATGTTCTTGTGTGTCCAGGGGACTTGAATACGGTGTTTTATGTAAAAAGAATTACAAGGGATTAAATTCAAAAAAATAAAATTTGAATATAAAGATACATAAGTACGCAATTATAGGAAATCTCATATAAAATTGGTTGTTCCTGAATGCAAAATACAAAATAAGTAAAAATTCGTTATATTTTGGTTGGAAATAGATATGATAAATAATAAACACTATAAATAAACATCTTATCTAAAAATGGATTTACTAAATTAAATCAAAATATTTACTTAAACTAATGATCATCAAATAAAGGACTTATCCTTTAAAAAGCTTACAATGATATGAAAGCCTATAAAGACATCAACTATCTTCTAAAAAATTTCTAACGTTATTTTTAATATCAGCTTGTCCAAGATATAGATTAAGGGAATATTGGTTACCTTTAGCTATCAAGTTTATTCAAGGATTTCTTTATTTATTCTATTTTTTTTACTCACTTTAATTAACATATATACATTTTGCGACGTTAAATATTGTAGTGATATAGAATCACAACGCATCAAGAAAACATATGTATTTCCAATGTGAATATTTCGACATTTTAGATAGTCATAATTTTCATAAATCATGAAACTTAATTGTTACAATTTCTTTATGTTCGCAATGCTCTTCAATTCACTATTTGCATTGTTGTTTTTATTAACATTATGTATAACTTCACATAAATAAAACGTACACTTGACTTAATAAGCCATTTTACTATTATCCACTATAATTCAAAAATAAAGAATTATAAGTCTTTAGCTCCATTAAATAAGGCCAAATTTAAATATGTCAATTAAAAAGTCCAATTCATAGCACAATTTAGATCATTTTGAAAAACAAGGGTACGTATAAGTATCATTAATCGTCGTCTAAGAAGCAAAAGCAATGTAAACTCATTCAATAGCAGAATACTAAAGAATACGAATCTAGAAATTACTGTTTCATCCGTAGTTCGCTTCCACAAGGGCGCAGGGCGGTCTCTCCCGAGATATTCTTGTGGGACCCAAACAAATATGAACCACATCCAATAACAAGTGAAGAGCTGCAATCCACAGCTTCCTAACAAAAGAAGAGGAAAAACTAAAGCTTTCTTACAAAATAAATTTCTAGCTATTTTACACCATTTTCATACAGCTTGGAAATACAAAAACACCTTCATGGCTTTGAGCAAGCATAAATTGGAGCCATGGTGTTGTAAGTGGAAATCACTGAGCCAAAATTGCCATTAGATACAGTACAACTGAAATCGATTGCTCGATTCTTCAAATCAGTACATTCCCTTGAAAACGGGATTTGTACGACATATACTAGCTCCATATTCTTCATACTCTGCTTTAGTATGGCAAGCCTGCAGAGAATAAATCGAGACAATTGAGCTAGTTTAGAATCCGTCGCCAAATCCATCGATAATGGATACATATAAAGATAGCACAGTGAGGCCAGTAAAGACCATTCCAAGAGTTACGACTTCTAAAAGTCACGCATAAAAAGACAGTGGCGCAAGTACAGTTAAGCAGGAGGGTGTCGCACTCCCAAGCTATTATTTCCCGATAAAATATATATCTAACGACCCGTATAATGATGGTTGGAAACTTAAAATGGTGGTAACGTTAACCTATGCCCCTTCTTTACGGCCCAAGTTTAGCCTCTTAGTTTTTGAGCCCTTTTTTTTTATACCATTATATAAAGATATACAAACTTGATAAAATTTGCACTCCGAGAGTTATGAAACTAATAAAACCATGATAGTAAAGATCCAAAAGTAGCTTGAAATGAAAAACACGAAGCAACATACTCCATAAAACTCAGGAGTTGAGGCAAGTACGGATCCCCCAAACCATACTGCATATCTCTGGATGGGATGGCTCACAACATTGACTTCCACGGGTTGTGACTGCAGCAAAAAGATGGGTGAGAACACATTTACGCTATGCTGGTATTGGCTAAACAAAGACAAATATAAATGAAATATTTACCTTTATTTCTCCACCTATTCGTGCCTCGGATGCAAAAACTCGTGCATCAACGATCTTCTTTAGATCTCTTTGTAATCTACGGTGGAAATCCTTGAACATAGTTGAGCCACCAGACAAGACTATATTCTGATACATACCATGTAATCAGTCCGAGTAGAAAGTAAAACACTAATCGTGTGACATAGAATAGACCAATGATGATTGGCACTTAAAAAGTTTAAAATCTTCGAAATCAAAAGCGTACTAAACCCATGTGCCATGCATCAAAATGAAATTTTGCAGATGAATCCATTTCATATAGTCTAATAACTGTCTAATTGTAGTTTCTTGCATTGACCTAGGGTAAAGCAGTGAGGGGGTCGCCAGTAGGTTCAGAATCAATGAAATGCAAGGAGAGAACCAACCACTTTATATAACAAACTAATATGAACCCTGTTCGAAAGAGCATCCAGAAAAATATAAGTCTTGTTCATGAATTAGGACATAGTAAAATAGAAATGAAGGATAACATTATCTCCTTCTCCTAATACAGGATAAAAGAAGAAAAAGAAAAATAACTTCAGAAGAACATTAACAACAATTAAGACCCAGAAGGCCAGAATACAAACGCTTAAAGCTAACCATGACATAATGTTCTGCAACGTAACAAGACTCAGCTACGATCACACTTAAGGCTGGTCGACACAAGATAATTAAATCCTTACCTTGTACAGTGCTCGTCTGGTATCAATCGGTGCAGACTGGATACACTTATCAACGATGGCCGGTAAAGACGCAGTAAACTCACTGTCATAGATCTCTGGATTAAAGAAGACCTGTGAATCACACAAATGGGTAATAAGCAAAACATAGCTTCAGAAGGAGTACGTAGAAAAGCACAAAGCAAAGCAGACAAATTGGGCGTTGAGTAATCACTGCATATTAAGGTTACTTATTCCACCCTATATTTATATTAGTGTAATCCTGTTAACCATATTGCGACGTCCCAAAATTACCAAAAACCAACTCCCATTAGAAATTTCCACCCAGAAATCATGACTTCCACCTACTTACTCTCAATTGTTTCCTGTTAGTTCTGCTGCTTTTCCTCTCTATCCACCTTTCAAAAAATTTATCCACATTCAGCCATTTTTTGGCCCATCCCCAACTATTTGTCTCAAAACGCATTTCAAAACCCAATGGGGTGAATCCAATGATTACAGGCTTAGCCTCTGATGAAGCTATCAATGACAAAATCAACCCAATACAATGTGCTAGTAATTTGCAAGGTCTGAACACTTAACATCATCAAATATTTAGGTTTGCATAGGTCCATAGTATACACCAACAGATGGTGAAAAACAAAATATCTACTGCACACCAAAGAGCCTGTCATGGCTAAAACGCAGGGTTAGTGTACATCTGAAAATCCTTAAACCAAGCCAATGCAGGATTATTATTTGGTTGTTAATATTCTTGTAAGACAGAATTTCAGAATTAAACCGCTGCTATGAAATACCAAGATATATCCACTTCCAGATACAAGGTCATTTTCTAAGAGTAAAAATATAAAATTCGCTTTCTTGTGTGTGTGTGGGCGGGGGGGGGGGGGGGGGGGGGGAGGATAAGGCATGGGAAAAACCTCAGGACCAAGAAACCGCTCATAGCCAATGTCACATGTGTATGGAGCACCAGTCTTTGGCTTTATTCCTTTCCATTGTTTAATGTACTTAGAGGGTTCTCTGTCATGTTTGTTGAACTCCTACATACATCAAAAGCAAAGCGATTAAGTATGTAAATCTGCAATTATGAAAATCTAATAGATGTAGAATACTATGCTATAAGAATTTGATAATCATAATGTAGTACCTTGACAATATCTGAAGAAGTGTAGCAATACATCTCTTTCACTTGTCGAGCAACTTCAAAGGAATCTTCCGGCGGCACATTCTCTCCTCTTTCCTACATTAAAAAATAGCTATAGATTATGATCAAGAGATACAGAAGAAAGGATTAACACACCTCTTCAGAACAATTTAAACAATATGTGGCACCCAAAAATACGATTTCATGTTGCTGGGCTTCCCAAGCACAGATAACTTGTCTCTCTTTACAAGCAGTTTTGGCTAGCTCAAGATTCCTATGGTTATCCAGGAGCCTTCTGATCTCATTACCTAATTAGATGAACTAATACGCTCTATGTTTTGTTTCCAAAACCATTCAGAGATGTGATAAGCAACCTTATCAGTTATTTCAGTCATCAGTTCATCCAATTACAGGGGCTTTCTTACTAAAACAAATGCTGATATTCATGATGATGACGAGGGAATGTAATTTCTCATCAAAGAAAACTTTGCGGAGAAAAAGAAAAGTAAATATGGGAAAAAAGTTAACTGAACATTGCATGTCATAAGATGTTTCTAATGAATAACATAATCAGTAACGCAATATACAATTGACTCCAAAAAATTAAGGATAACAGCCTACAGCTTTGTATTAATTGATAAAAGGCTAGACCATGTTTAAAAATTAATCATTCCGTTTTAAACTACAACATTAAAAACATAATACATGAGAAATTTGACAAGCATCAAAATCTTTCCAAAGCTAATAATTTACTCAAGTCAAGTCAAGACCTTAAAAGAAATTTGTTGATATGATAAAAACAGGCAAATAATTCAAATTAAAACACGTTTATCAAGAGAACAAAACAAGTACCCGCATAAGCTGCTGGACAAAAAGGGTAACATCTTTTCCCGATATTGGAATTGACTTGATACTGCTCCCGATAACATAACCCTCAGCAACAGGTACAACATGCGTACCCCCATCTCCAACGTCCACTACAACCCCTGTCATCTCACACTAGGGAAAAAATAACAAGAGCAATAAGAAAGTTTAATGAGGTTGTTAAAAAATTACAGTTGAATAACGTTTAGTGAGCTACTTTTCGTAGTCTGTTCTAAGAAAATGGAGTAAATAATGAGTCACGTTTTTCAACTATTGATGAAAATTTGGAGAACTAGGTTATTTACATTAATAGTTACAACTCAGGTCAAATCCAACCTCTAAAATATGCAAGGAAAACTGTACTACTACATAAAAACTAAGAGATCCCTGTTATACTTCTACTAAGGTAAAGCAAAATCAAGTAGATATTATTCAAGTAAACAAACTAAATCCAAGTTTTACGTCATAAACAGTCCAAAGTCCATATATTAGAATATTAGAAGTAAAACATTTCCATTTTACCAGAAATAAAATAACTAAACTCTAACGGTCACTTTGCAACCCGAAACAAAGTGGACTGGACGTTAGCAGGTGTGAAGTTCTTTATAAAAAATGCTAATGGCAAAACTGCGACATACAATAGGAGATAGGTACCAACCTTTGATGTAGTGTACCCAGCAGCTAAAGCAAGCACAGGTTGCACGGCAATGTAGAGCCCAGGAACATTAAAAGTCTCAAACATAATTTCTCCCGTGTACTCTCTGCTCTCAGGAGGTGTCAGAGGACTTTCGGTCAGCAAGAAGTAGTGATCCTCAGGATCACAGCGCAAATAATTAAAAATACATTGTTGCCAAAACCTTTCCATAGCATCCCAGTTCTCAACCTGCCCATTCTTAATGGGATAATTCAAACTATACGTACTACTAGACCTAGATCTCGATAATGCTTCATCTCCAATGAAAAAATCCAGATCAGCCATTACACCAGCATTATATTGAGTCATCCAATTACTAGTTTTATTTGACGTTCTTGGTTGATTAACAAAAGAATCATTCACTGCAACAGCGGTTGGGACTATAAAGCAAGGCTCAACATTCCCAGAAAAACCCATTTTAGTATACCTGCATTGGTTGATGCAAACGGGGAAAATTTATAGCACTCTAAACTCATTGTCGCCAAGATATTTCACTTGAACAATCACAATGTGCGGCAAAAGTTCAATACACCCAATCAAACTTTAAGCACATTCTACTTGAATAAAACAAAATCAAAGTACCACAACGGAAGCATCAATTCAAATTCTGCACCTTCCTGATGTCAAAGTTCAAACATGCACCTAAACAGTTCAAGGCTTCAAGCACACATTGACATCTCAATGACTTCAACCTCCATTTCCTTACCCCAATTCCTTAAGAGGCTTATACGTTCATCAGACGTAGGAAGGTTTAGAGGATTAGGATACACACAACCTTACCGTTTTAGTGATGACAAAGATGTTTCTAATTGACCCTAAGTAGGTCACACAAAATTCAAGCTTTCCTATATTATATCCATCTAGCTTACACAAAAACTATGATCAATAAGAATTCTAAACGGGATTCCAGATGATAAAAAAAGACAGCTTTAGAATTGAAACATCTCCTCATGACACATTGTTTCACATTCAAATCAAATAATTTATCGTTCACCCAAATGCAAAAACAAAAAAAAAAAAAAATCATACATTTCAGTTTCATGTTCAACATATTTCAACCTTTCATCAAACAATTGGTGGGCAATGTAAAAATTCAACATTTTTCATACAAAACCAAAAATCTGAAATTGACCCCAATCGGAAACAATCATGAATACCAATTTTACACACTCGATAATTAATGAAAAAACATACCCAGTGCCATTGTCGATCACAACAGCAGGTCGAGAAGAAGAAGCATCCATTGCAGAGAAAGAAAGAACAGATAGAAAATGCTATGAAAAGAATGATATACAACTGAGATCCAATTGAAAGCAAGTGATCATAGTTATTGAATGTGCCTCAAAAAGGGCACCAAAGAGAAAAATGATTTGGACACTACTACTCTTATTGGATAATGATGATGTTCAATTGCAAGAGTAGTAGTTGATGATGATGATTGGTGGTAAAATGATGTCGTAGGAAAGCGGAAGTTCAACGAATCAGATATTGAATGATAAACAGCACCAATTCCAACCATCTCAAATTGATTTTTATCAATTAATTAATTAGGGTTTGATGAATTTCATCGTTAATGTGAATTGGATTTTTCTTTTTTGGATGGTGAAATTAAAGGGTTTTTGAATTGGGGATATTGAGATAATGAAATCTTTCCTTTGCTTAGCAGCTAAATTAACCTAACAACCCAACGACTTTTTTGTGGCTTTCTGTCTCCCCCAATGTGTTTATGTGTGTCACTTGCTCATACAAAATGTGTTCGGCAAACGATTTATAGTTGATTGCAAATTGAATGATCTGTTTGATCGATTAATTTTAATAATTTTAATTTGACTAATTGATCAAAATATGGAAATTAATTTTGATGCTAGAGTAGGAGTGAGATACAAATAATTGAGTTGGGTCGGGTTGTGTTTAGACCTACGCAGGGGTGGAGTTAAGTCGATTTGGGAGTAGAATGAATACGACTCGCTTATGGCCTAACACGGTATCGTCGAGTGATCATCATAGTGGTCCACCAATGGGCACAATTATCATTTTTTGAAAATAATTAGGCACGAGACATAGTCAGTCGACACGACACATGTTACATCGGCATATTTCTTTCGCGGCAAAGCTTTTGCTCTTATGGAGTACGAGTCAGAGAGGGATGAAGAATAAAAGACATACTTTTAATAGTCGTGTTTTGACTGTTCATTATTCTGAATCAAACTTTGAGCTGCATTATTTATTTATCTTTCTTGCTTTAGCGAAATGATTGATTGCAGTCTATGAATCTTCATGGTTGGAGTATGGATATGCATTATGGACTATGAAGTATGGAGTGTGGAAGAGTTCAACATGTATCACAAAGTCACTCTTTTAAGTAAAAGCAAACATGAAATTTAAGAAGAGTTGAACAAGTAGGCATTTTCTCAAGAAAAATTGAAAATTTATTGGACTTAAAATAATACCTTTATTTTTGTCACACAAATTTTTATACACAATACTTTTTTAAGTCATTACTCATATTGATTCTTTAATTTTTTTTCTATACATTTTTTCTGTTCTCTATAAAGCATTTTCTATCGCTTTTTATTTTGAATTACTCACAAAATTGTACTTGTAGCAAAAGTTATGAGACATAAAGAGAAATTATTTTTATCTTGCCTTTCAAATAGATAGTTTTGACGTTTTGCTAGAATACTTTAATCCAAGAACATGTTAGCTTGTAATCGTTATATGTTCAATTGACAAATAGTTGTTTACTAGAGCAATTCATTGGTTTGACTCTATAAGCATATTGGTTGATAGTATGATAGTAGTTTTTTAAGTTAGTTGTTAATTAATGAATAAATTTTAAAATATAGTTATTTGATGTTGGCCGTAATTTATAAAAGAAAATTACTTTAGTAGTTTTTTAGTTAACTTAAAACTTAAAACTTACTCCCTCTGTTTCTTTATGTTCTTCCATCTTACTATAACGGGTAGTTTCAAAAGTTCTTCCATCTTAGAATACTTTCTATTTTTGGAAAGTTTTCATCTCACTTCTAACCCTTAAAATATTCCTTCTTTCTTAATATTTATGAAAAACATAAAGTAAAAGATCAAAAAGAAACGGAGGGAGTATTTAGTTATTTGACAAATGATTTATTAAATTATTTACTTCTCAAATCTAAAAAGCGGGAAAATGCTCGAATTAACCCTTTAACAGTTTATTTTCATTGGTAAAAAAGATTCTTTGCATTCCCAAATCCCAAATGCTAAAGCTAATCCAAAACTCTCCAAAAGCTGAAGTTGAATCAGGCCTAAGCCTCTTGTATGTAAGCTCTTTCGTAACAATCCCATCAAGGTAAGGTTCCTTCCAACAGTTTATGGCTATTCATTTCCAACATTACTTTTAATTGCTTTTTCCTTGATTATCATTATCCCATTTCGCTTATTGCCATGCTTAATTAAGCTCAAATTAATCCCAATTTTGCCCTAATACTTGAATTTTCTGGCTTTTTAACTAAAGTATGAATCTGGGTTTTTTCTAAAATCAAGTCCCGGGAGCAAGTATCAATTTCTACGGGATTTGTGTGGATTCAATTCTCATATGACCGTCTTTTTCCCTCGACCTAGTCTGTAGTGGAAAAAATGAATCTGGGTTTTGTATTTGGCATCCTGTCTTTGCTAATTTACTACTATAAAGTTTCGATATTTGAAACTAAAAAGATTTGTTCTTTCAAATGCTCTTTTGCAGCCCTCACAAGCATTAATGGGTTAATGGTTTCCATTGATAGACTCATAATATGAAGTTGCATCATTGGCCCAAAAGTTCTGTATTTGCTGCTACAAAAAATGAGAATTTTTTGAGAAGTTTAAAGAATTATTCCAAGGTATGCCCTAATTTTCATTACCATCACTAATTTTTTGGAAATAAATTTTGTGAATGGAAAAAATGATTAGAATATGACAAGCATGATCTTAAACATAATCTTCCTAATTAAATTTCATTACCATCACTAATTTTAATGAGAATTATGTCTTGTTTTGGTTAAAGCATATACAACTTTTTTCAAATAAAGTCATTAGTATGATCGAACCAAGAAGCCATGATCTTTTGGGATTAAAGCTTTGATATTGTTATTGTTGTGATGGTTTGTTGGCATATCAAACCAAGAAATGTGATGTAATTTATTTTCTGGAACTATAGGATGCTTCCGGAAAGAAGCCATGTCTTGAGGAATCAATATCAAGATTTTTCAGTAGAAGATGGGCATTAGAAAACCCTGATACCAAAGTGCACCAGATCACAATAACAAAGAAGCAAACAATGGAAAAGGGTGGACTTTTTGATAATGTGAACTTTTCAATGTGTGCTTATCCGAAATTGGGTGATGCTATGATGGATGAAAGATGCAGAGATCCTTCGTTTTATATTGTGAGAGACGACTTGTTGCACCCGTTTGTCAATGGAAACAAAGCGCGGAAATTGGATGCTTTACTTCCTATGATTGAAGATTACTCGGGCACTGATGTGGTGAGTTAAACTTGTTGTATCCTGGTAATTTTGGTTAAAGCTAATATATTGTTTAGAAAGTCATTTGTTGATTTGCTCCAAGAGATGATTTAGCTTATGATAAGATGATGAATATTGTATAGTAATTCTTTTATTTGATAAGCTCTTAGTTTTAAAAAATGTATCTTGCTTTGCGCCTTGTGCGCTGGAGCTCAGGCTTGGCTGAAAACGCGTCGGCTAGGTAAGGCAAAGCGCACTACAAGAGGCGTGCGCCTTGGGTGACTCGATGTGCTTTGCGCCATAGGTGTCCGATGCGCCTTATTGTTGGGATGGGTAATTAACTTATGCTTGTTTGTTTGTAAAAAGAAATAAAACTCGAAACCCAAATTTACTTTAATATGAAGTTAAGGAGCCATTGCTATTTCAAAAACCAGGTTAAGAAGAAAATAACGTTGGATATTCTTCATATTCTTATTATAAAAGTTATGTGCTAAAGTGGTGTATACTGCAAGAATAATGAATGTATTCAAACTTGTTGCTACTAAAATATGAATGTGATGTTGTTTTAAGTATTATATTTGTTTTAAAATTGATTTTTAGCGAAAAAGTGTGCTTTGCCAACGCCTCGCGCTTTCTAAAACTAAGGGTTAGCATTAAGGGGATATAAGGGAATAATTTATTTTAGCCGATTTGGTTGTATGCTTTGGGAGTTCGACAATGATTTATCTATTAGCACAGTCAATTTAGCATTTGATTGCAGTTCTCCATTGTGGGCTTCAAACATCTTTAAGGTTCCGAACCATTGTCTCCAGTGTAAAAATCTTGGTCGAGGCGAATGTTTGAACTCTTGACCTTTTAATTATAAAAACATTATCTTTACCACTAAGACAATATTTTTAAATGATTCTTAAAGGTGTCATAATGCAAATATAATATTTGGGGAAAATGTTAGAGAGGAGTGACGCCCCCTCCCACCCTAATGAAATTCCGCCACTGGTTGTCATTTCTTGTTGCATCATTGTATAGGCAATGTCCTTCACACTTTTGCTACGGGCCATCCATGTAATTTACTTTGACCATGTAATACCGAAATGGAATTTTCTAGGTTACCTGTGGAGGTTGTCAAAGTGCACATGCTGCTGCTGTGGGTAGGTCATGCTACATGGGAGTTCTTACTTACAAAGATTTTGAACCTGCGAATTCTTATTCAGGAAAGCGATGCTAATATTGGTTTTATGTCAATGGTTTGTCATTTGCAGCTGTCTCGTGTGCAGAAAGAGGCCTTAGATCGCACTTGCTTCTTCGAGGTGAAGAGCCAGAGGTTTTAACTGGATACAACCTAGTCTCATCCCTTTATGGAAATGTGATTTATGTGCCTAGATCAGTATACACCAAGAGGGAAGAAATGCTTCTTGAGCATTCAAATCTTATCGCTGGTCCCAGTGGCTCCGTAGTGTGGTTCACTGACATTCTTGATACTTTCACTGATATACCAAGTCAAAAGAACTGCATTCGAAAACCCGCCAACACAATTTCGGAGGGTGTTAGGAAAGTCGTGATTGTTCAAGAAGGTGCAGGGGATGCTGTCGCATTGTTAGGTGAGAACGGGTATCCTTTATTCATTTCGGGGTTTTTGCATGGTATATGACTTCGTTTATCATGTCATCCTATTCATTTACTTCCTACACATTGTTTAAGTTGACGGTTATACCACCTTCTGAACATACTCCTGAACATCAATTGCAGGACAAACATCAAAAATCGTATAAATATGCATACATGCATGCACGCTTAAGAATAGTCGTTAAAAAAGGCTGGATCATTCTAGTGTGCATGTATATGAGAATCATTTTCCTTTAGTACTCGTCTCAATTTTTCTTTTTGTCTACAAGAGCCTCAATTATTTACTGTCTTGAATTGAAATGTCTGTGCAATATTGTCATTTGTACAGAAAATTTTCCCCTTTTATGCAGCTTTTTATTACAAGTGGTTCGATGACATGTGATATCTATTTGAATTTGATTTTTACAGGGATCATTCGGCAGGTGAAATACTTGTCGCAGAGTCATATACTCGGGAAAAAGAGGCCGTATAACTTTGTGATTGATGCAGGTACCGGTACAACAGCAATCGGTTTTGCCCTTGGAGCCTTATTATATGGGTATGATTTCAACCTCAGAGTGAATATTTTGCTTTGTTTTTTGTAGACGTGACTCATGCTGTTGGTATTTATCAGGCTACCCTGGAAGGTAACTGCAATAATGCTGGCTGATACATTTGACGGGTACAAAGCGCAGGAGAATCGTTTGATTTCAGATTTTATGAGATACTTCTTTATATCTTCTGATCTTAGCAATTATGCATCGGGAAAAGATCTCGTCCATTGGGTTAAACGTGAAACTCCGAGAAAGTGAGTTAATTACCTCTCTCTTAATGAATAGTTTAAAACGTAATAATCGTTCCCCTCTCGTAATGAAGTGGAAACTCGCGAAATATTGCTTTGCGTTTTATTGAGGAGTGTTTGGCAATTGACTGATAGTTTATGGTTGATAGTAGATAGTTGATAGTTGATAGTTGATGGCTGATTGGAGTGATTGATGTGACTGATTTGACCAAATGATATCGAACACACTGGTGGGAGTGACTTCTTGTATATAAACTGATTCGTAACAATTTGTTTAAACAAGATAATTTACCAAACACTAGTATTAGATGGTTTTACCAATCAGTCTTTTATTTGTACCCAAATTAGCTAAAATTGTCTTGCCAAACTATTTTGCAAAACACTTCCAAAGCCTTATTCCGAAACATAGCTTAATGGTTGGTCGTGGATACGACAAAATTTGAAATTGCAGATTTGGCAATGTACTGGAGGGAGAAATTAAGGCATGTCAACAAATTGCTAACCAAACAGGAGTTCTTGTAGATCCAATATACACATTGGCAGCATGGGAACGAGCTGTTCACTTAAGCCAGAAGCAACAAGACAACGAATCAAAGGTAGTAATGCTTCATACAGGAGGTACACTCGGGATGTTTGGACTAGCCCAACGATACAAATCGTACTTCAGTACGCTCAAAGATGGACCTCCCAAATGATTCTCTCGTATCGACAATGCACGAAAGAGGAACCGATACAGACATTGCAAGATGACCCTAGAACGACAAAACATGTCTTACGTATCTCGACCCATGTTTGCTCTTCAATGTGCATTTTTTGTAACATGATTTTTGTATTCTTATGCTTACATTAACATAGCTTTAGATTGATGTTTGACAGTAGTCATTCATGCTAAGAGTGACAAACTGACAGTTCATTACCAGAAATTCATTTGAATTTTGTATAGGAAAATGCAGGTCTTTCTGGATTTTCTGTAGAGCCCCAATCTGAAGTATGAAAGGTTAGTGGATTCAATTATTGGTTTGGTTTCATTCCCTTGTCTCTAAGTATAACAGATAACACTTGTAAAAATATGCATAAAATATGTGCAGTTGCGGTTTGTATTAAATAGACATAGGCGTGTGCCGTGCTGACAAATGTGGCGCAGACGCTGGGCTAACCAGCGTGCTCAAGGCTTTCCAACCGTCATGATAGGACATAGGCGTGCTACAATCATCATTTTGTGAAATTGTGTGACCTGTGGGTATTATTTGCTAAAGTGTCATTTATTGCCAATATAGGAGAAAAAAATAATAAGCACGCACGTACTATAGTCTGCCAAACCCATATGTTCGTGCCTTGTCGTGATCTATTGTTTGAGGGTGATCGGCACAACACATTTCAGTAAATGACCCACCATGGCCAGACTCTCGTAAAGTTCTTTTGTCTATTCATGCAACAATAACAATGTTAGTGCTTTAATCTCAAAAGATTGGGATCAGCTATGTAATTTTCTGCGTAAATCATTATTTAACGTTTTTCTGAACGCCCATCGAAATCGACCTTGATGGTGGATCACCATTCACCACAATTGTAAGGGGGCATATGACATGGTATATTGGTATAGAAAGAGGGAATTTTAGGCATAGTGGGAGCCTGGAGGACATGGCCCAGTATTATCTTTTGCAGTACAAGTCAGGAAAGACTTATTGGTGATGATGGGAGATGATATGAATGGTGAACTGGAAGCCAATCTATTTGCCACTAAACCGACACACAGAAAAGACTTATGCCTGACGGCATTCAAAGGTTCATCTGGGGTCTAGATCCCTATGCTCACTAGCTACTCTACTCGGTACTCCGTGTCTATTCGGGTCATTAGGTCGATTTCAAGTTAAGTGTTTTAGATACGTCAAAAATTCAAAATTTGATCTTGCCTCCTCATTGATTTTTATACAATTTTGTATAAATTCACGTTGAAATCGTGTTAAATCAGACTCGGGTACAAATACAATGTCGAGTGAATATCAGATTGTCGAATTTATTTTGTACTTCCTCCTGTCCGAAATACTTGTTACATTTTGTTTTTGTGTGCACTATTCATCGTTTAAGCTTATTTTATATATTGCGGCTAATATGTAAGTAATAATATAGATCTTGTTTGAACTGTCTAATCGCATACTTTCATAATATAAATTTTTAATATTTTTTAAATGTGTATAATTCGACATATAAATGAACAAAATAGTACATTGAATTGCGTACTACTCTCTTTTATTCTTATCGACTCGATTTAACTTACCTTTAATATATCATTTATACAATTTAAGTGATTCCACCATTTCCTTATTTTTATGCAATATATAATTGTGATAATTTCTTGGTTGACGAGCGTAGTCAATCTGGCAACCAGCATATTTTCTACATAGCCAAATTATTTTTTGCAGATTGCAGGTTTTCAAAAGTGGGTCATCCATATGAATACATGGTACTCCATTTTTGGAGATGGTTAGTTAAGTTTTCGGGCTTGTTTGATGGGCTGGTTTTATTGCTTTGAGATTTAGGATAACTGGTCATGAAATTGGTCTGGGCTAGCATCCGGGCTGCCCAAGCATGGCACAAAAATGTATATAGCACAACACGGTCTAAACCGGTATAATACGACACGAGATACATGGAATGTAAACAGCTCAACATGTACAATTTTTATGGTTGTACCTCTTTTATTGGATACTATTTACGACATGATTTGGCGTGGTATAATTTTATATGATGTACAACATGTACAGCTTAGCACGACATGACTTCCATCATTACAATGTGTACTAGGTAGTGGGCCTAACTCGTCAAATGGTTAAGCTTGGCCCACTACCCATTTTCTTCATGCTAACTTCACCTGAGTCCAAGGTTGGGTATGGTGGGATCACTAGCCTTTTACTTCCTCCGTTCTATTAAACTTGTTATTGAGTGTGATAAGTTGGGTGGAAAAATGTCACTATCAGTTCAAGTATTATAAAACGGAGGAAGTACACCTTTCTTTGCCAATAACTTTCAAACAAAGAAAGTGCAAAAACTCTAGTTTTCTAATTGTTATACCTATATTCATTTAAAATTTGTATAGTCATAACATATCAAGTATTTATGAGATGTTTACCTAATATTTGTATATTATCACATATTTACTATTCATAGTATGTGTCTATATTTTAAATAATATAAAATTTTTATATTCACTATTATAGTATGTATCTAATTTTTTTTATTGATTGCTACACAATGTGTCTTGTTAGACTCATTTTATTTATCTAAGAAATTATTTAAATGATTTTTGTATTCATATCAAGTAAAATTTTTCATACTTATAAGTCATCATATCCACCCACCACCCCTCTAAATTTCTTCTCACCTTCGCTCCATATTTCATACGGCCAACCAGATTTAATCACGAAATGATATCAATTCAACAACACAAATTTTTGTGTTAGACGGTCTCAAACGCTTTTTATAAATAGACTGAATAGCCCAATTAACATAATTATTAGCATAAAAACTCTTTGTTTTAAAATCATCTCACCGAAAAATGATCTCTTACAATATTAGCTCTCTAGCAAAATCTGATATAGAAGATTTTATGGTACAAACATTGAAACAACTAAACAAAAACCCTAATTATTGCCATACTTAAAAAGTACTGGTAATTCTTTAAAGAAATAATAATAGATCAGGATTCAGTGATTAAGGCACTTCAACAGTCCCAAGTCCCAACATATAGAATAGAAGATGTTAAACGATTCGCCACAATGCTGATACATACCGGAAACATAACATAACATAACATATTATAAGCAATTAAGCATGGACCATCTTTGACAATACATAGAGAATCCCACTACTACTTGTTACTCATCTGTCTCAGTAAATTTGCTCTATTTCTATTTTTAGCAGGGTCGGCTTTAAGGGTGGGCAAGAGGGGTCGTCGTCCAGAGCCCCATATAAAAAAGGAAAACTAATGGTTGTAAAAGGTTCATATAGGTTATAAATTGCAAAAGAAAATAACCTACATGTGCCATTTTGCCTTGAGTCTCAAAATATATAAGGTCGGCCCTAATTTTTAGAGATATTTTAGTTTTGTTAACTGTACGTTTTCTTTTTGTTGTGTATGTCTCTTACTTTGCTGTCGGTTAATTGATCTCTATGCTTGGCTAACATGCGTGTAAGATGTAAGATGCAGGTTTGCGGTTTTCTTGCAGGTTTTCTCTCTTGAAGACTCTTCTTGAGCCGGGGACTCTTTCGACCGCCCTCTCCTTATGGGTATGAGACGCCGTCTATCTTCCCTTCCCAGACCCTGAACATAGATTTATCTATGTTCGGGATACACTGGGTATGATGATGATGCTGTTGTTTTCACTTAGTATATTATTATCTCTATTATTTCTAAATATTTTACCATTTTTACCAATTGTATTAAATTTTCTTAATTTTTTGTTATTTAAAAATGAAGTAAATTCATTGAGAGAGAAGTAATTATTTTTGTTAAAATTCCCATGAAACAATTTTAGAAAGTAGGGTGGGGAACAAGGAGTTAAGGAAAAATGGTTGGCAAATGTCCTTAACTTTTTAAACCCACAAATGATATATAAGAAGAGATATGCAAATGTTGGCAACATTCCTTATAACAAGGGGGAGGCATTAAAGGATGGTCCTCCATTTATATTTTGTCTCCACTTATCCCCATGAACCATAGGTGTAGCTTTTATTTTAATTGGGGTAAAATAGTCTATTATCGTAACATTTGAATTTTCGTCGTTTTCTTGCGGTTTTCGTTTCGTATAGAGGGTTAGAGGTGAATTATCGATCCTCTATACGGAACGAAAACGGCACGGAAATGATGAAAATTTGGGTGTTACATATATAGACAAAAATGATCGAGAGAAGGAGAAAATCTTCAATCACTATATCAATCTATAATTTTACGTGATAAATCATATTATCATATAGTTTTTTTCAACCTTCTATAAGTTAATTGTAACTTTTGAAAATGATATATGAGAATGTAAGTAAAAAAAATAGATATATATATTATAATAGTACTACTTTTTTAAGAAAGGTTGCTAAATTCATGTTATTACATGTTATTTTGCTTATATAAATAAATAAGAGCATAGGACTATTTTTGTTGGCTAGTAATTAGTTTATTTTATCAAAATTTTAAAAAAAATATGTTAATTTAATCTGTTACTTGAGTCTATTAAAAAATTAATATTCAATAAAGATCACTATTAATTTGCTACATTTATCTCAATATAATTTTGCTATATTTTATACATTTTCAAAGAAAAATGTGATTATATCGTTATGTGACACATAATTTACAGTACAGTCTATGACTAGCAAATTAGATGATTAACTTTTAAAAAATACTCCATCTATTCCCTTAAAATGCAATATTTGTAATTTATATACGAATTTTTAAACTATTACATCTTTTTTAGGAAATAAACAGTATACTTTTACTAATTTTCATCATCATATCAAACTTTTTTTTTCCCTATCAACCATAAATTTCAACTTCTAAAATCAAATAAAAATAATAAAATATATAAAAAAATGATTTATTAAAAATAAATCTAACAAAATTTATTGACTAAAAGGACAATACACGTTGCTAAAAAGCTTTCAAAATTTAAAAAATTATAATTTGAAAAACAGAACATCCCTTTGTATCAAGAAAAATGGATCGGAATCTAGGTTAAGCTGCCTGCCATTAGTTTTCATGTCCTTTATGCCTCCCGCATGTTGTTCATTATTGGTATTTGATGGGAAATATACTGAGTTAGTCTTGTATAAACTTAAGTATGAGTTATGAAGCGTCGTAATATTGGGTAGTTGAAATGAATAGTGAAAAGTTAAAACTATTGCAAAGGTGATTAAATAGTGATTTACAATTAAAATATTATGCGCTCAGTCTATATTAAAATCATCCATCATCCTAACATATGTAAGATGTATATTAAGTAATTGATGTTAACTGACAATATTTAGTTTGTGTATAAAAAAGTTGTGAGGGAGAAAGGGCGTTAGGGCAAAGGTAAAAGTAATACATGATGAAATATCGTCCATTATACTTATAATTGGTAGTAATTTTTTCATACACAATATAATTTGTTGCAAGTATTGTAAAACGGAGATAATTACATAAAATAGATAATTATGTAGTTGGTGGTTTAATACCCTAAGATTCTTCCTGAAATTCTTCTTATATAGAATCTCTCAGTAGGGCAGATTGAATGGGGACTAAAATAACTAGCATATCTGCTTTTGTAAGCACCTGGCCGCTATAGAATGTTTCTTTTAAAAAATTGGATATAATTGTGTATTGTCAATAGACATACTATTTTTTATTTGATGATTTGAACTTAACTTCAAATTGGATCAATATTATCTGGTATAAAAAAGTATTAAAAAAAATATTACGTTATTTTTAGGAAAAATTATCTAGAATAATTTTATTTTTTTATGATTTTCCTACAATAATTTCACTTATTGATTAACTATGAATAATCTCAACTTTAAGTGGGATTTGCCTAGAGTAAACCAATGACTTGCTATATTAGGTAAATCACCAAAAAAATAAGCTGAAATAGTGAAATTTGATTTATAATTAGAAAATTTTTTTTGAAATTTACACAAAAAACTCTAAATAATAAAAAAAAAATCATAATTTTTTTTGATATTTTATTTTAATTTATTTTTTTTAAAAAAATTAACCTTGCTATTGCAAATCATCCGATCACCGAGTTTACTTTAGGATAATACCCTTTAAAGTGGGGATTATTCATAGTTGATCAATAGTTGTAATTATTATGAGAAAATCATAAATAGGTTAAATTACTCTAAGTAATTTTTAGTTTTAAGTAAAACTACACTTATTTCTAATTAACTTTTATATATTCGTTCTATGCTTTTCTCTTTAATATGAAACCTTAGAAGTTCTTTGGGACCATTATTATACTTTTATGTAATGATTGGGAAAATTGTCAAAAATTACTTATAAAAGTTATTATTACCAAAAAAAATTACATACTTGAGAGTACTTTTGTTTGTAAAAAAACTGGTAAGTAGGGGTTTTCATCCAATTTACCCTAAATATGAAGGTTAAAAACTACCCACGAAAATATATTATTTGTTGGCAAATACCACCTAGCCGCTAAAATACAATTGTTTGTCAAAATATGTTATTAGTTGGTAGAATTGACAAACAAGTGTATTTTAAATGCTAATTTTTGAAAAAAAAAAAAAACATATTAAGAGAGTTTATGACAAAAAAATGAGTTTTTATATGCAGATTTTGACAATTTTTTTCGTAGTATAAAATTTAAACCTTTGATCCATTGACTAAATTCAAATTTGATCAAAATAAAATATGCAATTTTTGTATGAGACTGTCTCATGGTAAAACTACAGTGGGTGTTTTAATATCCAAATTGTCAATTCTAACATCCAAAATAATGTGAAAAACCCATCTGTGGCAAAATCATAAATCTTATTTTATTCTTTTTTAGTTGTGGGACTCTTTGGCCGTGCTCTCCTTTATGGGTATGAGTTGCCGTCGTTCTTTCCTCCCCAGATCCTGGCTATAGTTTTATATGGGCGGGATATATTGGGTATGATGATGATGATTTTAGATCAATTTATAGTGACTTATGATAAGACCATATTAAACAAAAAAGTTTAAATTAATTAAATTATAAATCACTCGATCTAAAGTTAACTTGATTTAAACTAACTCTTACAAGTTAATCCATAAAACTATATAATCAGAGTACTTTTATAATGTAAGTTATACTCCATAGAGGTGTATAATAGGAGTATCTATCTTAATCTAGGATGCCCATAAACATTGGGACAATTATGGTGAAACACAATGCACTAGCAACACTAAAGTTAGGTTATTTTGCACAATACACCATGCAAGAAATGTATATATAAAATTAAACTTAATGGGGGTTTTTGGTACAGGCTTTTGCCATATCTTTTTGGTTTGCTTTTGACTTTTGATGCGTCAAACAGCCAAAATAAGTCTTTGTTAAATGACTTTTAAAACACCTGAAAAGCTCACTTTTAAGCCAATGAGAATTAGAAGCTGCTCCAACTACCTTTTTTGGTTGGCTTTTAGCTTGCTGGCCCACGTTTTCTCTAATAAACCGCCAACAACTAATATTGATACAGTTGACTTTTTCATCTAGCTTAAAAGCCAACAAAAACAATCAATATTTTCAGCTAATCAAACAAGCCAACTAAAAAAAACCGCTTAGTCGCTTACAACCAACAATCAATTGTCAAACACCGCATATACTCCATATTATTTGGTAAACAATATCTTATTTTATGATGTTAATTGTTAATATCCCTTGGACAACTAAACCTGCTTAGGGACGTGCAATACAAAGTTAATTATATACTAATTGTCTGATATATTTTAGTATTAGCATATTCCATCACACGTGTGTTCATAGAAACAACCAATAATCCTGAAAAATGCATTAAAATATAACTAGAAAGAAGAGTGAATCACTTTGTATGCTGTATATGTTTTTTAATCTAGTCAATAGGAGAATTATTTAGCAAAGTGTATGAAATTTTACATTAGGGTTAGTGTTGTTATGTTTGGTTAATTAACTTGAAGTTGAAAATTTACAAAAGTAATTTAATTTTTTTAATTTTGAATTTTTTGTTCGTTAAAATCTCTAAAAATTACTACTCTCTTCGAACCAATTTAGTTGTCCCATTTGCTTGGGCATGGTTATTAAGGATGGTGTAAGGTCCATTAAAAAGGTTGTAGTTAGCATATTTTAACTGATTAAATTAATTGTAAAGGCGGTAGTTGGAGTATTATATTGTAAGTAGTAAAAGTGGGGTATTTTGGTATTTACTTGTGTGAACATGAGATATTTAGGTATAAAAAGATTGACAAAAAAGGAAATGTGACAATTGATGTAAATTTGTCAAATAAGGAAATGTGACAACTAAATTGGTTCGGAGGAAGTATTACGAATTATTTATCTGCCATCCTAAAAAATATATATCGTATATCATATACTACCTCCGTTAAATGTTATGTGCAACCGCAGTACACTTTGCGGTTGCCAACTGCGGTTGCCAATGCATTTTTTGGTAGGTCTTAATTAGAGAAAGTAGGGATATGTAATTAAAGAAAAGAACGAGAGAGAAAATGATGAAAGTATGGATAGGTAAGTAAGAGAAAAAAGGAGAGAGGAAGTAGGGTTAGGTAATTAAGGGAAAGAAGGAGAGAGACAATGATGAGATAGGTGATTAAATGAGAGAGAAAATGATGAGATAGATGATTAAATTAGTTATTTTTTACTAGAAAAGGAAAGAAAAAAAGTGAGTTGCAGTCTTGCAGATAACAATGAGCGGACAAAAATGGCAAAAGTTGCAGATAACATTTAGCGGAGGTAGTAAATACAAATGAAAATAATAGCAAAATCAAATGCATAAAACAATTTTTTCGAAGCGAAATGAATAAAATAGTTTTATTTTGGCCTCATCCAAAGTCTTTTATTAATTTTGTATCTGACAATCTCATTATTTCTTAATAGAAGTGATTAATTGGTGATAATTGATTATTTGATGGGAATTGCAACGTCTAAGTATTTAATGCAAAGAAACTAAATACTCCATTCGTTGCCATGATATTGTATCATCAAAGAAAATCATGGTAAATTGTATTTTTTATTTAGAGTAATAAATGTGATAATTTTAAATAAATAAACGTTTGAATTATGTAGATGATGTTAAAGATAATTTATTTAAGTGGATGATATCTAAAGAAATTAAGAAAGTATAGGGAGGCCTAATTTTAAATAAGAAAATGATGAAAAAAATACTTTTGTATTTTTGTTTGTCTCATCAATTGCAGGTTTTTTTTAAATTTTTTTTTTTTGGTATATGGAAATAAGAATTTAGAGATAAAGTGTGGGATTGGAATTGAGATTTGAATGTTAGAAATTTGTATAATATATTTTCATTTCCTTGTTTGGTATGTTAATGGGAATAAGTTGGAAATTGTGAATATAAATTTATAATAAAAAAATATTAAATTATCATTTACCCCATTAACAATATAAGAAAAATTTCACGTGGTAACACTGAGGTTAAACTTTTAAAAAAATCCACGTGGTAATAAGTTTACCAAATTGTTTTACCGTGACCTTTTTGTACATAAAAGGTTATCAAAATGTTAGCAAACGTTAATTTCGAAGCTTTGAGTTATTGTACGCCTATTTGTGCGACTCACTATTTCAAATGTCATCAGTTTCAACCTTTTTTCTCTAAAATATAAACCCTAACTCTACCATCTGTGGATTTGGGGGAAAAAATTGATTTGGATAAAATATGGTAAAGTTAGGGTTTATGTTTTGGGGAAAAAGGTTGAACTAATGGCATTTGAAATGGTGAGTCGCATAAATAGGCGTACAACAACCCTAAAGCTTCGAAATTAACATTTGCTAACGTTTTTATATGCAAAAAGATTATGTTGGAACAATTACGTAAACCATATGGTTACCGGGTGGATTTTTTAAACGTTTTGGTTACCACATGGAAAACTCAAAACCTCAAGGTCACCACATGGAATATCCCAAAATATAAAAATAAACATGTGAAATTGAATAAATAAGGGTAAAAGTCTTTTCCACCCAAAACTTGATTTCCACCCTCTAATACTTGCCCCCTCTAGTATTAAAACCTTGAGAATTTATAGAATATAATCATATTTCCAATCCCATTTCTAGTTCCAATCCCATTTACCAAACATATAATTTTATATAATTTGAAAATTAAATTATCATTCTCATGCCCATCCCATAATTCTACATACCAAACACCTCTTTATTTTCATTTACTAACTTATCGTTTATCCTTTTTAACAACTTATCACAATACTCTAATTATTTTTCTCTTACTCTACTACTAAAATTTAAATTTTACACGGTATATTTTTCAAAGGGACAGATAGAATAACGATAACAAAATGGATAGTAGAGGACAAACAAGATTGAAATTGAAGCAAGTTGGATGTGTGAAAATGGTACATAAAATTGGAAAAATAGAGTATTAATTGAACATAAGGTGGATCCTAATGTCAGATCCGATAGTGGCAAAATTAGTGAGGGGAGGAGATATGGTCAAATTTGAGAGAGAAATTAAATTGGGGTAGGACAAATTATGCATACGAGTAGTCAAATATCTCTAGTACTTCTTCTTCATCATACCATTATTATCCTTTTTCCTATCATACAATTCAAATGCTTTTATCTTACCATTACTCATGAATCATGATTCATGCCCTACTTCTATTTTTGTATCTCTATTTATCATCCTAAACATATCATAGACTTTAATCATCAGTTTTTTTTAAGGTGGTTTCTTGATATGGTATCAGAGCTAACGTGATAAGAGGTTATTGGTTCGAATCTCAACCACTCTTAATTAAAGTGGAATATCCAGTGCCTATGCATATCTGATCCATACTTCTAGCCCAATAGACTCTTGTGTGAGAAGGCTTGTTAGATTATATAACATACAACCATCAGCTTAAGCTTTTTGTTAAGTTGGTTTTTTGTCTTTCAGTTATAATTCTTTTTCTTTTTTTTCTTTAAATTGCATGTAGGTTGAGAGAAGAAGAGACTTATCGGCAATCAAACTTCAAATTAATAGTACTACTTTGAAATTCCATTCTCAATGATAATTAATATGAAAGAGCATTGCGAAATAAACATGGATATATTCAAAGAATTGTCAAATATTTACTTGATTTAATTGACCCGTTTTAATTATTTGATGACTTGTTTGATTATTGTTTTGTAAAAAATTAAATGTTACATGTTGGAATTTTATGAATGTAAATTTAAAATTGTGTTTTGGGTCAATTTTTTTTTTTCAAATATCATTTTTTTGTTGTGTTTAAGAATAAAATTGAAAACTGAGTATTTAATTATGTGATTTTGTTTAAAGGGGTTTGGTCATATTTGTTGGAGACCAAGGCGATGTGTCATGTGCCCAAATTTTCAAGGACCTTTGCATTCAGGTATTCAGGCTTAATATGATCAGATAAAAATCGAGTTTTAAGAGGGTTATAAAAGCGATTTTGAGGCTAGTTACTTATTCAAGGGTGGGGTTTAATGGAAGGGAACTAGGTGTTATAGGAAGGAGAGAGTCAAATTTTTTAATGATGATTGTTTATTTTGATTCATACAATCGATATCAAATTAATTTAGAGGGTTTAGATATCAAGATTATTTTGGTTTTTTAAGTTAAAAAATAAAGAATTTAAATTAAATTTTTTTAGTTGAATCAACTATTATTTGACGGATCACCTCATTACAATTCAAGTTCGGTACGTTTTTGCTCTTTATAATCAAAGAACTTAAAAGCAATAGTTGAAAAAATGAGGAAAATTTACTTTTAAAAATCTAACCTTTGGCTTGTTTTCTTTTAAAAATTTCACATTTCGATTATTTTTAAAAAATTTAAACTTTTGCCTCTGTTTTCTTTTATAGTACATACTTCCATAACTTACTTAAACAACTCGTTAATTTCAATTTTTTGAAAAAAGACATTAGGAAAATTTACTTTTTAAAAAATCCGACCTTTGGCTTGTTCACTTTTAAAAATCCCACATTTTGTTTGTTTTCTTTTAAAAGTTCAACATTTTGCTTGTTCTCTGTTAAAAATTGAAGAATTTTCAAATTTATTAGTTTACCGTTAAAAATGTTCTATGAAAGAAAACAGAGGCAAAAGTTCGAATTTTTAAAAAATAATCGAAAGGCGGGATTTATAAAATAGAACAAACAAAAGGTCAAATTTTAAAAGTAAATTTTCAAAAAAAATATAATCAATTCTATTTTTTTCTCAATGGGTAATAATATTAAAATTTTATAATTTATTATCTCAACAATAATCAATTAATTTAAATTACAAATTTGTTTAATGAGGAAGAATTAAAAGTGGTATGAAAAAACTTTTATTACAATAAATATTTTTTTTTGAAAAAAACACGAGTCTAAAAAGTTTCCTATAATTGAAACAAAGGACCAACATTCGCCCCAACGCCACGTGTACGGCTGTTAACTACTCTCCTCACAAAGGCTATTTTCGTCAAACTCACTGTCTCAAAAAGTATGATAAAGATAGGATTTAAGCATTTTTAGTAATCTTTTCGACTTCAAAACCCCCAAAACCCAAACCCACACTAAACAACAAAACTCCAATCCTTTCTCTCTCTTCGCTCCCTCTTTTTCTCTCTCTAACCTTCTCTTCTCCATCAATGGCTTCCTAACCTCTTCCAAGCAACCATTATCTCCGTCAACATACAGCCATAAGCCTCTCTAAAATGTCGCAAAACGACGTCGTACGCTTTCACGGAAACCTAGACCCATCAGCTCAAGAGTTCCGACCCACATACCATCCCCCACACCACCTCCCTTTTCTCCCTCATCCACCACTACAACCTTTTTACCCGGATTCTATTTACCTGCCCGTTCAAATAAACCCGAATCCGTTACCTAGTCCCGTTTTTGTTCCGCCGTCAATTCCACCGCCGGCGTCATCTCCGACTAGAGCACTTCTCCTAACTGCCGTCCCTTCCGACGTTAGCGAATCGTTAATCCGACGAGAACTTGAAATCTTCGGCGATGTTAGGGCCGTTCAGATGGAGAGAGTTTCAGAAGGAATAGTAACCGTTCATTTTTATGATCTGAGGGTTGCACATGCAGCTCTTGATTCCGTACGTGAACAACACATGCAGCACCAGAATCGCCTCCGTATTTACTATTCTTCTATTTTGGCGCCAAATAATTCTGGCCCGATTCCTGGACTTGAGGTTTTAGCTGGCCCACCTCCACCGCCTCCTCCTTCTCCTGGACTCATTGCGGGCCGGCCGGTTTGGGCACAGTTTTGTATTCCTGCTACAAACGCTTTTCCGGACGGTCAAAACCAGGGCACTATCGTCATTTTCAATCTTAACCCTACTGTTTCTGCTCTTGCTCTCAAGGACATCTTCCAAACATTTGGTAATGCTTATTTTTCATGACATTCAATTTATTAAGAATTTAAATTTGAAATTACCAAACCGTTATTATTTACTCTACGTTTAATACTTTTCGCTACACCGAATCTGAGAATTTTTTTTGCCATTTGTAACAAATGATATGAATGTGTTAAACTAGAATTATTTTCAAAATATGCTAAATATCCGTGTATTTATTTAAGAAGTTATAAATCAGGAGTATTGATTATTATTATTATTATTAATTTTTTATTATTAAATGATGCTCTCAATATTTTTTGATGAAAGTGCGTGTTTGTTTGAGGGTTCAGGCATTGTTTCAATTACAACTTGATTTTTCATGATTTTATTAATTTTGAATAATTGATTGTTATTGTATTTCAAAATTTTGAATTAAATAGGGGCAGTTAAGGAATTAAGAGAGACGCCATTGAAGAGGCATCAAAGATTTGTCGAGTTCTACGACGTTCGAGATGCTTCTAGAGCTTTATTAGAAATGAATGGGAAAGAAATCAATGGTAGAAGCGTGATGATAGAGTATAGTAGACCTGGTGGACATTCAAACAAGAAATTTAATCACCATTTCAATCCAATGAACAAAAACATCAACGCCCACAATTATAATACCAATAACCAAATTCTAAACCCCCCTTTACTTCCGCCACAACAACAACCGCCTCCATTCAATCTCCGCCACAAGAGAACGTCCCCTCGACAGAATGCTCGGTGTCGTCGAAGTTCTCCGAGTAGCGAGGAGTCGCTTGAAGCTGCCATGAATGGTCTGGCATTACGAGGCGGTAACGGAAATGGAAATAGGAATAGGAATGGAAATGAGGAGAGAGAAAATGTTGGTGTTAGGAACAATGGTGGGAATAACAATGGAAATTGTTCGAGTCATAAATCATCGACGAAAGCCAAACCATGGAAAGGGAAACAAAAGAATTTTGATCCAAGGTTTTTGATTAAGGAAGAAGCAATTATTGAAGAAAGTGGTTCATGTAAAGATAATAGGACTACTGTTATGATCAAGAACATACCCAACAAGTATAGGTATGTAGATTTTTCTACTTTGAATTAAAATTTAATTTGATTATTCGAAAAATGGATTACCAATCTAGCTAGTTGGTTTTTTTTCATCTTGGGTTTTGTTTAGTCATTTTTTTCATTGGATAAATTGAAGATATAACAATCAATTTTGGTAGTTTGAAATCAAAAAACTAATTTGTTGATTGGATATATTATGTAACACATCCTAGGGCTTTAAATCAAAATAACATTTATTGGAAATTATGTTATGTGTCAGAGTATATAACATTTTTAGGGGCATAGGGCCCTTCAACCATCGGCTTAAGCTATTGGTTTCTTAACATGTATCAGAAGCCAACGTGACAGGAGGTCTTTGGCTCTAATCTCATTCACATCCACACTTTTAGCCCAAAGGGCTTTCGTGTGAGGGGTGTGTTAGAGTATATAACATATTCTGGGCTTCAACCCTCCACCATCAGCTTAAGTTTTTGGTTGAATTAGCTGCTTTAACATTATGTATTGAATTGTTATTGGTAAATAAATTGAATTTGAAAAGGAATGAATTGTAATTGGGAGATAAAAGTTGTATGTGATTGGTGATGACAGTCAGAAGCTGTTGTTGAATATGTTAGACAATCACTGCATACACTGCAATGAACAGATAACAGCTGCTGAAGAAGAAGATGATTTGCCATTGTCTTCCTACGATTTTGTTTACCTCCCAATCGATTTCAAGTATTTCTCTTCTTCCTCTATATGATTAATTTTTGTCAGTTTTATTTTTTATAGTTTTTTTTTATTCTATTTAAATAAATTGAAGTAAAATAAGTAAAAATTGCAGCAACAAATGCAATGTGGGATATGGGTTTGTGAATATGACTTCCCCAGAAGCTACTTTGAGGTTATACAAAGCTTTCCATCATCAACATTGGGAAGTTTTTAATTCTCGCAAGATTTGTGAGGTCACTTATGCTAGAGTTCAGGTACTAATCATTTCTTTCGATTTTTTATTTCTTTTGGACCTATATGTCCTCCGTTTCTTTTACATTGCAACATTGAAACAAACGGAGTGTAATAAATTTAAATGGGCTGAAGGCAAAATACTCCGATCATATGATTATGAATATGAATATTGTAGTATTGTAGGGATTGTAGATAATTTATTTGAAGGCCTCGTTCTTTAATTTTGGTTGTGTTTGTTAGAGTATATAACATATCTTGAGGCTCAACCATCAGAACCATCTCAACCAAAACCTTAAGCTGATGGTTGAGACCTAAGATGTTATATACCCTTAACGGTGTCCTTGTGGGTACGATATGTTTAGGGTGTGTTAATGTTTCGGTTGCTTTTCTCTTTTGCTATGTAGCAAATTGATTGCATAGATGAATGTTTCATCAATTTTAATTTTACTCAGGATTGTGTTAAATTTGAACTCACAACTTTTCTCATTATAAAGGCAAAGTTAGCTAATTAATTCCCTTAAAGTGGTAGTATCAAGGATTCAACGTAGTCAAATTGCTTAGCTAATTTGCTTAATTTTCCATGTTTGCAAGTACAATTTGTTCATTTAGTTCAATTCTTTTTTTGTACCTAATTGTTTTTCTTAATTGTATTTTTAGGTTATCGGACCATTTACCACTGTCCCCAACACCTTAACTTCCCTAGTGTTTCGTGAAAATTTCTACACAAAAACAACAGCAAAAAATATACTTTTCCAATGACTTTTTGAAAACAGTAAATTTTAACATTATTTCTTTAATGGGTTTCTTTTTGTCTACTGATAATGACATTTTTCTTTTACAAAACCTTACTTTCACCCTCAAATTTAAAGGGATAGATTAGTAAATTTTTATGTGTCCGATAACGGGTTGGGTTTTGTTTGAGCGAGAGAGCATATTCGTCAAAATGCTTATTAGCTTGATTACTTGTTCCTTCTCTAATTTAAATGTTATATTTGTTCTCACCCTATAATACAAGGGATTGGAAGCATTGAAAGAGCATTTTAAGAACTCAAAATTCGCATGTGAGAACGACGAGTATCTTCCGGTAGTATTCTCCCCACCTCGAGATGGTCGACACTTACCTGCGCCACTCCCAATCGTTTTCTCCAACACTGCCACATCATCCACCCTCCATCTCGATTGCACCGACATTGACGGCTCTGATATCGCCTCATCGACTACCTCCACAATAACCACCCATCATTTTGATCATGATCATAGCAATACCATCAGTGGTGGAGATCAAGAGGCTACTAATGACAATAGTAATGATGATGATGATAGTACTACACCTAGGTCATCAAACGGCGGCGGGGATGTTATGAATGAAGATGATGGAGGGAGCAGTAATAGTAGCATGGGGTGTAGCATAGCTGATTAAAACTTTCTTTAATATCCCTGGTTTTTAGCAGTAGATTTTATGGTGAGTTGACTGGATAGAGAAATGGTTGCATGTTCTGCAGCACACCGCCGCCTCCTACACCAGCATGCAGACTACCTTCCCTATACAATTGTACTCATCATCTTTAATTTCTCACTTTACATTTTCCTAAATTTATTTTAGTTTTATAGTTTTATTTTGTTTTTAGAAGTGTTTTCTTGTTAATTGTGTTGGTAAATCTTGTGTTGTAGTGTATTAATAGTGTTGTAATTGTGTTAGTTTAGTGTAGTTTTATAGTTTGTGTTAGGAAAAAAAATTAATTGTAAACTTTTGAGTATCTTTCAAAAAGATCTTATTGGATTTAATTACTTATAAGGGTACTTTTCATATAGATAGGACTTTTTAAAATTTTGCTAATTAATTACGTATGTGATTTCTTTGAAGCATAGTGGGAGAATTAGACAAGTTTAGTGAATGAAATAAGTAATGTAGAGGACACTCCTGATATCCTGCACGGGTTAGGGGCACCTAGTAAGGGGTTGAACTTAAATCTTCGTGATTCACATGCATTTGGTGAAAGTAGTAAGATGAGATGAAATGAGTTTATGAATTGGAATAGGAGCGAAATTTTGCTTGATTTAATTCTAAGTTTAGTACTTCTAGTAAATTAGAATATAATTTATTGTAAATATAGAGTTATTGTATTTGTGGACAAAACTAGTTTTTTTTAAGATGGTGATTTTAAATTGTCTATTATTTTTTATGAGTGAGATACACTGGACATGATGACATGATGATAATGATGATGTTTTAAAGTTCCTATGAGATGAGTAATTAAGTTTTGGGAAATTATCATTGGTGCCCCTGTGTTTTGGCCTTTTATCAATGGTCTACAATCTTTTTTTTTTCCAATAGCACCCCTGAGGTTCAGTCAAAGTAACAACCGTGACACTTTTGGTATTTTTTCCGTTAAACTTAACGGTAAGTATGATTTTAACTCAACCATGGTTAGATTATCTTCTTCTTCTTCTTCTTGTTCTTCTTCCTTCCATGGTTGCCTTCTTCTTCCATTGTTTTCACTCAACAAATTCTTCAATAAACATTTAAAAATCTCTCCTTTGTTTTCATTCAACAAATAAATTACTCAATAAAAATCTGAAAGTGTAGAAGGAAGACAGAGAAAGAAGGATGAGATTATCCAGCCTTTCATATGAATTACAACATCAAATAACATTATGATTCAATTTTATCATTTGCAAAACCAGCAATCGGAACTTCTGCTATTACTTGCCACATAGATTGCATCTAATTATACTCCTGTAGAAGTAGAATGTTTTTCACTATCTTGCCACAGAAATCTGCCTAAATTTATAAACCCCAGTTCAATTATGCTTATTATTAAAACTTTTTTTTTTTGAAATTTTATTAAAACTTATGTAAGCGTGAATTCTATTTAAAAACAATTGTATGCGTGAATTTGAGTTTATAGGAAAAGTTTTCTAAAAGGAGCCTAAACATTGGACTTATTTTTAATAGTCAGTCTTCCTCTCTTTCAAACTTCCAAATCGTAGCTTCCGTGAAGAGAGCCTCCATTTTTGGGAGCTTTTCCTGTAACCCTAATCTGCTTGAAGAGAGAAAGAATTTTGGATCTAGATGAACTGAGATTTGCAACGATTTGTAATAAATGCTAGTTTATTACTGATAATTTATGAATTTTGGATCTAGATGAACTGAGATTTGCAACGATTTGAAGATTTTTGTCCATTGAAATCGTACTATTGAGACTAGCTTTTGTTTTTATGAGATAGATGAACAGAATATTTAAACGATTTGAGCAAATCTTGACAACGGAAGAATTTTTAGATGAACAGGAGAGATTTTTAGATGTTTAGATGTTTAATGAAGAACTTGTTGAATGAAAACAATGGAAGAAGAAGGCAACCATGGAAGGAAGAAGAACAAGAAGAAGAAGAAGAAGATAATCTAACCATGGTTGAGTTAAAATCATACTTACCGTTAAGTTTAACGGAAAAAAAACCAAAAGTGTCACGGTTGTTACTTTGACTGAACCTCAGGGGTGCTATTGGAGAAAAAAAAAAAGATTGTAGACCATTAATAAAAGGCCAAAACACAGGGGCACCAATGATAATTTCCCTTAAGTTTTTGGTGGTTTATGATTTGGATTTAGGAAGATGTGTGTATATTTGGGCAAGTCCTTAGTGTTATACTGGTATTAGGTTAATCTACTTTTTACTCAATTTGCATAGACTACTAATAGCAATAAATTTATGACTTTTTTAAGTCAAATGTGGGAGTTGGGAATTTATGGAACTTGCAAGTAGATTTTATTAGCTCTACATTGAAGTGGGTCCTTACTTGTCTCTTTTTTTTAAATCCTTAAACTTTTCATTTATCCTAAAACTTTAATAAAAGTATTTTACAAAATGCATGAAAAATCAAGCTTAACAGATCACCAATTAGACCTGAAAATTGAAGAAGTAAGTTCATTTTAATTTTGCATCATATTTGAAAATAAGAGGAAGTCTTGAAAAATAACGGTGATTTGTAAAGTTAACAAATTACTGTTACTTTTATATAGTAGAATTTGGTAAGGTAAGAGTTTTGTGATTCTAATTTATTTTTTTATTTAGTTTATTTATTATTATTATTTGTCTTTATGTAGTGATTTACAAACTACGGTTATTGATTAGAATTTCTTATGAAAATAATTATTATAATCAACAATTATAAAAATATTTGAAGAAATAATTGGGATAATAATAAATACCAAAAACGTAGAGCTTCCTTTAAACATGATACGCCTTACATTTCAGTACGTAATGTTAGACCTTGGGCTCAATCGGGGAATTCTTGACTAAAATATAATGTAGCCTTCATAATATGTTTTAATTGTTTGGTTATACATTGAACACAAATTCTTATGATAGACGGGTTCTCTGAGAGACCATTTCTAATTGGGTTGACCCATAAAGAAAAATGCAAAGTAAGAGTATGCATTAAGCTTTAATAGGCTGGACCTGATAGTTGTCTTTTAAAGAAACGGTCTCTCAGGAGACGTTGATCTCGTGATAAAACTTATTCAAAATTAATCCACTCTTAATGGGTTAGATCAGTTAATAATAGTACTAATATGATTATTAGAGGTAACAAAACTACTAATAGTAGATTGATTTTTATTCCAAAGGTCAAAAACCAGGGGAAGGTGATGTTTGATGAGTACATTGAAAACAGTAGAAGAATCTGCAAAGAATAGTAAAATGGATTTGTAATTCGAATAATTATTTTCAGTGGAATGTGATGTAATATTTGTAACATCAACATAAATACTCTTTTGGCCCACAAAATTGGCTACCAGGATAAATGGAGAAAAAACTAATTATATTTTATGTGAATGTAATTAAAATAATAAATACTATATAATTTAGAATTAAAGTACGACTATGATCAAAATAAAATTATAGAAATTTATATAGGGGAAACCAAAATCAAAAATATTCATGGGTGTTTGGTATGTGGTTTTTTTTCGTAATTTTTTAGTTGGCTTTTGATTTGTTGGTTGGTCAAAAAATAGAAAAAGTGTACAGTAAATGTTATGTGAAATAGCTAAAGAACTGACTTTTAAACCAAAATAAAAAGACTGCTCAAGTTAGCTTTTTTGATTAGTTTTTATATTCTTGGTTCACTTTTTCTTTAATATATATAATCAATAGTTAAGAGTTAATACTCAAACTTTATATAACATCTTCACATACATTTGACATTTTTATTTGGCCAAGCCAATAAAAACAATTACTCACTATGTCCCTATGAGATGACACCTTTTGACCAAACAATGTGAGAGCTTTTTGAGTCAAACGGTGGTAATTCAGAAAGATAGAGGGATTCCAAATAATCAAACAAGCTTATTAACCAATAACCAACCATCATCATCATCATCATCAATTCATCATCCTACCCAGTATATTCCGCTCATAGAGATAACCAATAACCAACCCCTAATTGCAAAAAATATTCGGTATATTTTCTTTTTTTTTTTTTTATATTGGGTATATTTAAAAAACATTCGAAAAGACAGAAAAACAGCAAGTAGAAATAGTAGGTAGGAGCTAGTAGTAGTAGTAGCAGAAATGTTAATAGCCAACCTAAAATACCCATTCATTTATCTCCATATGCCTATCCTATCCTTATTTCTAGCACTTTGTCCTCTTTTTTCTCCTCTAACACCTCCCCAATCCCCATTCCAACCATTCTCCTCCAATTGTGTCTAGGGTTTTCTTTCTCTACTTTTTTTAATACTCCTTTGACATAATTCAATTGTTCGTTTGAATTGGACACGGATATTAAGAGTGGGATGGGGTCCACTAAAAAGGTGATAGTTGAGTATTTTAATTGATTAAATTAATTGTAAAAGTGGTAGTTGGGTATTGAGAATTAGAAAAGTGAGGATATCTAGGTAAAAAAAATAGACAAAAAAGAAAATGAGACAATTGAAGTGACTTGCCTTAATAAGAAAATGCAACAATTGAATTGTGTTGGAAAAAGTATGTGTTTTTTAGAACCTCTTGGGTGAACTTAATTCATAGCATGGACTAAATTTTACGACTTCTATTCTTACTTTCTTCGCTCTCTATGCCATTGATTACATACTCCAAAGTGAATGGAAAAAAAACATTTTGAGAAATTATAATTATTTTTTTTTAACTTTTTGATTTCAATTTTAATTTTAATTTTTAAATTTTAACGTTTTAATTTTTTAATATTTTTTAAAATTTTAAAATTTTTAAAAACTTTGTTTTTAATTTTAATTTAAAATTTTTATTTTATTTTTAATTTTTTTTAAATTTAAATTTTTAATTATCTAATTATTTAATTTTTTTTTAAGTATAAGAGTGAAAGTAATTTAATGTGAGAATATAGAGTGGAAGTGTGGAGAGAAAGAGTGTAAGACTTGGAAATTAGTGTGAACCAAGTTAATACTAGACTTTTTTTTTTTTTTTTTCTATTTTTAGTTTATAACTCGTATGTTTTAACTACTGACCCGAAACTAATCCAAATAGAAAAAAAAAAATGGGTGAAACCTTGCCGAATTCCAAACTAGAGCATTTTGACCCATTTTACGTTCTAATGCAACACACTTTTAGTTTCATGTCGATTGTCATCATAATTCTATTTAGTTTTTATATCATTATTTCTAATAGTCTTTTTTATGCAGTTACATGTTAATAAATTACTTTTTTAAAAAAATAAATTGAAAGCCTTACTTTTATTTGGATTAAAAAATAAAGTTAGCCTCGTAGTGCATACACTCTAAAAGATGTTAGAAAAACAAAATAATATGAACTTTCTCCGTTTCATAATACTTGCTAAGTTACTATTGATGGTAACATTTTTTTTCTTAAAACATGTTATATTCAATAGCAAGTATTATGAAACGGAAGAAATATTTAAGTGTGACTAGAACAGATAAGTTTGAATGAGAAGATACAGCAGATAAAAACAAGACTTAAAATTAAGACTCCATATAAGTAGCTGGAGAATAGGATAACCTAAAAGACAAACCAAAATCATAGCTGAAATATCAAAAATGAATTAAATCTTTATACATACATTTTCTTATATAGAAAATTTTCTGCCAATATTAATACTCCCTAATTATATTGTGGTTGAAATGAACTTTGCATTGCTTCGCTTTTGATGAGAGGTGTTCAACAAAGATTCGATGATCTGATATTAACACGATTTTATAATCAAATTTAACTTTAATTCGACTTAAAAATAATTTTAAAATTATGTAAAAATTAATAGGAAAAACATACATTAATAATCCAACCTTTTGCTCATTAGCTGTAAATAATTCAACATTTCGACTATTTTCTAATAATTCAACATTTGCCTTTAAGCTGTGAATAATTCAACCTTTATTTTAGTTTACTAGTAGTATACCCTATTATTACCAATTAATAGTAATTCGATATGTTGTGGGCAAATTTTTCACAAAAGTTGGATTATTAGAAAATAATCTAAAGGTAAAATTATTTACAGTGGATGAGCGAAAGATTGGATTATAATTGACATTTTTTCCAAATTCGGATATTATTAGGCCGTGACAGTTCATCACATAATGTCACCGTGGCCCACACGTGGGGACACGAGACGCCCGTGAGCTCTGGCCCACAAACCCACGGATTAAGAGCGTTGACCTGCACATAGGTGAGGTTCATTATTTCCCAAAACCATATGGCAATAGGAGGATTAGCTCATCAAGTATATATGCAAGTCCACAACTCACTTTTTTATCGATGTGGGATCTTGTCTCACATGTGAACTATTTCCAACATATATAATACTCGATTTTGAACGGAACCGAATGACATGACCGAATGCAGACGTCTAGCCATAGTGTAGCTGTGTTGTTGATTGCTGAGAGTCTGAGACTAAGATATCTGCTGCTGCTGCTGCTGCTGCTGCTGCTGGTGCAGTTCTTGTGGCTATGTATGCTCACATGTCTCCTTCTTCACATTTTACATTAAAAAAGGACTGTTTGCTTTATTGTTTTTATTTGCCTCTTCATCTTCTATTTTTAGCAATTTTTTTGGCTGGACTAACATTACTGAATTTCTTATAAATTACGTGAAGCTGCTAGGGCATGATTTTGGGCATGTCAAAACCCTTTTATTTTAGGAGATTTAAATATTTGTCCAAGTTACTTAGACCTCTAAAATAATACTCTACATAGTCTTTTTATAGTTTGTTTTATTTTAATTATCATAAAGCCCGTTTTCAGTTTGATTCATTTACTACATGCTCCTTCTAAAAATAGATAGAATAAGGTTCAAAATTAGGGCCTGACCCCTTGAACATCCCTAATCATAATAAATATGAGTATTGCTTTATTTCACAAAGAATAAAAATATAATAGTTCAGTTTTAATAGAAAGGCGGATCTAAAAGTGCCTAAAAGGAATGTTAAGAAATTCGAAGATGATTCGAACCAAAGCTATAAAAAAGATCAATATAAGGGATTAGATTCTTAAGCTGAGAAGAAGGTAATAAATCAAAATGAATAAAAAATGGGATTTTTCACATAGACAATCACTGTAACTAAACTATTACTCCCTCGATTCACCCAAGTTGTCCCATTTTCTTTTATGGGCAATTCACTCAAGTTGTCCCATTTCTATTTTTGACAATGATTTTTTTTACCAAAATATCCCCACTTTTACTACTTTCAATACCCAACTACCACCTTAACAATTAATTTAATCAATTAAAATACCCAACTACCTCCACTTTTACTACTCCTAATACCCAACTACCACCTTTACAATTAATTTAATCAATTAAAATACCCAACAACCACCTTTTTAATGGATCCAACTCAACCCTTAAAATCCGTGAAATCCCAAATGGGACATCTAAACTGATTCAGAGGGAGTATAGTTAATCCTATATTTGAGATTAAAGTTTTAACTATGTCTATATTTGGACATATTGGTTCATTTTACTTCAAATTCAATGGTGATCCCAATAACTTTGAAAACATTACTCCCTCCGTTCTTTTTTGTTCTTCCCGTTTAGAATATTCCATTTTTGGAGAGAGAAATTTGATTAAGATTTTTAAGATATTTATAGATGATAAATTATATCCATATGAGATCTCCTTAGATTCGTCTTAATGTATACTTTTTTATCATATATTTTTTATAATTTTTTATAATGTGTATTTAGAGATATTTAGGCTCGAAAGTTGCTTCGAAAACTGTGCAAAAAGTAAATGAGAAGAACAAAAAAGAACGGAGGGAGTATTTCCCTCCCAAATAAATGAATCAATAATCCTTTGTACAAACCCATAAATACTCTATTTTGTTAAGTACTTGTATCAAAGTACTCACTAGCTAGTTTTTAGTTAGTAGACAATGTGTTTAAAATGGTAAAAAAAAAGTCATTAAAAAGACTTTCTAATATCAGTCTCTAGAAGTAGACAAGTAGACAAGTTTTCATGCATGCATGCCATAACCAATGTTAAAAGATGATTAACATTCATCATAATACGTACTATACACTCCTGCAAACACTTCAACTTAGTACTTGCTACTTATACTCACTTCTCCCGTTCTCCGTAACCTCGACTTTAACCACAGACATGATAGAGTATATAATACATTTAAGTGTTCTGCAAGTTCAATCATCAATTAGAATTTTACGTTGAAATAAATCATTGATGTAGTATATTTTAGAAGTGAATATATAGTTAGAAACGGTTACGAGTAATAGGATAAAATATTGCAATATAGTTAAAGTGAGCTAGATACGTGGAATATACGTGTTACATCTGCATCACTTTTCATTTAGAGAGCTGTTTCATCAACTAGAATTTTTAAGTTTAATTAGGTTATGATGTATTATTAGAAGTGAATATATATAGTTAGAAACGGTTACGAGTAATGGGATATCCCAACTAATATTTCCCAATGTAAGCTTATCCCAAAGGGGCAAGAGGCCATGTATATGCTATATAATACTTCGATTAAAACATATATTGATAAAAAAATTTCAACATATCCTGTAATTTATTTTCAGTTCAATTCAATTACGTATTATTGATGTTAATTTTTGTTGGTTCAATAATTTTAATTATTAGTTTGATGAGAACTAATCTTAATCTATCAATTCATTTACGCAACTTTGTATTTAGATCGATACAATTATAAGATGAGCCAAATAATCACCACTAATTAAATATGTGTTGAACCAACTTGACCAGCATTTATATTGTCACACAACGCTATTATGTAAAACTAGGTTTGAAACCCGTGCAATGCACGGAATTTTTAATACATTGATATTTTAGTGAACTTTTATACGAACGAAAATATCAAATGAAGGTGCGTGATAAATTATTCACATACATACATTGTAATTTAAAAAAGAATTAAATATAAAAAACACAAAATAGGTTGTTAATAAAGAGTTTATAAGTTTTGAAACACCTGTTTATATACTACATTCTCAAAACGATTACATATTTCAAAATCCTGTCGTTTTAAATTTGTAGAAATTTTGTCTCAGTTGTCAAAATCCCTGGTCATAAATAAATTAATCACTATACTATTATTGTCATAAATAAAAAAATTACTGGTCAAAATCACTGATCTCATTGTTATTATTGCCATATTGTCAAATAATTACTATACTAAACATTAGAAATCCCTGGTCAAGTTTACTCCTGCCGTATTTAGGAAAACATTCCTGGTCATATAATTACTATACTAAACATTAAAAATCCTTGGTTATAAATAAACATGCTGTATTTAAAAATCTCTGGCCTTAAATAATCATTCTATCAAGCTCTCCTTCACTCAAATCATTCTATCACTATACAGTAAAATTAATGTATTGTATGATTTTTATTTTTGTAAATTAAAATCATATCGTTTAGAACCTGATTTTATATAGTATATTATATAGTATATAGTATAGTGAAAATAATGGTTGGTTAAAATTACTATATTTACTGTTAATGCCATAAATATAATTGAAAATATAAATATATATATTGTATTGAAAATAATCATTATGCGATTATGTTATGATTGTCTGAATATATTAATTTCTGGTCATACTCATTATTATTGGTCAAAACTCATTCCATAAATATAAATCAATTAATTAGTAGGTTGCACTTCTGCTCAAATAATTACTGCAATTACTGCCATAAATATAAACACTCATACCCAATAAAATAATTACACGTGTCAAGCTCTCCTTCACTCAAATCATTCTATCACTATACAGTAAAATTAATGTATTGTATGATTTTTATTTTTGTAAATTAAAATCATATCGTTTAGAACCTGATTTTATATAGTATATTATATAGTATATAGTATAGTGAAAATAATGGTTGGTTAAAATTACTATATTTACTGTTAATGCCATAAATATAATTGAAAATATAAATATATATATTGTATTGAAAATAATCATTATGCGATTATGTTATGATTATCTGAAATAATTTCTGGTCATACTCATTATTATTGGTCAAAACTCATTCCATAAATATAAATCAATTAATTAGTAGGTTGCACTTCTGCTCAAATAATTACTGCAATTACTGCCATAAATATAAACACTCATACCCAATAGAATAATTACACGTGTCAAGCTCTCCTTCACTCAAATCATTCTATCACTATACAGTAAAATTAATGTATTGTATGATATATTCAATTAGTATCCTGAGAAACGTCTCTTAGACTCAGTCCATTAGAGTTTAATTCCTACTATTACTTTATATTTTCCTTTATGAGCCGACCCAATCAAAGATGGTCCCTTAAAGAGACAGTCTCTCAAAGGAATTTATAAAACATTTTTTATTGAATGTCTGGTACCACATAACCTAGACAAATCCGAGCCAGAATTCAAATGAATTGTCTTGTTCATGAAATATAAAGGGTCTTGATTTGAATAAGTTTGACTTATATCCGTACATAAATTCTTTATCAGTGATGATCTTCTACCTTTTGGTGAGGCCTGGTAGCTGTTACTACAATTTATTTCTGTATGAATTTGTGTTTTTCTATAAATGTAAATAGAGTTAGTTCTCCAATGAAGGAGGTGTTTGTAGAAGCACCAATGACTTATCTGAAAACTGATATATGTGATGATGAAGTAGCTCCAACATTACTGCCAAATTTATCTGCAACTTTACACACACCTTACCTTATCTCTCTTTTTTCTTCTTTTGGTTTAAGACCTTAAAAATAAGTACTACTTCCTTCAAATAATACTTGTTGCATCTCATTCAATCTTATTTTATATTTTTATTAAAAAATAAATTTACTGAAAAATTTAAACTGATGATTGAGGCTCAGAGATATGTATTATGTTCTAACACAGCCCATCATACAAGAACCATTTGAATTATGAGTGTATATACCCTCCTCATACCTGGCATTATATATATACTTTTACATGCTGGATTGTAGACATTTTGTTACAATGGCTTTTGATTCCTTATTAATAAACTAACACAACTAAAAGTTTAAGCCTATATTGCCTCGTCTCTTTAGCGTTGAATCAAAGAGAAAGTGAGAGTTCTTTTTAGAAAAGTGAATAATGGCTATAAATGAAAAAGAAAATGAATTGTATACAGTGAAACTAAAAGAAGGTTAAAATGTATGGATGAGATTAAACAAAGTGATAGGTCATTATTCGAAATATAAATGATGCAAATTATTTGAGACAGATCAAAATGAAAAATGATGATAGTTGAGTGAGACAGAGAGAGTGTATATTCTTTCAGCTAGACTCCTGAGAGACTATCTCTATGAGAGACGTCTCTGAGAGACGTCTCTCTGGCACAATTCCTCAAAACTTATTTTTTAATTTTAGTTCACATTTTTATGGGCCAACTCAATAAGAGATGATCTCTCAAAATTTTTTTTGATATTCATTAATCTCCAATGCGAGAATAAAAAGTAAAAATAATAAACTATATTAAAAAAATTCTATATTATCAAAGCAATATAATATCAATTAAATAATATTTAAATCCCTTTCTTATATTCATCTTTCGGATTGTATATAATATATATATTCTCTCTGAATCAATTTAGTTGTCTCATTTTCTTATTTGGCAAAATCATATCAATTGTGCCATTTTCTTTTGTGTCTATCTTTTTTTACCTAAATACCCCCACTTTTCTAATTTCCAATACCCAACTACCACCTTTACAATTAATTTAATCAATTAAAGTACCCAACTACCACCTTTTTAATGGACCCCATTCAACCCTTAAAATCCGTGAAATTCAAATGGGACAACTCAAGTGAATTGGAGGGAATATTTATTTTCCTATCTTAATTGTTTGATAAACTAAAAACCAAATAAAAATCTAAAAAAAAACTTGCTAAAGTGGTTCCTAATTTGCAAACAATACAATACATGGGTGGATACTTGATATTCTTAAATTTCATTAATTGCTTCTTTGGCATTTTTCTCACACACCCTTTTTGTCAGCCTCAGTAATCCTTATCTGGGTCCCACACCCTGGATTTTGATCAATGAAAGTGGGGGAGGGGGTATTGACACGTGGATAGTTTGAAGCCGTTCATTTATAAAAAGCTATAGAGATAAGATGATGTATGCCCTTGTTGTATTATTGATCCTCGTATAGTTAGTTTTCAAAATGCTTAGCTGTCATTTATACTTTGTCTTTGACCAAAACATTCAATTATGTAAAGACAAACCCAACCCTATTTCTCTTTCTTTTATTTCATACCTTGTCTTTGTTATTACTATAACTAGTTACCATCCAATTGGACTCTTCAATAAGGTTTCATGTAGGGTGTACATAAACATGATACCAAACTACTTCATGGAATATGTCACCTAGCTTTGGTTGGTGCGGGTAGAGGTGTTCTAAACAGATCTGAAAACTCGATATTTATCGGATTTTAATTCGACTTTAAAATGATATAAAAATCAAATTGAAAATAAGACCCCATGTTGAATCAACCTGATTACCCAAATGAACACCTCTAAATGTAAGTGACAAATGTCTACTCCCTCTATCCTGGTCAATCGGTAACAAAGAGAAAAATTGTGATTTTTAGGAAAGAATGGACATCGTTATTAAATGAAGAGATTAAATTAATTGTATTGATGAAATTAAAAGAGATGTATTGATAATATTAAAAGAAAGTGGTAGACTATTGTCTAAAAATGAAAATGATTCAAAATGAGTGGAATAGAAGGAATAATCATTAGCCCCACATTTAAAATGAATTTCCAATCATGAAAAATCAACCAATTTTAAGTCGTCCGAAACACTTAAGTTAAAATCGACCAAATAATCCAAATGAACACCTTTGTTAATCATGAAATTATCGCTCGAGCTTAAATGAACCATTAATAGCCGCACACAAATATATACATATGTACTAAAACAGACTAGTCTATATGTTACATATTACGTAATTAGACGACTCGAACCTCTATTTTCCGAACAAAATAATAGCAAACTTAAAAAGACAAAATTTTTTTTACATATTTTTGCAAGTTGTATGTATATAAGCAAGTTGGGTGAATTAAATAATTAGTGGAAGAAAAAAAGAAAAAAAAAAAAAGTAGTTTACGAGTTCCAGTAAACTGGCAAAGAAGAGTGAAAAGGTGGTCAAAGATTTTTGGGAGAAGGAAGGGACCACGCTTCTTGGTCTGCTCCTCATGGGAGCTTTTCTAGACCGCACGGTTGGCCACTATTTTTTTTGTTTCGGCCCAATATTTTATGGCCCATGCTCTAAAAGTCACTTATTTTTCACAAATTCTTATTTGAGACCGTCTTTATAAAAGACGTCTCAAGATTGGGCCAACCCAGTGTTTAAATATAGAAAAAAATAACACAAAAACTTGGCCGAGACCGTCTCAGCGTGAGACGGCCCAGAATTCGCGGCCCATATTCACGCGCGTGTAAGTCACGCGCCCGTTCCCTCCAACTTCCTTTTTTTTTTGTTTTATTTTTGGCATCTTTTTAACTCCCAAAATTGAAAACTACCATTTCAGTTTTCATAATCAATTTCTGCCATTTCAGTTTATTCTTCAACCTCCATTTTCGATCTTGATTCTTCTTCTTCCATCCTTCTTGCTTCTTCTTCCTCTTTTTTTTCGTGAGTAATAAGATAAGATAAGTGTATGATTATACATGTATGTATGGTATGTATTGTGATATTAATACCTGTGTTGTTTTTTTCAATGATATAATTATAATTGAAGGAGGAGGATGATTATAATACCTGTGTATGATTATTCTTCAATTTTTTTTTCAGTTTATTCTTCAATTTTTTTCAATGATATTGGTTTGAAAAAAAGAATAATTGGACAATGATATTAATATGGCAGAAGGATGTTGGTTTGAAATGGATGGACAATGATATTAATAAGTTTGGAAATGTATGTATATGTTTTACTTATGTTAAGGTTTAAACTGTATGTGTTAAGGTCTAAACTGATAAGGAATTCAATATCACTGTATGTGTTATTGATTTGTATGTGTTAAGGTCTAAACTGTATGTGTTAAGTTTTAAACTGTATGTGTTAAGGTCTAAACTGATAAGGAATTCAATATCATTGTATGTGTTATTGATTTGTATGTGTTAAGGTCTAAACTGTATGTGTTAAGTTTTAAACTGTATGTGTTAAGGTCTAAACTGATAAGGAAGTCAATATCACTGTATGTGTTATTGATTTGTATGTGTTAAGGTCTAAACTGTATGTGTTAAGGTCTAAAGTTGTATGTGTTAAGGTCTAAACTGATAAGGAATTCAACTGAGTGTGTTAAGCAAAAAACTTCAATGTATTTTGATAACTGAGTGTGTTAAAACAATTGATCAATTCAATTTAATTAAGAACTTTATGTGTTTGATAACTGAGTGTGTTAATCAAACAACTGAGTGTGTTAAGCAAAAAACTTCAATGTATTTTTGATAACTGAGTGTGTTAAGACAGTTGATCCATTCAGTTTAATTAAGAACTGAGTGTGTTAATCAAAGAACTGAGTGTGTTAAGCAAAAAACTGAGTGCGTTAAGACAGTTGATCCATTCAGTTTAATTTAAAACTCTATGCGTTTGATAACTGAGTGTGTTAATCAAACAACTGAGTGTGTTAAGCAAAAAACTGAGTGTGTTTAGCAAAAAACTTCAAACAACTGTCTGCGTCGTCTTCATCATACATCTCCATCGTCAAAATCACCATTAACATCTTCATCATGAAGAAATTATGAAAAATTGTTAAGAATATGGCTTTCACATATAGATCATTCATCTTGAAAACGAATCAAGAAATCACATTCAATTTGTGTTCTTGATTCTTCTAATCTCATTTCTTTTTCAAAATCATTCATTAAATCATCCATTTTAGCCATTCTTGAAACGAAAATGAAGAAAATTGCAGAGATTGTGATGAAATTAGGAAAGTTTAATCAATTGTGAAGAAATTAGAGAAGTTTAATTACGGAAGTTATTTTAATTTTTGATAACCGGCTGTTTTTGGAGGAAGTTTTTAATTTTGGAAGTTTTGGTTTTAAATCAGGAAGTTTATATATTGCTGACTGATCCCTCCAAATAACTGCCGCTTGCTGTCTTGGGCTGGGCCGTCTCAGCGTGAGACGGTCTCGGCCAAGACCAGCTGAAAAAATAACTATATCTACTAAAAAAAGAAAGTGGATTGGGCTTTTGAGAGTTGTCTTTAGAAAAGAAGGTCTCTCAATCAAAATGTAGTAAGTCTCATGGGAGACGGTCTATTCTATAGACGGAATCCATGAAACCCAGCCCAAAATATAACATATTATATTTGGGGTTATAATAAATTATTTAGGGTTATAATAACATATATTTGGGGTTATAGAATAGTATATTCGAGGTTATAATACCTTACATTTAGGATTATAACATAATATAATTGATATTATAATAAAAAAAACCAATTAAGGGAAATGGGCTGGCCCAATTTTGTGGTCTATCTTATAGACCGTCTCTTGTGAGATTTTGTGATCAAAATGTGGTAATTAATCCTATTATTTAGAAAACATAATCATCATCATCATCATCATCATCATCATTATTATCCTACCCAGTATATCCCGCTCATAGGAAACTATGGGCAGGGTCTGAAGAGAGAAGGATGGCGGCAACTCATACCCGTAAAGGAGAGCACTGCCAAAAAAGGAGTCCCTCGGCTCCAGAAAAAAGAGATATGTACCTTCTACATGAGGTGGAGAAAAGCATAATAGATCCAGTACGCATGTAAATTAATTAAAACTGAAAAAAAAAAACTGAGATAGGAAATTGATTAATTATTCTATTTCAAGCATTTATTGTTGTAGTTTATCTATATTTCTATCTTTTTAAGGAGCTTTTTTTATGAGTTACTCCCTTCGAAACATTTTAGATGTCCCATTTGGGATTTTACGGATTTTAAGGATTGAGTGAGGTACATTAAAAAGGTGATAGTTGGGTATTTTAATTGATTAAATTAATTCTAAAGGTAGTGGTGGGATATTGGAAATTGAAAAATGAGGGTATTTAGGTAAAAAAAGATAGACAAAAAAGGAAATGAGACAATCATACTATCATACTATCTACTAATACAACAAAAGAATATGACACATGTCAATGCTACAAAAAAAATTTTCCCGCCTAAGAGAACTTTCCAAAATAAAAACTCTATCAAATGTATATTATGTTAAATTTTTGATTTAATTTATAATATTGGCTTTCCTAATATGTAAAATATATTAATTATATATGGGGTAAAAAATTATTTAATTGTTAATTCATATCAGTATATCTACTTAGAAAAAAAAATCAATGGCCAACAATTAGAATGTCAATAACACAATTATATTATCAACAACAATATATTTAGGTAATTGAAAATGAAAATTTTTAATTTTGATCAGACTATCTATTAATACAAACAAGTCAACATATACATAATTATTAGAGAAAAAAAGTTAATTATAGAAATTTTGATTTTTAAATCATACTTTTCTTTAAAGAATCATATCATCATACTATCTACTAATACAACAAAAGAATATGACACATGTCAATGCTACAAAAAAAAATTTCCCCCCTAAGAGAACTTTCCAAAATAAAAACTCTATCAAATGTATATTATGTTAAATTTTTGATTTAATTTATAATATTGGCTTTCCTAATATGTGAAATATATTAATTATATATGGGGTAAAAAATTATTTAATTGTTAATTCATATCAGTATATCTACTTAGAAAAAGAAATCAATGGCCAACAATTAGAATGTCAATAACACAATTATATTATCAACAACAATATATTTAGGTAATTGAAAATGAAAATTTTTAATTTTGATCAGACTATCTATTAATACAAACAAGTCAACATATACATAATTATTAGAGAAAAAAAGTTAATTATAGAAATTTTGATTTTTAAATCATACTTTTCTTTAAAGAAAAATCATGAATTGATTTGTTTACTTAATTAGAAAAATCAGTTTACTTAGTAAAGAAAAACATTCATTAGTAAAAATTACTTTTTATCAATAAAAATAGATTAATTTTACTAATAATCCTTTAAGTTAGTGAAATTTTATGATGAATAATCAATAAAAAGTTTCACATAAAATAACAAACATACACATCCGTGCATTGCACGGGAACATATACTAGTTAATATGATTTTGACAAATAAGAAAATGGGAGATCTAAAATGATTCGGAGGGAGTATTAAATTTATACTAAAATCTGAGAAACAAAATTATATTTTGTGGAATGAAATTATATTTCGTGGAATTGATATAATTCTAATAATTAATAATGTTATACTAAATGTAATTAATTTTGATTGTTAAATCAATTTCAAATTAAATTTAAAAGGAACATAATATATATAAGAATAAAATATCTCTAACTATATCACACATTGTTTTATATGAGACGCGTCCATATATAAATTAAATTGTTTAATAAATAAAAATTATAATCAGAATATAAATTTTTTTTAGATTGTGTCATTTAGAGACAATCTCTTAGAAAAGTAGTGGAAAAATATAATGCTCATCTTCCATAATGTTTTCCTTTCGCCTATGTACCAAATATTTAAATAATAAGTGATTTTTTTTTTATTCTGAGAGACTGTCTATGGCATAGACGACACTCTCAACAACCCAACACATAAACAAATTCAGTTTTCTATTTTTGGAAAGTGTAAAAAAAGAACAATAATGAAAAAATAAAAGATGAGTAATTGCTATTCATGCGTGGGAAATTGCCAAATTCTTTATTTTGAGTTATGAGCTGACCCATTTACACCTGACTATGCTATAGACGGTCTATAGCAAGATTTTGTGTTTTTTTTATTACAGGATAGGTTGAAAGGAGCAATTTGAACAAAAATTAAATCCAAAACTTTTTTAAGGGAAAATAATAATTATTTCTAACTGAAACAAAAAAAAAAATTCCAGTAAGTGACCGTTAAATCCACTAGAAATTGTTTTAGAAGAAAATTGGATCTTTGTTACATTTTTACTGTAGTTCAGCCCATTGGGCTAGCCTTATCGCAGAAATTGTATGGGTTGGACCAACTTTTTTTTCAATTGATTAACTATAATCTTAAAGTTATTACTTAAAGGTTTGAGTTATTTTTTATCACAAAAATTCTTGGTATAGACCTTCTATCTTATAGAAGGGTAAATATAGGCCAGCTCATTTTGCAAAATAAGTAATTGATTAGTCATTAGTCTTATTTTTAAATTTAAAATCATTGAGCTGGGTTGTTGAGAGAGCCGTCTTTGCCATAGACGGTCTCTCAGGAGACTTTCTGTTTATTTATAGTTTTATAGATGATCACTTACAATCTTATTCTGACCAATTATAATCGTAAAGTTATCACCTATAGTTTTATGGTGATGACTTTTAATAGTTTTAATAAAGTGACCGCTTTTAACATCTTTTAAAATTTGTTTTAGTATGAGTTCGAGCCAAATCATGTTTTAACATTCCTACAAATGAGAAATTGATACTAATACTTAATTTTATATTAAGTTGATCCCATAAAAGTTGCTCAAGATCCATGACTACAAACGAGTGAATCAATCTTTCATGTATGTCTTGCTCAACTTTTATTGATAGTTCATCTTTTATCAAACTAAAATGGACTACAACACGAAACAAAACGAAAAAAAACCGAAAATGATATCAAACGAGCCCTAAATTAGCCAGACAGATCTAGATCTAGTTCTAGTTGAACACCTTCTACTTAGTACTTTAGAGTTCATCTTTAGGAGCATGAGGATTATCAGAAGATGACTTGATAGGATAGCAAGCATCCATTGCAATTCCACATTGTCCTCCCTTAGCCTTCGATTCGCGATGCATCCGAATGTAACCCTTCTCGCCCCATTTAGGACCCCATGAATTCTTCACAATCCAATACTTGGTGCCATCTTGTGTTGTTCCATATCCTACTGCTGTTACTGCATGGTCTAAGTCTGTTCCACAGTCTCCGGTATACACTCCCTGCAGCGTTGGTTCCATCAAGTATTTAAATAAGAATCCGCCTAAGCGGTGGACTCTTGATGGTATTGGAGTAACAGAATGTTCTATATCGTCAAAAGTAGTGATATTAGACTAGTAGAAATACGCGGAACTGAATGTTTTACCTCAGAGTAGAATTGCATATCAGAACCACTAGCATCAATAGCAACAGAAACAGGTTGATTTGATACAGCTTTCATCAAAGCGATTTCATCATTCTCAGGTACGACTTCAAAACCATCGATCTTTACTACTGGCGCATTCGTCTGCAAATCGAATAAACTCAAACCGATTACAAGAGGCACATATAGATTCACATCGACGATTTTTTTATAAAATCGAGACCTTCGCTGAGTTGCATATTTCGTTTTTAGCTAGATACGGATAGGTGGCTTCAGCAACAACTCCTCCGACTTTCTTAATGTACGCAAGCGCATGCTCAACAAGCCCTCCGTTACAACCATAATCATCATGGTCGCAATCTACCAGCTCCTGCTCGGAAAGTGAGAGCAATTGATTGGTTTTGATCTGGTTTATACCTTCTACTGCAGCGATTGTTGAGAATGCCCAACAACTACCTGTAATAAACGAAAATCATTATATTTCGTATACACCCACGAATAAAATTGAATGGTTTTATGCAGTAATGTAAAGAATACTAACCGCAGTTTCCTTGATTCTTGACAGGGGTAACTGCGCCCTTAGCTCGCCAATCAATTGAATCGGGAACATCTTCAACTCTGCCATGTGTGAATTCTGTCACAGGACGAGGGTGGAACATCCTGTAGTGTGCGATTTTTGACCCGTAAGAGTTTCTAAACTCGTGGTTAGTCATGTCAGCGTACATGTTCAACTTCAGCTTGTAAGGCTTATCCATGTGGTTCACCTTGTGAATATGATGGACATTCGCCTTAAAAACATTGAACCGCCTTTGCTTCTCCTCTAGGTCTCGAGAAACTGTGTGGTGGGCCCTCCATCGCTCGTACAAATCCCATAGGCTCTCGTCTGAGGCAAGATCACTCTCTTGGAAGTCGAAGCTCTTTGCCAGCCCGAAAATTAAGGCTGCAGAGAGAAGCAACAGGAAGAACTTAGCAATATCCATTGAGATTACAATGGAAAAATACAAGGAAACAAAAGATTGATGTTTGTATTAGATTGATTTTGATTTTTGATGTATTTGCTTGGCATACAAGCGTTACTTATATAGCATGAGATACATGCAACGTGAATTATACGTTTCAAAGGCAATTTTAGCCAGTATGTAAGCACTTTACCTGAAATTGTGGTAAAGGAGATTTGCTTTTTTATGGTTAAAATGTGTGCGTTTATACGATAGAGTCTAAAAAAGTCATGGGTTTGATTCTCATCAAACCCTCATTTTAAGCTGATATTTAGCGTAAGTTATGAGGTGGGTTTATACTGCATTCATAATTTTAGCATAGAATGTTTTCGAGTGATCGAGGAAGCTTGATAGAGTATATATATATCATATTTTAGCGCTTCAGTTATCGGCTTAAGCTTGTAGGTGAGTTCGTCAATTTACATAAACAACATGCAAGTCTTGTTGATCACTGTTGGTTTTTAGTATAAAAGCTGGCGATTGAACTTAACAGATGTAAGCTTCATGATCAAGAAAGCTTCAAGATGACGGATAAAAGAGGCTGAGAACAGAGAAATAAATGTCCTGCGATACAAAGTTCTAACAGAAAGTTCTGAACACTACCGAATGACCGATCGATCTAAGCCAACTTGATATACCCAGCATGGGAAAACGATTTTCGGTGGTTAGTCAGGCGGCACACATATTTTAGCGCATCACAAAGGTAAGATTATATGCATCACGAATGACCTTTCAAAGTCTACATGGATGACACTTAAATAACATTTGGGTAATAAAATGTTGCAGCTTAAATAAGGATTAGCTAGAGAAAACCTGAATCCGATAGCATTGAAGTTCTCCATCGTTTTTCCATTGCAAGTTGCAATTTATTTGTTCGTACGAAGAACGATCATCTACAATGAACGATGCTCAAGGATTCTGAAAATGTTCATGTTTCTGAGACCCATATGCCAAGCTAAGAGATCATGAAGAGGATCAGAAAGACACATTATCATGAAATGTTCGGTAATGTTTTGCGTCATGATATGCTGCTGCTTCAAGTTCCGTTTTACCCTTTACGCGCAAATGAAGTAAATTGAAACAACAAAAGCGGCCAAATATGGCTAAGGGAAGATTTTCTTCTATCAAAAACACGCCTTAATAGTTGATGATAAACTCATTAAAGAAACAAAGACATTGAACAAGAAGAAATATTCAAGACAAGTGAATCTTAAACTTTGCCCAAAAATGCATAAATCAATATTCAAATACAAATTACAATGAGCATTTAAGCTCAAGAAAATATATTGTTATCGACAGGAATCTTCCATCGATTCAACTAACGCTTTATGAGGTTGATCAATAGTCAGAACAAGATTACTAAAGGAAAATATCAAATACATAGATCTCCATGTCAGGCAATACACACAATCATGCAATAGAATCTCTTTCCTTTGCTTGTTGAATAAGCTCGTCCCTCATTCTTCTAATCTCCCGTTCCTTCTCTTCTCGTTCTCTCTGCAAAACAGATCAAAGGCTTGCTTAGCTAACAATACATGAACTATTCCTCGAAAATCCCTCAGCTATCGAACGTGATCACATCAAGTATAGTAGACTGCAAAAATGTTCTAACTCTAGTATATATTGAATTAAATGCCTAGCTAAGCGTTTTATTTGACGTACCATCCGAGTATAACTAGCTTTAACACGTGCTTTGAGTGTTTTGCAAAGCATTAGCAAGAGAAGGGACTTTAATTATGTCTCTCTTTCATTTGAAAAACGTTTCTGAAGTTGATTGATTGATTTTCCAAATGTAGAAGCAATATTCTACCTATTTTTCAATTGTTTTTTGATTTTCCAAACGTAGAAGCAATAATGTCCAAATGCGAATTGGTGATTTTCGATATCCTAAACTTTTGCTACATATTTCACATCCAATTATCTTTAATTTTAATTAGTTTAGATGATAAAAGTTCCCAAATTTATTGTTTCACACTGTGTAGATATTAGAGTCAAGTAAGAATAATATATCCAACTTCCCTTTGATCGATCCGTTAGCTACACATACACCGTGCACTAGCGATTAATTAAAATTCCACATCAGACAATTTATAGCCTCTTCATCATCTCCCTCTAACTCACTCACTTCCATTGGTAACACACTTGGCCAATTGCCCCATATCGACAAGTTTCACATCTGGCTTTAGCATTTAGCTTGGATGGTCACCTATATTCCAGAAAACTAAGAAACACACTATGGTTGCAAAATCAACTGTATATAAAGCTATGGCTTGAGGATCAAAAGTCTTCACATGGAAATATGGAATTGTAACGCTGTTTCGATGTACATATATCCCTTCTCTCTAAATTACTCTCCTGATACTTTTCCTATGAAAACTTCACAAGTTTCGGGTTTCACTGCATTTGAATACTTAAATCTAATTGAGGTTCATCAATCTAGTTGAGCTCAATCACTCAATACAGCATCCAAAGTCCTCTAATTTCTATTAAGTATTTTCTGTTAACAAAACTTACCTAAACTACTACCAAATCTCTAATCAGGAAGTAGGAAGATGAAACAGAACTACACAATAAAAGTATTAACTAATAAGTATATAGTTGTCCACAATATCAAAATACAAACAAGATTGCTATGCACTCAATCAAAGGTGAAAAAGATTGGGCAAATGATAAAATACAGCAGTATAACAACACATAGCACCAAAATTATCGATATTAGATTCCGAATTAATCAAACTCCCAACATAATTATCTGTAATAATAGAAGATTCCCAGATCAAAAAGGGTTCTAAATTGAAATTTCTCATAGCAATTTCCTATAGATCTTTCGGCTGAATCATCAGGAAAAACACCCAACAAACCAATTTCATAATAATAACTAATTCAAAATTAAAAAACAATGCAATTGGGAAAACAATCATAAGTGTACTAGTAAGAACTAACTATGAATTTAGGGTTTCTAAATGAACAAAATGAAAAATCGAAAATTAAAAGGAAAAACCTTTTCATCTTGGTGAAGAGCGATCCAAACATGAACTTTATCCATTGATTCCCAGAAGAGGAATGCACCCAATGTCATCCCTGCGATTGTTCCCAATCTCACCATTTTTCTCTCCTTGTCTTTCCTCTTGCCTCTTTCCTCTTTCCTCTTTCCTCGTTCCTGGTTCCCTTTCTATATATGATAACACAAAATCTCACAAGAGACGGTCTATAGGATAGACCACAAAATTGGGCCAGCCCATTTCCCTTAACTGATTATATTATTATCATATCAATTATATTATGTTATAATCCTAAATGTAAGGTATTATAACCTCGAATATACTATTTTACAACCCCAAATATAAGTTATTATAACCCCAAATAATTTATTATAACCCCAAATATACTATGTTATATTTTGGGTTGGACTTCATGGATTCCGTCTATAGAATAGACCGTCTCTTATGAGACTTACTAATATGATAATTGCTCATTGATTAACACAAATTCTCGTGAGTTCTTTTTTATTGACAAATTTTTTACTCGAAAAATTATCTAGAATAATCTAAAATTTTTTTATTTTCCTACAATAATATCATTTATTGATTAATATGAATAATTTCAACTTTTAGTAGTATTTTTCGTGGATAGGCCTGGTGACCGGATGACTTGCTATAGCAAGTTTAAATTTTTTTTAAAAAAAGATAAATTAAAATAAAATGTCGAAAAAATATTAAAAAATATTCATAAAAAATTTATGATTTTTTATTATTTAGAATTTTTAAGTAAATTTTTTTTAAAAAAGTAAATTTTTAAAATTTTTATCTAATTTTAAATTAATATTCAATTTATTTTTTTTTTTGAATTACCCACTATAGCAGGTCATCAGGTTAGCCAAGTTTATGTTAGGCAAATACCCTTTTAAGTTGGAATTATTCATGCCTAATCAATAGTTGGGATTATTGTAGGAAAATTATAAAAAGTTTGGATTATTCTAGGTAAATTTTTCTTTTTTAAAATATTGGGAATAGACATTAAGAATTATGTAAGTAGACTTTTAAAGTATAAAAATAGGTATTAAGGATACGATAAATGAGCATAAAGCATAATGTAAGTAAGCGTTAATAATATAATAAATAGACATTAATTTTTAATGAGCTGGATCTAAGATATGTTTTTCAGAGAAACAGAGAGATTGGCTGATTCTTTAAAATAGGGTCAATGGTTGATTTTTGGGTGGTACATAAGCCCATCTACATTTGGAGTATCCGCAAAGTAGCCCAACCGACTATCTCATATAAGAATATCACAAATTCTAACTTAAGACCATTTTAATGAATAACAGAACACAAAATCTCACAAGAGACGGTTTATAGGATAGACCACAAAATTGGGTCAGCCCATTTCCCTTAACTGATTTTTTTTATTATAATATCAATTATATTATGTTATAATCCTAAATGTAAGGTATTATAATCTCGAATATACTATTCTATAACCCTAAATATAAGTTATTATAACCTAAATAATTTATTATAACCCCAAATATACTATGTTATATTTTGGGCTGGGCTTCATGAATTCCGTCTATAGAATAGACCGTCTCCCATGAGACTTACTGATAACAGAACAAGTGTCTCAAAAGGGCCGACCAATAATAAAAAAATGACTACCAGAAAAACGCGTGTTGTATGATTCCATTTGAAGTTGGTGTTATAAACTATTGAAGTTGATATTATAACCTATTAGAGTTGGTAACATTACCTATTAAAGTTTGTATCCCCAAATAGGTTATAATACCAACTTTAATAGGTTATAACACCAATTTTAAATACCAATTTTAATAGGTTATAATACCAACTTCAATAAGTTATAACTCCAACTTCAATAGGTTATAACACCAACTCCAAATAGGATCAAACACGTGCGCTGGTTTTTAGATTTTTCTCTTTTTTTATTTGTTGGGCCTGAATTTGGAAAGTTGTCTCTTATAAAGACGGTCTCTCAGGAGAGACGCTGGTATAATATATGTTTTAGAATGTGAATTTTAATATTACGCTCAAAAGTATTAGATTATCATAAAATTAACGGGTTGGAAAATTATTCTTAAAAAGATTTACAACATAAAATAATCAAATTGTTCAATTGCTATACATTTATTGAATCAAATATTATACAATTAACTCATCATCATCATCATCATCATACCCAGTGTTCCCGCACATAGATACTCTATGGCCAGGGTCTGGGGAAGGAAGGTCGACGGCGTCTCATACCCATAAGGAGAGGGCGGTCATAAGAGTCCTTCGGCTCTAGAGGAGTCTTCAAGGATAGGACCTGCAAAAATCCGAAAACCTGCATCTTACACCCACGTTAGCCAAGCATAGGGATTAAAAAAAAAAAAAAAAAAAAAAAAAAAAAAAAAAAAAAAAAAAAACCTATAAGCGATATAGGTAAAAAAGGAAGTGAAAAGCGATGACAAAAGTCACAGAACAGGATACTAAAAATTTATTGAATCAAATATCAAATTAGCTAAAGAATTTAATTTCTCTATAAAGATTTGCTACATGCAATATCAAATTAGCTAATATATACTAGACTAGGTAAGGTAAAGTTGATTTTAATCACATAAATCATACAACACAAAGATGTAACAATCTCATATTAGGCCGGCCTGATTGTATAAATTATTTTAATTTTCAAAGTTTTAAAATTGACATTTTAAATTATGGAATTTGACTATATCAATTCTTATAATTTTAATTTCAATACTTAAAAAATCAATTTTAAGACTTAAAAAATTTATTACTAGACTAAAAATTTCAATTTCAACTTTAAAATAGGATACTAAAACATTCATATTGATATTAAAACATTAAAAAAATTTTAAGTCTTGAAATTGTCCTTGTGTCTTAAAATTAGTATGTCAGAATCCTAAAACCATTTAAAATCCAAATTTAATAATTCCTTCTAGACTCGACCTATCATTTAATCCAAAATCAATTTTAAGTTCAGTTGAAACTTATTTATGTATTTATTTAAACTCAGATTAAACTCATATGAGTTTGGGTCCAAGCTTTTCATTTCCTAATTATCTAAGTATAAGTCCAAAATAAAAATAAGGAGGGTGAGTCTAAATCCTATCGAATCCAAACCACCCCACCCTATCACCATCTCATAATAAGTAGCTAGTAGGGATGAAAGTTCGGTCTACAGTTTGGACTTTCATCAAAACCAAATCGAAGCATATTATATTCGGTCTCCATATTTTCAGACCAAACCGAACCAAATTAGTTTCTAGACCGAACCAAATCGAACCACATTTTTTATTTGTAGACCAAACCGAATTTCCTAGGCCAAAATTTTCTTTTTAGGCCGAATAACAATTTAAACTACAATTACAATAATTAAGACAATAACAAATCATACAAGATTAATAATAATAGACATAATGTCTTACAAAGTCATTTAAAATAACAAATCTTGCAAAATACTAAACAAGTGTGGGAGTAGGACGACGGTAGTACATGTATTATCAAGGGTTAGGATTTTCAATTTTTTGGATTCAGAATGCATTGGGCTTGGGCTAATACATTAATGTTAGTGGGCTATATGTAATTTCTTAAATATTTCGGTTTGCGGTTTCTGAAAATTCCAAACCTAATCCAAACCTTAATATTTCGGTTTTTGAATTTTCAAACCTAACCCCAAACCATATTTGTTATTCGGTTTACGGTTTTAATCCGAATAAGTTTCACCCCTAGTAGCTAGTCTCCTGAGAGACCGTCTTTCAGAGAGACGTCTCTCAGACCCAATTCATCAAAGCTTATTGCTTACATTTCCTTCACATTTTCTTTAATGAGCCAACCCAATTAAAATGTAGACGTCTTTTACAAAAATTTGTGCATAATAAATCATAAATCATGATTAATATTAACATTCCAAATTTTAATCTCTCCATCAAGTCCGCCACTTAATAACAAAATTCTATCATCACTTTCCATTTTTCCAGCTAAACATTTAACTGGTTTTTTATGTGCATTCAAAATACTTAAACAACAGAATTCTCCATTAAACCCACCTCGCCAAATCCTCACCGTCCGATCAGCTGAACCACTGATCAAATAATCAGATACGTTAATCAAACACAATATTGCTGCACCATGACCTCTAATGGCGCCAATAACACTCATATATATCCCACTATCTTCTCTCTCCCAAACCAAAATCGAACGGTCACAAGCCCCTGAGAACAAGATCGAACCGTCATAATTCAACGCTAATGCATTCACAGCTGATTCATGTTTTTCCAGTGTAGAAACTATCGTAAGACCTCCACCGTCTGATTCGGGTTGTTTGCGCCACACCCGGATTCGACCATCAGCGGATCCGGTATAAATCATTCCGTCATTAGAAACTATAACGACGTTAATTGCATCTTCATGAGCCGTTATAGACTCCTTACATTTAAAATTCTTCATCGGATCCCAAATCTTCATTGTTTTATCCCAAGAAACGGAGTAAACTTCTCCGTCTGTAACAGCTATGCTTGAAACGGCGTCGCTATGTTCAACCCAAAGTCGAGTTTTATATCGCCTGACTTGCACGTGATTTTTTCGTACCGGAAACCTAGATAACCGATCGGCTATAGTCGGCAAAGTATAAATCAACTTATGTCGTCGGCGTTGATTATTAGAATCTTCCGTTAACTTCCACACCTTTATTTTCCCATTTTGATGAGCCGACAAAATTTTCCCATCATAAAACGCAATAGATTTAACAGCACCGTCAGATTCTCCGTTCGAGTTGAAAGTTTCAAGGAAAGAGAAAGTTAATAAATCATAGACATTGATGTGGTAGGCAGACGTAACGTACAGTAAAGATGGGGAGAGACAGAGGAAGGAGACGATAGAAGGTAGAGAATAAGAGAAGGAGATAGAGTGGGTAAGGGTGACGGTGACGGAGATGTCTGAACAGGAGAATGATTCAAGGGAAGGAATAGATGGGAAAGTTTGAAGAGATTGAAGGGTTGTTAAGCTTCCAGTGCTGGAAGATTTCTTAATGGAGGAAGAAGATGAAGAAGAAGACAAAGAAGACAAAGAAGGAGATGATTTAGAGGTTTTTAATGGCGGCTTAGTATCGTGGGTGTCGATGCCTGATGTGCAGAAGAGGATTCGAGTTTTAAGCTTCATTTTTTATTGAATGGAAAAAAATGTGTTTGTTATTGGAGAAGATGGGTTATATGGAATAAGGGGTAAGTTAGATTATTTATTTGTTGAGATCCTCTTAATTAGGATATTAAATAGCAGATGTAACTTTCTAGGACTATTATTACCCTACATCCTCTCAACCATTAAAATGTTTAAATACTACTCCCCGTTCCTTTATTATTGTCCACATTTTCATTTTGGGTAATTCCTCTTTAATTGTCCACTTTTCTTTTTTGACAAAACTTTTTACTTAAATACCCTCAACTACCCCAACTTATATTATTTAATAATACCACAACTATCACCTTTTCAATTATTATATTCAAAATACCCCACTACCACCTTTTCAATTATTATATTCACTTAAAATGCCCCACTACCACCTTTTGAATTACTCCCTCCGTCCTGATGAGTTAGTAGCAAAGAGAAAATGGTTGAATATTAAGAAAGTGGTAATAAATGAAGAAAGAGAATGAATTGTGTGGATGAAATTAAAAGAGAGTTAAAATGTATGGATGAAATTAGAAGAGAGTGGTAGGCCATAGTCCAAAAATAGAAATTCTGCAATTTAAGTGGGACGGACGAAAATAGAAAATACTGCAAATTATAGGGACTGAGGGAGTATTATATTCACTTAAAATACCCCACTAATACCTTTTTCAATTATTATAATCACTAAAAATACTCCACTACTATTTTTCCTTATTTTGCGTGCCCACAACAAAGTGGACAATAGTAAAGGGATGGAGGGAGTATTTCGATTCTCAATAACTTTTTAGATAATTTTTTTTATGGTAATATAATAAGGTTAATGTATTAGAATAAATAATTAGTTAATAGAATATCATTCGAATTAGTTAATTGTATATGTTGTAATGTTAAATTTTTATAATTTTTAGCTATGTAGTAGTACTTCTTCGGTTCTTAAATATTTTTATATTACTATAATTGACACTATTAACCGTTCAAACTTACTTTATTTATGGTATCGATATGTATATACTCAATTAGAATCTTGTTTGAGCTGTTTACTCGCATCTTTTCATAATTGTAACATTTGAAAAATTAATATTTTAAAAGTTGGGAATTTAAAATAAAGGTAATAGTAGAACATTTAAGGAAAAATTATCTAGAATAATTTGATTTTTTCCAACAATCTCACCTATTGATTAACTATTAAATAATTCCAATTTTAGGTATTTTTATATATTAAACCCATTAACTGAAGTCTAAAAATATTATATCAAAAAAATCTAAGTATGTAAAAATAAAAGGATAAATGGAGATTAATAATCTCAACTTTGTGTAATCCACTCGAAACAATCATAACTTTCGATTATTTTCTAATACACCTAACTTTGCCACTTTGTTGCTCAGGACATACCATTTAATATGGTAACCGGTTATAACAGGTAAATCACCTTTTTTGTCATGGAAATAAGAAGGATAAATGGAGATTAATAATCCCAACTTTGCGTGATCCGCTCAAAACAATCCCAACTTTCGCATATTTTCAGTTATAACCGGTTATAACAGGTGATTTACCTGTTATAACCGGTTACCATATTAAAGGGTATGTCCTGAGCAACAAAGTGACAAAGTTAGGTATATTAAAAAATAATCGAAAGTTGGGATTGTTTTGAGCGGATCACGCAAAGTTGGGATTATTAATCTCCATTTATCCAAAATAAATGTTAATTTGATTATTTCCAACGATCTCACCTTCATAAGTTTTAGTCCCAATTTATATTCCTATTCCTTTTAAACAAACAAAAACTTAGGACTTTTTTATCTCAAAATCTCATTCCCTCCTCAAAATCCATTGGGCCAAAATCCAACAATTTGCTCTACCTAAAACCATTTGAAACCAACACCCAATTCGATCCCTATTTCATGATTCAGCAAGTAAACCTCCATTTTTTTCTCTGAATGTTCGACGCCAAAACAATAGGTTTGTTTCTTTGTTCTTCCATTTTTTTTCTTTGCATTTTGGGATTGTAAAGCAAGATAGTCCCTGATTTTTCGGCCTAGAAACCGATTTTCCCCAAATTGATGGGTTTCATTTCCAAAGCCAACAAACCAACAATTTTCCACGTTCTCACCCGGAACTAGGGATGGTCACGGGTCCAGGACCCTGTTGGACCCGCCCCAGACCCTCCCCTTTTTTAAGGGTCTGGGTCTAATTTTTTTAGACCCATCGGATCCGGGTCGGATCTGGATCTAAAAAATATTTGGCGGATCCGGGTCCAATATCCGGACCCTGGACCCGCCCCTTGGACCCTTATAAATATTAAATTGTCCATTTTTATTTGTCTTCTACGTATGAATTATGCCATCAACACTTATTTTATTTTCATATAATCATAATATATATAAATAATTTATATGCTATTTGCTAAGTGTTAACCCAATTACCCTTATTTCATGGACTCGAACTAGTGTTTATAATAAAATTTAAGCGTATATTGGTGACGTTATGCGAGTTCAGATGTTAAATTAGTATTAAATATTTGTAAAATACGATAATAACTCTCTTGAACACTATTCGATTTCACAAGTTTGTATTCTAGTCGATTCAACAAAGGGCCAAAAACAAGATTCCTACAAATTTTAGGAGCAAAATAAACATCCTTAACTAGTGAAGTGTTTTCCTGAAGTAGACTAATTAATACTTCCTTATGTTAACCTCAATTTCAAGATCTCGAACAAGATCGGAAAGAGTTATCATTTCTTTCTTATGATTGAGGGTATTTATTTCTAACATTCGTTAATGATCCAATATGGTAATATGTCTGTCATGTTTGAAGCAATGTAAATTCCATCTTTGTTTAAGTATTTTTCATGTTAGTGAACATACGTTGTGAATTTTGGAATTGCTGGTTCCTTACAGGTTAGTTTTCCATCATCTTATATGCATTAAAGTTACAAAAAACTTTCTAAAACACCCCTAATCAATTTGAAATCGGCCCATCACCCGACCCGTTTGAGGCGGGTCAGGTACCCGACCCGGAGTTTTTAAATTTTTTATTTTTGACCCGCCACTTATAAAGCAGGTTAGCGAATCGAATACTCTTAAACACCCCTACTCATTCACGGCCTTTGTGAATAGATAGGATTCCTTGAAAAAAAATCTATAGAACCTAATGCTAGAATTTGCACGCCTAATGTTAACACATTTGTAGCCCCAAGAAAAAATAAACGTGAAATGATGAAACTTTTTGTAACATGAAAAGCCTATGTACGTAGTGGGGGAGGACAAAAAATGGAGGCTTCCATTCCTAGACTCTTTTAATATTAATGTCACTCCTACAAGAGTTTAGAGTACACCACATTCACTCCACTCACTCTCCATTTGTCCATTTATGCTTTATTTTAAATAATAAAAATTACAGCAAATCTTGGATAACACCGTCTTAGAATAAGACGCGGCCCAATATGGAGCTCATAAGTTTTTTCTATTTCTCTGGGCATTTTTCACTTTTACTCTTAAAGGTGTCAATTTTGACCTTAAAGATATCAATTTCAACGTAAAGTGGTACTTAAATATATCAATTAAAGTAAAAAACTTCAATTTGAACCTATAAGTGATAAACTTTAACGTTAAAGTGATCAATTTCTACCTAATATAATTGACAGTGATAAGTATGAAATTATATAATGTTATCAATGTAGTTCATTTATTTTGTTGATAATTCATATAGTTAACATTATAACCAAAACAAGATAAGTTCATAATTGATGTATGTTTGATAATAATTGACACTGATAAGTAATGAATTGCATGTAGTTATGTAGTTCATTTATTTTGTTTATAATTAATATAGTTAACATCATAAATAAAACAAGATATATCTTCAAAAAAAAATAAATAAAACAAGATATGGTCATAAGTAATGAATCTGCTTACCGTATTCTTACATTATCCTTACTGTTTACCTACCGTATCCTTGACGCCTACTTTCAATGAGGGTGTTTGGCGAATGACTGATAGTTAGGGGTGGAAAATGAGACCAGAGTAGCGGTTCGGGCCAAAATCGGTTGAAACCGGACCGGAATCAGACCAAACTGGTTGCATCTGGTCTCCGGGTCTTACATATTTACCATTCCGTGTTTCCGGTCCGGTACGGACTAAACACAAAAAAATTCGGTTAGATCGGATGAGATCAGATGTACATAAAAGTGATTTTAACGGGGAATAATATTTATGATTGTTATGTATATACTTATTCAAATCCCAAATATACGAAAAATACAATGACTTACAAATATTTCAAATTTGACAAATTAAAGAGACTTATTTTAGACCCACTAAGGACCCGTTAAGGACCCTAGACCCATCAGATTCGGAGGGTCCGGATCTGGGTCTGAAAATTTTGGACCCTTAGGGTCCGGATCCGGGTCTGGATCTCAAAAAATTAAACGGGTCCGGGTCCGGGTCTAGTTGGACCCGCTCCATGACCATCCCTACCCGGAACCGAAAGCAATAGCCGCCATTTGCGTCTGATTATCGAAAGTAGTAGTGCTCCTTCTTCCTTTTTCCTCTGCGATATGATTCAAACAAATAGCATCAATTTCCTTCCCTTGGTCTCCATTACCGCAAGTTTAGGCGGTAAAATGCCCTTATTATTATTACTCCTTTTAATTTTGTTTTAAAATCTTTTATGTACATTAGTATTTACTGTCTCCGTTTCTTTTTATTTGTCCATTTTACCTTTTATATGTATTTTTTAGCAAATTTAAGCTTTAATACGTATTATAAAAAATTATAAAAATTACATATTAAAAAACTTTATATCGAGACAAAATTAACAATATCTCACATGAATATATTTTATCATCAATATATACTTTAAAAATCTAATTTATTTTTCTCTTTCTAAAAATGGATAAACTTAAAGTGGACAATTAAAAAGAAACGGAGAGGGAGTAATTGCCAATCATCAAGAACCACTACTATCATAAAATTAATTAGTATAGAGTAGATGGACCTTTTGATGTTTGATACTCTAGTTTGACTTATCATGGTTATTTGTTTTTGTATTGATTCCGCTCGTTTGTTTAGTTAAATCTGACTCTATGTTGTTTCTATCTTTAAGATTGCTTACAGGTCGATTCCAGTTGAAAACGATAGGAGAGCAAAGGTGATCAGAGTATACCCTGCACTATATTTTGGATTTGAGAATGTGTAAAAATTGTACCGTTTGTGTTGGGCTTTAGTATATGTTTTAATGTTTAGTAGGTTTGGTTGTGTTGACTATATTCGACTTTCATAGTTTGTTGTATGATTATTTTGGACTTCGATTTAGATGTTTGGATTTAAAATTAGTTATTAAAGTTATTTTTTACTTGTTAGTCGTTTCACGAGTTATGATTTGAGACTTGCGTTCTGTGGGTAAGTAAACCTCGTAATTACCTGTCTTACTTTTGATTTAAAGATGCCACAAGTTGTAACATTAAACACTATTTAAACCTCTATTGTACCGAATAGTAACATTTTTATGTTTAAAATGCTTATGACCTCAATTAATTAATCAATAACAACTACTTGAACTTTGTGGAACTTCAACTTATCATAAAACCTACAATTTATTTTATTCTTGTTGGCTTTTGCTCGTTATCCATTTTTCTCTGATAAATAGCCAATAGTCATATCTTAAATTTACTAAAAATCTCTAGAAACACATAACTTTTCAACTAGCTTAAAAGCCAACAAAAACAATCAATATTTCCAACAGGTCTAATAAGCCAACTAAAAAAACAACGGTCAACAACCAAACACACATGTATAATATATAACGAGGTATTACATCCTAATCCCATCTATATCTATATGTAATAAAAATTACTTAATTTCTGCACTTAAAATTCATTAACAATAAATACCTAATTGTCATCCTATGTCGAAAAATGAGGAGGATAATCCACATATAATCATTTACCTAATACTTATAATAATTGATCGTAACTCATTTGGGTTTGCGTATGATCATACACTTCTGTTAATTCATCTAAACGAGCTAAAAAAACAAAAACCCGACTGTAATTCACTTGTTTCAATTCACAATTAGCAGGAAATACGCGAAAATAAAAGCCGAGGATAAGCTACTTCAACCAAAATTTTGATGGTTAGATGAGTGTATCCTAGTTTATTTCTTACTCAAAAGTCTAGGCCAAAAACAAGAAAACTGAAATTAACGCGGAACGCCCAACAAGTTTCAAGCCAACAACAGGATAAAAGAGTATAGGCCTGATATTTGAAGTGTGTCGGTCCCGTCTTAAAGGAGATCCAAAAACAATAGAGGAATACCAGCCGGAAAATCTTGACAGGCGGAGTGATCTTGAAAAGCCAGTCGATAATGAAGTGGTGAGGCTTGACTATCACAGGGGTAATACGCTAATGATACCCGATGTAGGTGGCAACTCAATATACATTGGAACCTGAAGAGAAGCAAAGAAAACTCCGTGAGTTTCGAAATGATTTAGATGCTAGTCAGTTATGGCACTGATTCAATAGAACAAAAAGAGGGGACAAAGATGGATAAATCGACCTTACGGATCATACAATCTTCAAAAATTTGAAAATTGTTATGCCCGGGTCTTAATTGATGTCATGTATATAAAGGATCGGAACTACGGATGATAAAAAAGATACAACGTTAATAGATAATCTTTTAATAACCAAGATGCTCCGAGACAAGAAGGATGTGATTTATAATAACAAATTCAGGAATGTCCATAATATAAATGCAACAACTTCCCGTGACAGTCCATAATATTGCATTTAAAGTAAAGTGTCGCGGTTAAGATGATAAATGGATATCAAGGAATCTCCTCAAGAACAGAAATATATACAAGTACACAAGAAAAACAGAATATGCATCACATTAGACTCCCACTTAGTAGGATGAGTGAACAATATCAATTATGGCTTTTGCATCAAATCCATATTACTACAATATAAAAAAAACTTCACAATTTTATTAAAAATAAACTTCAATTTTACCACCGGTCAAGACTTCTTCTGGCATTGAGTTTACAAATCTGTTCGTAAGTTAGTTATAACTTCTGGGAGCTCTTGCTCAAACTCGGTAAAGATTTTCATTGTGCCAATAAATTCGATTCCTCGTTGCCAAAGATGATAGAGAATATGCAACTTATGCAAGATGGAAAATTAATAATGACTTGAATTGCACGAATGAAGAAGGGACTGAAAGGAAATACGTCCCAAGATCATGTAGTTGACCCTAATTTTTGAGATTAATGCTTTGGCATTCTAATTATTGTTGTTGTATACTAACCTTAAGTCTCAACACAGAAAGTACATGAGTTGACTTTGTAGTAACAATAAATTCTAGAAGTACCTTTTGTTTTGTAAACCAAGTCTACAAACCAAAAACATGAATTGCTAAAAACAAAGTATTAACTTTAATCTTTTAACACGTTGAACCCTATAAATTAGACCAAATACGTAGACAAATCCTACAAATATGAAATAACTTACTCCTACATTTGTAGATGTAGTAAGGAAAGACAAATAGAAGTGCGAATTATGATGGATTACGAAGCTTGGTATCAATCTAAGAAGAAAATATCACATGATCCTATCATTTGAGCCAATGCAATGGGAACTAGCATATTGTATACCATTGAATCATGATTTGCTCAATAATTCACTAGGTTCTCTTTCCGTCCCATGTTTACCCGGTAATACTTGTTGCAAAAAACTCTAACATGGGAAATGGAAATGGGGAAAATGAAGGGACAAGAGGGTGCAATGAGTATTACAATTACTATTATTTCAACCTAAATTCTATCAAATATAGGAAAGTTGAGCTAATATTCTTATTACATGTCTTTGCTCGCAGCGAACAAGTGCTTCAACCAATTACATTTCATTATACCAATGCCACTAAGCCGCTCATGATGTAGAGTTTTTAGGGTGGAATACACGCCACCTTAAATTTATGATAACAAAGAGAAGCCATCTGATTGACCATTAATTGCAAACATTAGCTATAGGTATACCAACCAAATACAATAACATTTTTATTCATTAAATCCTAAGGATCAACCCAACAATTAGCATTTCACCATAGTACTCATAACAGCAATGCCAAAGCCTTAATCCCGACAATGGTCCACTTTTAAAGTCATAACACTATCACAACCCTCAAAGTTAGTACAAAGTACAAACATATAGCTCATTAATAAATAATCATTCCTACATCTATAATTGTAGTTAATTAGATCTTTATTGCCAAATCATTGAAAATGTAAGTGAATCAACATCACTAAGTTGTCAAACTATATCACAAACACCCATAAAGCTAAGAAGATCAATTCTCGAATCACATTGCATTATATCATAGAAACAAAGATTATTCATGATCATCAAAATTATCATAAAAAAGGAATTAAAAACACAAAGTTAATAGCATTTCACTGCCATAAACCTGATCATGTTTTGGTCTTTCGACGAAGACGTTTCCTAAGCTTCTTATACTTATGCTTATTCATCTTCTTCTTTCTCTTCCGCTTCACACTGTCAGCCCACATCATTCCCGGATGCTCCATTTCTGGTTCAATAAGCTTAGATGAGCACAACCCAGTCGATGAATTTGGATCCACCAAAAATCCAGGTGAGAAACTTGGGTAAATCTGCAACTTACTGAGATTATCAAGTTCTGTTAAACCCTGGTTATTAGGGTTTAACCCGGCTCCATGGTCAAACTTGGGTTGACTTAGAATTGATTGGTTAAGAAAGTACCATGGAGGAGAAAGATTTGAGGAGTTCTGATTTGTGAATGTTGCAATGAATCTAGTTGAAGATGGTTTGCGAAAAAGTTCTCGTATTAGGCGAGCCATTTTAGAGAATGAAGAATGAAGAAAACTTGTTAGGGTTTTAGCATTATGAATTTGGGGAATTTTTTTTCGTTTTGGGGTGAAATTTGGGGAACTTGTAAAACGTTTAATTTTAGAGAAATTTCATGATAATTGAGTTTCACCGTAATTTAACGTATCCCATGTGAAATGTTTTAATTCATCATATACTAGATAAATACCCGTTGTTTGCACGGTGATTAAATAAATATTTTTGATTTAATTACATATTTGTATAAAAGATGTGTAAGATTATTTATTTTTTCAAATTTTATATATATGAAGGTTATTGGGTAATGTTTTAAACATTATAATTTTTTTATATTATTATTATTATTATTATTAGAGAAAATTATAAAAAACCACCTAATCTATACCCTCTTTTTTAAAAAAATACCTTATATAAAAATTTTTGCAAAAAACTACCTTATGTAATACAATTCTTTTCAAAAGACTACCTATTACTTAATTTCATTAGTTGACCGGTATAATTAATTGGGATTTTTTGGTGTTCTATTCCCGTTACTCAAAATTTCATTGAAGGAGAAGGTGAGTTTCTAATTGCGCACGTGACAGGCATGTGGAAGTCAACCATTAATTATGCCGGTCAACTAACAAAATTGAGTAGTAGGTAGTCTTTTGCAATGATTGTATTACATAAGGTAGTTTTTTGCAAAAATTTTTATATAAGGTGGTTTTTTAAAAAAGAGTGTATAGATAAGGTGGTTTTTTATAATTTTCTTTTATTATTATTATTAGTCATGTGCTGCATTATTTCTATAATTTTCATTATATTGAAGTTATTTCAAAGACTGAAAAAACATTTATGTGAAGATTTTGATGTTATCGTAATAATAATTATTTTTATTGTTGACTCAAAGAATTTGAGATATTTTCTATAAATATAAGTTTATCAACTAAAAAAAATTATATTTAATTATTAAATTATTTACAGAAATAAAATTTTTATTTTTTATTTTTAAAATTGGCAATTTTTTTTAGAAAAAAGTTACATTGCTTCAGTAAAATAAATTATTAATTAAGAGTTATACATATTTACCTACTTTTGTTACGGAAATAAGAAAGATATGTTTTCATATATATTTTTTATAATAAGAAATGAATTATAAAAGTCAATCCAGCTTCTTTACCATATTAGCTTGAAGATTGGGCGGGAAAATTTTTGCTTACAGTCTGACACGTGTCAAGATTGTTTCTTCTTTAGTAATTTTTATATAGATTACTGAGTTTTCATACGTTAGCACAATCTAGTAATGTGTTATAGGTATATTTGGTATTCAGATTGTAATTATTGAGTCTCAGTAGTATAAAAGGGATATAATATTGTATTAGAGTTAAAAAAATAAAATGAAATAAAACTTCTCCTCTTCTAGATTTCTTCTCCTCTCCTAAAATTCTTATCCTCTCAATCTTTCTCCCTCACCCATAACATTGATATCAAGAGCAATTCTTTCCTTGACACCAATATTTCTCTTCCATTCTTTTTCTTTCTTTATCCTACTGAAACATTTATTTCTTGTCATTAAATACTACAATCAAATTGCACACACCCAATTTGTGAAAAGGCATTGCCATGGCCATTTGAGTTCTTGGATTGTTTTTCCCCAAACTATAAATTTCTTTTAGTGTTTGAAAAGATGAAGAGTGAAGAGTTTTACAGCACCACACAATTTGAAGAACTAATTATCCCATAACTTGAAGAAGCCAAACAAAAGAAGGTTATTAAATCATTTAAAAAACTTTTGAAAGGTGAACGTTTTGATAGTTGGGATAAAAGATTGTGTGAATGGTGTAAGGAATCAATTCTTGATCATAATTGCCAACATAATAGTGATAATTGGAGTTTTATTGTAGTATATACCATTCAAGAATTAACGTGTGATTTAAAAAAATTGATACTCAAGAATCTTTTAATGTTGATCATATGAATTCATGTGCAAAAAGTAAGTTGGAATCTAAAGACTTTGTTCATATGGATTATGATTTGGTTAATTGTGTGATTGATGTCATGAGTGAACATGATTTAGATGAAAATCATGAATATTTTGTGATAATTGAACCTGAAAATGTATATTCTTGAAATTCTTGAAATCATTCAATTGAAAGTTCTAATATCCGAACTAAGAATCTTCCAAGAGAAACTCATCAACGGGGTACTTGGTCAAGAGTGCAATCAAGCTTCAAGAAAGTTAAAAGAAGATATGAGTTGTACAAGAAAAAGAAAAAAGTTTGGGTAGAATATGCTAAAGTAATGGTTGACCCACCTTGGTTGTTAAAAATCAAGAAACGGAAGATTTCTATGCATGTATTTAGTTTTATTCATGAAGTGAGGAATAAGTACAATAAAGATGCCTTGTTACTTGATCATCATCAACAACCTGAGTCTCGAAATCACAATGTTACTCTTGAAATCAAGCACTTGTTGGGGGAAATGAAGGTTAATTGTCGGATATCCGACATTTTTAGCCGGATACTTATTTTTGCGCCCTGTAGCTTAGCCTAAATTATTTGGATTATCGGATGTAAAGCAGGTTAGGACACCAGATACTCGATCTCATTTGAAGCATTTTTTGACAAAATTTTTTTGACTTTCTTTGGCCGAATTTGTTGTGTGAAGGAAGTAATTATAATTATACATTACTAGAGTTAGATGAGTAGAGGTTCATATTCAATCTTATTATCTTTTCAAGTATACAATAGTTTTTAATACTATTGAAGACATTGGTATCGATATCGATTCAATATCGATGGGCATAATCTTGTTAAGTTTGTGAATTGAAGATGATGAAACTGTAACTTGTAACAATAATGAAGGATTTTGTAAGCTTGTTAAATACATAGCTCTATATGCGTTAAAAATCAAATAAATTTCATCTTCAAAACGAATTAAAAAGGAAAATTATCAATGATACCCATGCATGTGTTATAGCACTTTATCAATCGTACTCTGTGTGTTTTTTTAATTCCAATGATTCTCCTATCTTTTTGAGCTAATTAAAAATGTGACACTGTTCACCTTTTTTCGTTAAGTTGACATTAAATGTCATTTTAAAGGACTATAACACAGGGGTACCAATGATAAAGTGCTATAACATAGGGGTGCCATTGATAATTTCTCTTGCTTTTAAATGACATTTAACGTCAACTTAGCGGAAAAAAAGGTGAACGGTGTCACGTTTGTAATTACAATTGGTACAATTACGTTTGTAATAATACTCCAGTAATCCTGTTGTTTTTTTGATTCCAATTGTACCCCTACCTTTTATTTGAACGGTGTCAACTTAGCGGAAAAAAGGTGAACGGTGTCACGTTTGTTATAACACAGGGGTACAATTGGAATTTAAAAAAACAACAAGGGTATTATTGATAAAGTGCTATAACACAGGGGTACCATTGATAATTTCTCATCAAAAAAGATAACAATCAGCATTCCGATCAAATAAAAGGAACCCAACTTGCCAAATGCCACCAGTATGACTACTAAGGTCTGAAGCCCGTTGAAAATTATTTTGTACCCAATAACCCGACTCATACTTTATTTATTAAAAAATATCTCATCATTTAAAATGCAGGTTAGCGGTCGGCTCATCTAATCAAGCGGGTCGAATATTTATAAAAAGGCCTATTCATGATCATGCATATTTTTGTGTTACTGTTAAATTATAAAATAAGCCCAAATTCATGTTTTAGACTGTCTATAGTATAGACGGGGAATTATAGATCAACCCATTTGTTAGATGGATGAGCCGTCTATGCCATAGAGTCATAGACGATCCCTCAGGAGACCTTCTATAAAATAAATATGATCATATGTTAATTGCGGCGTCATACGAGCAGAATTTAGAAATCTTAAACCTCTCACTCACTGGTCCAATTCATTTTCTTCTCACTGGCTGCGGAAACCCTAATTTAGCGATTATCCATTTATCCCCCTTTATTAAGTCTTACTTCTCATCGATTATACTAGTAATTGTTTTTGTTTTGTCCATCCTATTATCCATTGATTTTACTTTATGTTTTATTTTTTATTTTTAGCAAATTTGCTTACCGAGGCGTTGCGTTCTTCGGCGATTTTCGAATCTGATGGACGTGTCAAGGGAAGCGAAAATCAAATCCCTGCAATTCTAACTGAAATTTCCCAATTTCAATCTTTTGCAACTTGATTCGTAGTTTGCATCTGAAGTTGGATTGTACAATAAAAAAAACCCTAATTTTTAATTTTAATTACTGTTGTTGATTTTGGCCGTTGTTGCTTCAAATGGTGAATTCTCTCTATGTCAATGAGAGTTTTCAAGTTTCCCGAAGCATAAATCAATTCCAGTTTTAAACAGCTTGATGAATGGATTAATTTAATTAATCTCTATACTTTCATCGCGTTACCTGTCTGCTGGTACATTTTGGTTTTTAATGAATTTAGGGTTCGAGAAAATCTCCGTACTTTATTTCTTGTGAAATTTCTCTCTTTCTTCAGATGAAGGAAGTGGATGATTTAAGTAACAAAAAGATTCTACAACATTGATGCAAATTTTTCTTGCATTGTTCTGGAATCTGGTAAATGTTTCTTGTGACGTCACTTTTAATTATGTTGATTGAATCATCAATTATATGAATAATTGATAAATGTTCTGGAATAATTTGATTAGATGACTCGTTACTCGTTATTAGTGAATGCACTAAGGTTCAAAAAGCCTAACCAATGAGAGATTTGACTATAAAAAGTAAAATACTTTCATTTCAAAAAAAAAAAAAAAGTAAAATACTTAATGTGGATAGAATTTGGATCATCTGGAAAGCAATTATAACAACTGGTTCTACTAGATTGTTTGACGAATCAAATTACACCAACAATAAAACTAATTAACTTTCCATTGACTTACTACTTTATTACATCAAACTAGCCAAGATTGCATCTATGTGATATGGCTCATGTATATGTTATTGTTGGACTATGCTTCTTATTGAGGATCTATATACTATGGTATGAACCCAGAACTTCAAACTACTATATGTCCAAGATACTAGTGCATTATGGGTATTCTGATGCCGTAGCATTAGGGGCGGTAGCATTAGGGGATCTTATTAGTGTATTGTAGTTATTATGATGGGGAGCATTAGGGGGGGTCTTATTATTAGTCGTTACAGCAGCGATACATGATAAACTTCTCCATGGTACTCCCACACTCTGCGCAAACAACCTTCTCTGGTATGCCACCGGTTGTACCAGGAAGTATGAGACGGTTGCAGTGGTGTGGTGTTTGTATTTTTTTCAAATAGTCGATTATAGCTTGAACAAATCCTTTCTCCGGAACATCATTTTTCCATTCTTCAAAATCATTTAAACATGTCAAGAGGGTCTCACCTTTGGCTTTGGTCATCTCTGTTGAGCCTCGGCTGATGAGAGCCCACCCTTCATCACTAGCATCAAAGCTCATCATTGTCACTATCTCCTGCATTATAGAGTCATTCTCTACAGTCTTTCCGTGCTGCATCTTTGAGTGCCACATGCTCTCCAGCCGCACCCAAAAATACCATATAAGAGTTATATCAGGCAGTACGTGGCTCAAATTCTGGGCAGCAATGACGTCATTGATCTTGCGGATCTTTTCTTTGAGGTTGCTCTTGCCAACGTATAACATTTCAAGTGGGATTCCAGCAACTTGTGCAGTAGCTTTCAGTTTGGTTGTAAATCGCTGTATCCATTCTATGTCTTCACCTCCATACAAGCAAATGTATTTTGCGTCTTGCATCTGTTAGAGTAGCATACAAAGTGATAATTTGTTTTATGTGTGGCTCAGAGGTGGCAGGGTTGGCTAAAATAATATTGGAGAATTCCATATGATGAACAGAATACCATACCCATTGGAAGATCATTGGTTCGACGGCATCAGCTAACAAGTCGAGCCTCCAGGTTTCTTCTCTCCAAAGAGCTTCTTCCCTTGAACTAGTGAAAGGGAATGCCAGACTCCCCCAAATCCACATCATGTGAAGAGCATTGGGGTTCGTAACTCTACCTTGTGGGTCCAGGACAACGAGCATGCACTTTTTGTTGAAGTGCCACACCTCCTTTGCATATCTCATGACTGCTGGATCAACCAGAGAAGGATGATATACAGTGTACCAAGGCATCGTTGATCGGAGACTTTCAAACTGTTTTTGTCTTTGTTCAGTCCAAGGGGTAGATTTGTCAACAATTGGGAGCCACACTACTTCATATTGACTTTCCATCCTTGTTGGGTGTTGCTTGGATTCTTGGTACATTTGATCAAGAATTGAAAGCTCTTCATTAGAAAGGTCAAGGTCTGAAATCAACAATAGAACATTTCTTCTTCTCAAAACATCGAGATTAACCTGTATGGTTGGCAAAGATCAATTCTACTTCTTACTGTCTGGAACTCTATTCATTCATTTGGTTATTTAAATAACTCAAGTTATGTGTTGGATCTCATGCATCAGGCTCTCAATCTTGTGCAATGTTTGATTTTAGGTGTATATGGAGTAGATTGATGCAAGTCATTGCTGTTAATGCTCAATCTATATAAAACAATGTTTATTTGTGAGCTATTACAAAAAGTAGTAAACAGTATGCAAACCCGTTTTTTTGCAGAACCATCAAATAGAGGCAGCTGATCGTCCTTGGCATAAATCAAAAGCCTAAGAATCTTCATGTTGTCAAGGTGGGGGGTCTCAAATGCACGAACGAGCGACTGGTATGCTTCTATGTGTTTCTTTTCAGCTGCATTTCTCAAGGATCTTAAATAAGTTGTGCACAATTATGTAATGATGCAAACAATATGATATAGTAATTCACAAAGTGTGCCATGATCATTTCAATACATTCTCTTTAGCTTCACGAAATGCAATCCTGGAGTTTTTTTGCTTACCAATGTGTTGGTAACAGAGATCTAGCTGCTTTCGTAAATGTTCATATATGTTGCTGACCTTGTGAGCCAAGCTTGATATCTCCCAAGCTTCTGTTGTTGATAATACGTATCTGATTGCATCAAAGTATAGTTTTAGCCTTTTACCACTACACTACTCTTGTTATACATTTTTCGTGTTGAAAGATAAAAAAGGGAAACTAAGGTGAAGGATGCGGTGTATGATTTCAGATATCAACTTTTATATTAGTTTATGAATTATGAGTGAAGAGTAATTTCCTTATAAAAAGCTGCTGGGAAAAATGAGAGCATCTACTGTTCAATCCTGCCTAATTCTCTTCACGTATTCCTTTATGGTGGTTCATAGTCAACAATGTGAAATTTAAATTATTATGCCTTAGTAGGCATATGAAAGTTAGTGTAAATTTAATTGTGTTGTAGAGTATGAAATTTCATGTTTGGCCAATTTAAGTTCAATGAACGTGCAAATGAACATATTGACAGGATTTTTGGAAGTACAGACGATAACTTACTCAAAACTCATGCTTATTAGACCAGCAATTTGTGATGCGCAGGCCACGATACTTCGGATGATCCAGTAAGCAGCTGTTGGAATTAAAGCACTTGCACTTTCATATTCTGCTGTATCTTCTGTTATGTACTGAGATGGGAGCTCCTTGAACTCCACGATGCACTTGGTAACATTTACCATTCCTCTGATTAGATTGCTAATTGCTTCAAACTTTGGTTTGAGGGATTCAGAGTGTTCCATAATCTCAGGAAGCTGCTTTAGGATAGCTACAGATTTGGCCAGGGAGTTTACTGTGTAAAGTTGGGAAACCAACCAGAAATCACCATAATAGACAGCAAAAGCTGCAAGAGCTAGGGCCACTTTTGCATCCCATGAGTAGTTTGAAAGCATGTTGAATATGGATAGACTTGTAGCATGAGCATCTCCGCTGCCTGAGCATTTGCAAGTTATCTGTAGGAAGGATGTATTTCAGGGTTCCCTTATCATAAAGTTTTCTCTTAAATTAAGCTAAATCAGTATCAGAATATCATATAATTTCAGGGTAGCATTTGAAGACATTAAACAGAAAACTGAACTGATTACACAATACATGTAACATTCCATAACAAATCTTGTTATAAGTTTTCTGCTTTTTTGTAAATTGTCTGGCTTGCTTTGTTAGTGCATCTTTTTGTTCTACTTGTTTTATAACTTGGCTAGTTGGATTTTTTTTCCTGTCAATAGCTTTTGAGAATCGGAATTTTTGACTAACCTCACAGGAGATCTTATTTATGGTGTTTGCCAATAGTTCCATCAACTCTCCATAGCCAGCCTGAAATGCCTTATCATCAAGAGCCTCCAAGTGTGCTTGAGCTCCCTGCTAGTGTTCAAGCAATGAGCTTTATAATTAGGGCTGCTGATTTTATGCTAGAAAAAGTTCATTTGTTTTTGTGTGTGTACATGTCAATTAAGGGATGTTGTACCTGAACAGAATCAGAGGGTGCAGCACGGTGAAAGATATCTTCAATGATGTGGAGTAGAGGTCTCACATCAATATCGCGGCCATCAGGGGCATGTGTTGCTCTAAGTTGGGTTAACATTGCCGCATCATCTGAAGATGAAAACAGATGACGATCACCCTTGAATCGTTGTCTCCTTGCAGGTACAGTAGCACCTACCATTTTGAATAAATGTAGAATATAATCTCTGAGGTGCTTATCTTAATTCTCATCTTCTCCTTAATAGCTCTTAATATATAGTTTTGTCAGATGGCTAGATATTGCAATAAAGGTTGAATCAAGTACCTTGCTTGCAAGAGGGTCAAAACTTTTTATCTTTCATGAGGTTAAGAATTTCGGATGAGAATTTGACTGGCGTTGTAAGTTGTTCTTTCTTTAAAAAAAGTTGGTATGAGATTCTCATGCTAGTTTACCTGGTTGGTTTTGGTACTGCTACTGCATGACGTTATTTGTCTTCTTGAAGCCTCATTTTTCTTATGTTTGAATCTATTGAACTAATCATTGCACTAACTGAGAAACAAGGAGTCTTTTTTATCTAAAAGGTTCACTGATTCATGTTCATCTTACTATGATTGTATCAATCCTTTTAGCTTGAATGGAAGGCTTGAAAAATGTTGTTCTGGTTATTACTTTAGTGAACATTCCACTTTTCAATGTAAAAATATGACACTATAATGTCCATAAGAAGCTACATTTACCTTTCCAGGAGAGACTAGAGACAAGAAATTATGCTTTAATCTTGAAATGTCCATAGAAAATAAGACCTTTTAAAATTAAAGGCTCAAGTAGTTTAATTAAGATTGTTGCATTTGTTTTTATATCGCTCTGAATTCTTTTTGTTTAATCTTTCCTAATTCACTAGTTCTCTTAAAACACATGTGAACAAGTAGTCAAGAACTCTAGACCTTTAAGTTGCATCTTCTGCCGTTATTCTCTGTCTACTAAGTAAATCTTGCTATTTTGTTATATTAATTAACTTAAATCAGTTAATCTGAATTGGGGTTGGGGCGAATACTATGTGTATAATGTATATTCATGCTTCTCTAGCTCTCATTTTTAGTATTCAATCATATATTTTGACTAGCTTTCAACTTTGGTTGTGCTTTCTAAGTATTAAATTGTTAGCTTTTCCTTGGACTTGAACTTTCAATGCTAGCTATATTTAATTTGGATGTGGCAAAGCTGATTAAAGTTTATAGATTATACATTCCTGATTCCTTTTGTTGAGGATCAAGCTCTAAAGTTAGTGTTAGCTTTTAATTGTGTTAGGATTCGTTTCTGAGTTTTAATTTGTTTTGGGAATTTTTGTCAAAGTTAACTACAATATGAACTTTTTATGTTTTAATAGGGGTAAGGATCCCCTAAAGCTAAAGGGGAGGACAAAATAATTCTGAAGTCCTATTCGTTTCTGATTAAAGTTGGCTGATTTATGCTGATATTTTTACTGCACAGATATTGTGATATACCCTCATGGATCAACAGACACACTTCCTTTTGCTACAATGGGATCAGCTTCTCTTGCTGCAATGCCTATCTTCCAATCAAAATACCGTGAACGCCTATCCGTAAGTTGACATTAGCTTGGAGAGTGCTTGGAGTTTAGCATGATACTTTCTATTTATCTTCTAATATTTATTTTAATGGTGTTTTAAAAAAACGCTCGTCTTATTTTCTTGTGCATGCAGAGGGAGGAAGGAATCAAGCTAGTGTGCGAGGCAATCTCCTCAGGTATCTTTAATGACCTTGGGAGTGGAAGCAATGTGGACGACAACGTATGTGTCATAACAAAGGTCTGTTCATCTCTAACCTTACCTATCAAACTGTTTTTTCCGTGCATCTTGCACCGTTTCCTGCTCTTGCCAGCTGATATCATTGTAAATATGATTTTTTTCACAGGGAAATGTTGAATATTTAAGGAACCATCTTGCGCACAACCTTATTCTCGTGATTACAAATAGGTTGTTTCCGATTGACCCTTGGTAGCAAACAACATCTATTATTTCACATAAATAAGAAGTGCACATGATTTAATGAACTATTTTGTTATATTCCATTATAATCTGAAACCAAAGCCCCTTCGATAATGGTCGAATACTTATTAATGAACACAAGGATACTTGGCCACTAGTTTGGTCTATAACAATTTGTAGTCATGTTTTTACTCTATTTATGATCTGATTTTTGAACTGTTTTGATATTTAAAATTTTTTTGATTTCATGTTTATGTTAAATCATGATTTCTTATTGATGCGTATACAGAGGTTCTTTCCACCAAGGTTGTATCTTTGAAAGACGCTGAGGTCGTTGTGGGAGGTGATGCAATGGAAGAGTAATGGCCTTTGTAATACCATATCAGGTTTTTTTTTTTCTTATTTTATGTTATAATTTTGGTAAAACCAAAAATTAACAATTCATTTATCAATTTGTACAAGTATTCAAATTAATCTCAAACGAATCGGCTTTATAATGATGGCAAAACATTATTTTGAGTGTCAAGTTATGCTTATATATTTCTCCATTAAATTAAATCTCTTTAAAGACCTATCTTGTACAACTTTCGAGTTTCAACTATAATAAAATGGATAACAAGTAATTTTACTTATCGTTAGATCATCTTTATTTGTGGTTAAATGAAGTGCTCAATCGAGTCATAACCTAACTGTGCATGTACATCTTACCTGATCTCAACGAGCTTAGGGTATTACAAGTGGCGGACCCAAAAATGAGGAGCCTTGACATTTTAACTCAATATATTAAATACGCTTACATTTTTTCTAAAAAGTTCAGTATGATGTACATTTTATGGTGGAGCCTGGACACCCTAAAACCCCTACATACGTCCGACACTAGGTACTACACTCGCTAAAGACGTATTCGTAAGTGTATCAGTAAAATTAGTATCACTTTCAACACTAACATCAATAATCTTAAACCACTGGCTCTCAGGATTACACAAGTGATCTTCACTTAAGCACTTACAAGCTCTGGTAATCACCTTTTTTCTAACATAATCAACATCCAAACAACCATATTCACCCTTTCTTAGTGATACCGAGAAATGTAGCTTTGAATCTGAGATTAATTCCCATCTGGTCTTTCCTGTTCCTCTACAATCATGGCTTAGTTTTACAGGATGATCTAATCTTTGTGCTTTCAAACAAAGGTTTGATCCACTTATTGTTAAGGTGTTCTTATGTGTGTGAATCCAATGGTTATTGGAATCTAAGCAATTGCCTAGATGAACACCTTTTACTTGGTTTCTTTTGATGCAAAGGCCTGTTGATGGGTGATATATCATCTTGTGGCTGTGTGTATTGTCATTTGATAATCTTGGTCCTGCATTTCGAAACAATATTAGAGGTGTTTGATTGGTTCATAATTGAACAGATTCGAAATTGACCCTAAAAGACTTGATCCTAAAATGGAATATGTTCATAACTGAATATTTTCGATATCAACCCACCCTACGATAAGAATGTAACAAAATGAGTAACAATGTACCTTGAAGTGGATATTGGATAAGAGAAATCCTATCCAAGAAGCTTTTGCTTCTAAACTTAGTCCATTCCCAATTAAGCACTCCATAATACTCATTTACTTCAGTTATCCCTTCTCTTATATAATAGCTTCCAACCAAAGTCCAAAGTGCCCAATCAACATCATGTTGAGCCATCCATGCAAGAAAACAATTCAAATACCTATTATCATTGGTTTCTATTTCCCTTAAGTCTACTCCCCATTCACTTACAAATAATGGGAATCCAAGATCAAGCAAAAACCCTGAAAGTCTCATTATTTCTTTTTTCACATTCCCACAAACCTCATTAGGGTTTCCATTTTCCCAATCATGCCCATCTGAGAAGGAATACCAATGTGTCTCATATACTAATTTTCTTTTGAAACTTAGAGATATTGGGTTTTCCTTAAGGAAGGTGAAATCTTTGTCGTAATCTAGCCCGGAGATGATAACTAACAAGTGCGGGTTTGCGTTATGCACTGCTTCTGCTCCTTGTTGCATGTACCTGAATTGTTATTTCAACCATTTTTATCGTAAGAATATGCAACTTTAATTTTAGTGTAATTTTGACTCGAAGAACAAATAAATTTAGGAGTTATATTATACCTATACCAATCTTGAACATTTTGCCTAAACCCTCGGAGTTCATTCCTTAAACTCAAACCAACAACATATGGATCGTGCTTAAAAAGAGTAGCCATTCTAGTCAAGCCATAGACCCAAAGACTAGGGTCGAAATCCATATCACCAAAGAAGCCATTGCCATCAAAGATATTACCACAACACCATCCTGGTCTACTTACATGATTATCTAATATCACCATCACTTTCTTCTTTGTTAGACTAGCCACCACTGCCTGCATCATGTTATTTTTATGACATGTTACATGCCGATTAGATCATAAATAGTTATACGGAGGGGTTACGACCAAAAGTTTAAGCAGTAGCAAGATTACATGTATGACGATTGTAAGAGGAATTACCTGAAAAGCATGTATAAGAGAACGGTCAAGAATGGAGGGGTTATGAGCTTTTATCCCTGGAATAAAATTTGAGAGACCAGCGTTGCGAAAAGATTGTCTTACAGTAAGAGAAGCTAAGGAACGATCTGTAGCCAAATAAAGAGGCCAAGTGAGCCTTACACAATTAAATTTCATTTCTTTTATCATTCTTGATATCTCATCAACTGATTGTTTACTTAGCCCTTCCGCAACCACTAAATCGGCATGTGCTACCCAATTAACACACGCCAACTTCACCCGTTTTCCTTTGTTGTCCACGATCCACCGAGAGCTTGTCGAGAGGGGTAATGCTTGCATGGAATCGACGAGGAAGAGGAAGATGAAGAGGTTAGAGTACACACACAAGAGTCTCCTCATTTTTGCTTGTTTGTTTGTTAGATTGGATCCTTAAGGCAAGGGAATTTAGAGGCAAATTGATAAAATTTAGTCTTTGGAATTGGTTATGTATACTTTGTGGTGTCCTTAGAATTTCGAATCATACAGAAAGCATGAAGTTTTTTGATCAAATCCGTTATTTGCGTTTACGTAACAATAAATTGGTAAAATACTAGACAAGTTATCACACATGGTGCATTCCTATCTTTATGACTCATTTATAATTTTCATGGTATGTGTTTCCTTGATTAAATATGAGTGATTATTATGATACTATTGTGTGATGGTAAAAATGTTGGTTTTATGATCAAAATTTACATCCAAAACAAACAATAATATTCCTCTATCTAGTTGAAGGTTATAGATGCACTTTCAATTATGATACCTTTCTTCAACTATTACTTTTATTGACCTTTCTTTTTGTGAGAAGTACATTGCTTTAAGGCATGTTTGAGTTCAATGATAGCCTTTCTATAGCTGACTTATGGCAATTCGTAGTTTTTCGGCCTTTTAGCTAAAAAATATGTTTTAACTATGGCTTATGATCGTGAAAACCGACTTCTAAACCAGAAACAAAATACTATTTAGAAATTTTCAAATAACATATTAGTTGGTCAAACAGCTAAAAAATTTGTTTGATCAATAGATTTTAGCGGTTGTCCACATCACCTATTTCTATGAGAAAGAGGAGGTTGTAGACAACTTGTAGTGTATGCTCAAGAGTCTCCTTATCTTCATGTAGTCATGAATTTTTATTTGTTAACTAGATTTAATATATAAGTCAAATAATGTTAGTTTTGGATTAATTTTGAGCTATCTTTATAATGTTTTTAATTCATGTATAATGTATGAAGTATTTCATTTTATTCACGTTAAGAAAATGTAACTTTTAAAACGAAATTTAACATAATTAGACCTATTAATACACTCCTAAACGTAATCGAAATTATGTTTCTTTGGTCGGTGTAATCGGTACATTTTATACTCTTTCAAATGTGAAAATGAATTTCTCTTAATATGGTTTATACTTAATAGATTAAATTCTAGCGTATATTTCGGTCAATGTTTTTTTAAATAACAGGTCAACAGTATAGTGCAAAAATAAGGCTGCATCACTGTATTGCGAGCGTGTAGTAAAGGTTTTGAGTTTAATTCGATCGAAATATAGATAGTATTGGCCGTGAGGCTATCCGTGTTGGACGTGAAATTCGTCGCGACCGTTACTGAAACCGTTACCAAAACCGTATTTTTACACTATGATTAGTAGTGCAACATTGCACAACTTAGTTTGGCTTGATAATTTCAATGATCAGATTACAAGCTTTTAGCTGGATCGACCTGTTGCACAAGCTCTAGTGGTAACGATATCATTAGTATCAACAATTTAACTACTGGCTTCTAGGATCACACTTATTATCCTTACTTTTAAGCATATACAAGTTGTGTGGTTAAGAGATTCTTATTAGCATCAATGTCCTAACAAACAAAGGTATGAACCCTTTAATTTTAAGGTTATGTTGAGGTGTGTAAGTCCAGTGTTTGGATTCATGACAATTTCCTAGTTGCACTCCTAGTTACCGACTTTCTTAGGATGTAAATTCCTGTTAATGGGTGAAAAATGATCTAGTGAGAATTTACATTTACAGGTAACTGGGAAAAGAAAGATTGTGTGAAAATCGAACTTATGATCTTACTTGGAGAAAATAATACTTACTGCAATTGAAACAAAACTTGAGTCTTATGCTTTACAAATCTTAATTGTTGAATATTAACCTAATTCATATAAAAATAACAGAAAAATAGTGGATTCTAACTTGTAAATATGTACATGCATGCCATACATACCGATTTCAAAAAATATAGACATGATCAACTTGATCCCTTATCAAGTCAACTTTATTTAGATTTTTCATTACTACCTAACATTATTTTTCAACTAGTAAATTAGTTGGTTTTAGTTAAATTATTTTGAAAATTTTCAACTATATTTAATTCAATTAGTACCAATAATCAAACGTGGCTTCACACAATTAGATTGTCATTGATTGTCATTTGCCGGCGATAAAAATACATTTAACCGATAAGGGCGATGCCTTGAGTGATGAGGGTATCTGCGAGAACCTGGTTAGCCGCTTCAGAAGGATGTACACTGTCCCAGAACACGTACTGACTAGCATTTCTGCACGTTCCAATCGACTTTGGATTACAAAGAAAAGATGTAGTCTCGAATAGTCCTGTCCCGCAGCATCCTCTTCTAGCCTCCGCAAATCCTATAAAAGTTTACGTAAATGTAAGAAAATATTATCATAGAGCATTTAGTTGTTACTCGAGTAAGGTGGTCATAGTGATTTACCAGATTTTGAGGAATTTTGAATTAAATCGTAGAAAGACTGATAAATGTCGAAAACGACAAGATTAAGATCAAAATGCTGCTTAGATAGTTTTAGTAGCTGTTGAGGTGAGCATCTTATTGAAATTTTGTGCGTCTGAGTTGAAATTTGACACACAACCTTCTTGATGGAACCCAAAGAGGGTTATGGTTGCTGGTACACAACCTATTGGAGGAAGTGAAGTTACACCAATTTTCCTTGCTCCTAATCCATACAATTCCTGTAAAAGTCAACATTAAACATAGTTATTTGGCAATCTTCACCTTAAGTATCATTTCACCCATTGTTTGGTAAAAAAGAAGTGAAATTCACAAACTACCCACAGCAAATATACTGATAATTACTTTTAATGTTTGGTAAAAAAAAAAGAAGTGCATCAATTGTTTATCATGTCACCCATTGCTTACTTGGAAATTATCAAAAGCCCGAGAAGGAATGTTATCATCAAATTCCCTCATCATGTCCCAAGGGCCATCTCCCACACCAACCAGCACTATTGACAAGGGATATGCACTAAATTTAGCAAAGAAATACAAATGAGTTCAGTAAATTTCCAGAGAATAAAAGGCTCTCACATCCAAAACTGCAACGTAACCCATTTGGTGGGACTGAGAATAAAAGGCTCATCAACGAGCAAATATATATGTAGGGTGTTTTTATGCCAGTTAAGATGAGAATTGTTAGTTTCCCTGTTCTTCCCATATTTTATGGGAAAATGGAAGTTCCTCACCTGATCTCTGAGATTATAACCTAAGATATGTCCACCATTACCTTTAATTATTCTCGACAGCTCAAGTATTGCCTCATCTATGAGGTCCCCTCCCCAACCTTACACAAACCATTAAAAAAAGTATGAAATTCATAAGAAAACACTTCTATGACTATCTGAGCCTATTCTCTTCCCTTCCTTTTGCTAAGCTTTGATACAAATTTTAAAGCCAATACTTCACATCATTTGACTTTCAATTGCAAATCCAAAGACCTCCACACAAACTCTCTTAAGCTACACTTGCATCAAGTTCATGACCAACAAACTAGTCACAATTCCTTTTTTTTCAAATGTTTTTTTGCTCTTTTGAGCTCAAACCAGATTCCATCCCTATTCATCCATGACATCAGACATTCATTGAAGGTCAAAAAGCAAGGATCTCAAGCTGCAAACTAGATTTGGAAAATCTAATCAAACCATCCTACCAGATGGTACGTTACTTTGAAAATTTTATCAAATCCTCAAGGCCTCAACCCATGCTGTAATGTTTCTCTATGTAAGATGGTACGTTACTTTGAATAATTTTCATACTAACTGAAGCAGCTGTCCACCAAACAAAGTGGAAGTCTCCATTTTCTAGCAAGCTTGAACTCCATTTCTAAGTCTCCATTTTCTAGCAAGCTTGAACTCCTAGTCATATCAGTGTCCACCAAACAAAGTGGAAGTCCTACAATTTCATGACAGAATAGGCATAATGATCATGCACTATTTTGATATTCTCAAGGCATCATCAACAGAAGAAAACATAGATTTAAAGTTATGGGAATAACCTGCCCATCAGCAATAATCAACAAAACATGATATTGACCACCACTTTGTTCAACAATAGTCATGGCCATTTTGATAACGGGTGCAAATGAGGTAGGCCCTGTTACAAGAACGAAGAGAATGTAAATTAATTGAAATTGCATAAATTTTCATTCAAATCGAAATGCTATCATTAAAGTATAAGGTATTAACCAGCAAGCCGAAGCTGGGGAACCAACTCTCTAAACCACGAGAGAACTTCCTCAAAGCCTTGGCAATATCTATCATCATCGTAGAAACTGAAAACATCTTGGCCATGGGTTGATGCTGCAGGAAAAAACTTTTAATGAGAAATTACATACACACGCACACAATCCTAAATGTAGTCACTCAGCAATTAATAGTTACCATCTCCGAATCCATAACATGGGATCAAATTGTCTTCATCAAATGCAGATAAACTTTTTCCAATAATTGATATAGCCTCTTCATAATTTCCAATGTGATGAAGACTTCTCCTATTGAATGATTTTGCACCTGTTTTCAAGAAATTATGATATAAACATATCTTTGTTAGAAAAAAAGACAAACTTCGAAAATACGTATGTTAGAAAGATGGAGTTAACCTGTCCATTCATTGCTCTAAGTAAAGTCAATGCCAACAATTAGATTGGAAGACTCAAGACCTGCACGTGCAAGAGCTGCAGTAATCTACAAAGATGTCAAAATGCCATCTATGTCTACCACTAGACCACAAAGTCAAGAATAATACATTGCCTAGGTACAAATCATTATTTTCTGTGGTAGCTCAAACCCTAAAACTACCATACAACTCAACCTAACCACTTTTGATATTGAATAACATGAGTCCAACTAGATCACATGAAATTACCACAATTTGATTATTTTGCAAAGAAAAACAAAATCCATTTTCTAAAATATAGATTACAAGATCTAACCTCATCCAAGGTGCGGTAATTATCCGCAATCCGCGAATATTTCCTTTCTAATGTCTTCTTAGGACATCTATTGCTTGGAGGAGGTGGAGCATTATTACGAGGTGATGGTGATGGTGATGGTGAAGGTGCGTACCAAGAAATAGGGTTACAATTGACCCTTTTACGGTTTTCAATACGGAATCCAAACTTGCAAATGTGGAGTTCATAACCAGCCAGCTTAGGCTTCCTTTAGGAGTGACTCAACAACTCATAGCACAGGCACAGAGAAATAGGGTTACAATTGAAGTTCGTGGGTATTTTCATGCAAGATCAAAGTTTGGAAGCCTTTTGAGATACTCTTATTGGTTTAATGGCCACTGTCAAATTGAAATGACAAGGCCCTCAAGTGGAGTTATGCTAACCAGCCATTGTAGAACAAAGTACTGAAAGGTTATATCTTATAAGGCACAGGCCAGACTTTCTTTTTTATTTTTTTTTGTTTGTAAGATTTTTGGATTTTTGAAATAAGATACATTTATTCAACCATTTTTTGATTTCCATCACTGCACAGATCCAGAATTTCTGTAATATGGGCTCCAATAATTGAGATAATTTTCATTTCACTGCCATAAACTTAGCAGTGAAATGATCATGCTTTTATTTATTCCACATATAAGAGAATGATCATTCAAAATTTTCAGAAACTTAGCAAAAACCTGAACTTTAGAATCTTTGAAGAGTGCCAGCAAATCAATAATAAAAATATAAAAATAATTTTAAATGTAAAATAAAGAGACACACCGCGGGTGAAATAAAGGCATTGATGTTTTCCTTGATTTAGATGATTCAGCTTAAAGAGATTCAACATGAATTATTTTCTCAAAACATCATTGTATTGATTATTTTCTCACTCTTCGGGGAAAATGAGGGAAAAAGTTCCTACTACAAACAGAAAGACTAGAAAAAAGACGAGATCAACTCTCAAGACCAGTAGCACTTCATGTAAAAAAGGGATGCCTAAGGGCTTCTCTAGCTGTTATTCTAATGGAAGGGTTATAACGAAGGAGCTTGTCCAAGAGGTTAACTAGATCTTCAGCAGAATGATGAACATGTTGCGTCACTAAGTCCTGAAAACGAAACCCGATTGCAACTTCAGCTATTTTGAACCGACACTATTTTATCTTTCACGTGAAGAAGATACACAAAATACATACCCGGAGACGAGGGAGTTTCCGAACAGCGTCAATGGATTCCCTGGAAGTATCATCTTTAGGCCAGTTCAATCTCCACTGTCTTATGTGCTTCTGAGCATGTCGACTGCATAAATGAAAGCATAACAGTTTTAACCAGTAAATGATTAAACAAAAATCTTGGTCCATCCAAACTCCAAAGGTCAGTTAAAAGAAAAAAAATAAGCAGATCTGGCCTCACTAACCCAACCCAAAGTCCCAAAATCCCAAATTAGTATTTTGTACAGAGAATTAGATCTGTGATGCTTTCCTAAGACCTTCTCATGTTGTATCCTGTTCTTAAAAGAAATTATATCCACCAATATTACCAACAAAATTTTACTCTAAAATTTTTCCGAACACTTGCATGCCAAATTACCCATGGACAAAACCATTTTCATATTAATTGTCAGCAACACAGGATAAAAAAAAGTCTCAAAAACATATGCATACTCTGCTTTTCTTAGCAAGTATTCAGGAATGGGTCCTAAAACCTTTTCCATCATGGCCAAATGCTCCAAATTTTCATTTGTTTGAAACAATATCTCTCCCTGCCAAAGATTAATCAAATGAAAAATGATGTCCAGTAAAAAATTTTTTATGTATGCTAAACTCATTACAGATAAACGTGTAGTAGGATTGCATACTGAGCACAATTCAGCCAAAATACAGCCAACGCTCCATAAATCACAGGGGTAACTCCATCCAAGCCCTTCATAGAAAAAACAAGAAAAATACAAAAAACAAAATCAGGTTCAATTCAGAATAAAGTAAAGTCCATGATAAAAACAATTTCCCCAATATGCTCAGCATACCAAGAATAACCTCTGGAGCCCGATAAGGTCTTGTTGTAACAATATAGTGACGTGGTCGAGAAAATTTAACTGCGTTGCCAAAATCAATAACCTTTATAGCACATGACTTTGGCAGCGTCTTTCTCTCTATCAACGTACCCTACAAAGAAATCAAAACATCAAGAAATGGTTCTAGTCAATCATCATCTTCAAATAAGGAAAACAATCGAATCCACAAGCTAAAAGAGGAAAAATCAATCTTAACTGAAGACGTAACAAAAACCAAAGAACAATACCTTATACTCAAGTTTTTTCACATATTCAGACGAAATAAAAACTATATTTCCAGGCTTCAAATCAGTGTGGACAAGGCACAAATCATGCATGACTGTATGAGAAACCATGTGATACATAAGTACCAGCAAGGATTGAAAACACTTATCGACAACAACTTCCGGCAACACATTTCAAAACACAACAACACAATAGAAAAGAATGGCTTGATTAGCAAGTACCAGCAAATTTAACCATATAATGAGAAAGATACATTGCACACATTGATCAAAATCTACCAAAACATATTACAATAAACACTTCAATTATTTTTGAAAAGAAAAGAAAAAGAAAGAGAACGTAAAGAAGATTAGAGCCAATAACCACAGACATGCTAAGAATTCCAAAAGTTGCCTCCCGATCTTACGAACTAGATAAACTGGAAATGATTGATGATTGCTTTCCTGAAGAAATGTAAACAAGCTTGGTCCAAGCATCTCAAATACCTATTGAACCGATAACATCCATCCAGATATCTTAATACCCCTTGATTGTTAAGCTAGGAAAATTATAATATTGTAGATAGTTATATACTTACAATACAGATATGGTTACGATAGTCAAACCAGCTTCGCATTTGAACACAACTGCATTTGGACCATTATCACCCAATGACACAGAAAATTAAGTAGGAAAGGAATCCATGATAGAATGGAATATACCCATTTCCATGTCTGTAGTGTCTACTTAGCTGCTCAAGTACATCAATTTCTTCCATTGCATCATCACGAAATTCTTTGATACTTCGGGTTATCTTTATCGCAACTACCTCTCTAAGTTCCCTATCCCAGCACTCTAAAACCTGACCAGAGACGCCTGTATAAAAAGTGAAATAAAAACAGGGTTTAGGCAGGGAAAAAATTATATTCAGAAATTGCTAACCGAGTTAATGTACAACAAACCTTGTCCAATCTTCCTAATTATATTATCTGCGCATACAAACGAAAATATATTAGCTATTACCTTAGAATATACATTCAAAAAACATTAACAAACGCAACCAATGAGATTATCCTAGGACCTAGATTAGTAGTTGTAATGAAAGCTCCTTAACATATTTGAATTCCAGTAAATGATCTAATATAATCCATGTATTCAGAAGATGTGAAGCAAAATAAAGTAAAATATATCTTTGAAGAATGACGACTATTAAGTTGGAAAGAAAACGCAAAAAGCATGAATTTACTGAACATAACAATGTCAAAAGTGTGAAAACTGCAAGCACTGAAACAACTTTTTTCCATTATAAGGGAGCATTTATAGTTCTTTGATTTCGAATTATAATGGAATATATAGCAAAATGACTCGTTAAATCACATGTACTCTTATTTATGTGAATTTGCAAACGGCGTTTGACATCAAGGGTCAATCGAAAACAATTTATTTATTTAACAAGAGTACAGTTGCGTACATCCGACCCCTAAATGGAAGCCACTTAATAGCATTAAGGTGATAAAATGTTCATTATAGTGATAGGGAAGAGTTAATGCAGTGATACAAATTTCACATCTAAAAAAGAAAAGAAAAAAAGGCAAATGAAAGGTACGCTTGAAAACAATACAGTGTATTACATCGAGGCGTTAAATTTTCTCCGATCTCAAATATGTAACGCCCATCTTTGTCATCATCACGCCATGGTGGAGAGCCTTTATGAACCAACCCCTTTACACAATGACTAGGATGCTCCGAATGTACCCTTGATGATCCAGAGCTTCTACCTAGTCCTGATTGAGCCTACACACAGCCATTTTGTTTATCCCTCTCAAAAACACTCGTAAAGACTATCATCAACAGTAGGTAATAACACAAAAAACGATGACTTGCCTTTAGTGGAAGCCAACAAAAGTTTTACAAACCATCCAAGTGTTCCTCAAAGCAATACGTAAAAGCCACCCAAATTTGTTCCATGAAATAATCAACAAAACCCTTCTAAAAAACATTTTGAGATCAAACACAAATTCCTGATACATCACTCTGAAATTTTACTCTTTTACTTCTTATTGGAAGCTATACCCACATACTAGGGATCACCTCCATGGTTATCCCAAATAATATCAACTACAAATGTAAACCTAACATAGCTTTATTGCTCTAGCACAAAACTCACCACTGAAAGGAAGATTTAATTCGCAAACAAAAAACAAGAAACTACACCAACGGCAACAATAATAACGCTAAAGCCTCAATCCCAAAGGATTAGGGTCTACAACATAACCATAAATCATAAATCAATGCAGACGGATGTCCATGTAAAATCCCCTTCTCCATTCATTCGGATTATATACCATCAAAAAAAAGTACACAAAATATTATTTGAAAGGAGAGGTAATAACCTCACCCAAGGATCACTAAATGAAGTTTAAGTGAAGGTTTACGAAGTGTCAAAGTGTAGGAAACAAATATGCTGATCAATGAAAATAAAAAATATATAATCAAGACAATGATTTAAGGTGGTTCACCAATCATGGGCTACATCCATCATCTAGCCTAGGATTGATATTAATGTGTTTAAAGGAGTAATACAAAATTTGAAGGAATTACAATGGAGGTTAGTGCAAGGGAAGAGAGGAGCTAATTAGGGAGTATTACATAAGCAAGAAGGAGTGCTCTTAGATGAGACTTTTGGATTTAATAGCCTAGTATACAAGAGTATTTATAGAGAAACATAAGGTAGAAAGGGGTCAGCATCTGTGTACATATGACACCCTACAGTAGATGCACACAAAGGACAGCAGAGGCTGCCTGCTGGCTGCTGCAGCTTGCTGTTTGCTTCTGTTTCATGTCTTTCCTTTTCCATGTATCCCCACGGTCTCCAATGCCCATTACCTTAGTCCTAGACTGATTTCTTGATCTTCAATGTCTTTCCTTCACATGTCAAGATTTCACTACCAATAGTACAATGTACCAACAACCAATCACAAATATTTCTTGCTAACTTCACTATGCATCAGCTTACTTTCCTTAATCTTGTTCTTGATTACTTAGTGAACATAACTCACCAATAATCCTAAAATTATTTCTTGCTACTATTCAGAATTTCAGATAATACTAGTTAGAGTAGTGGTCCAGTGGATAACGATAATAGCCGAACACTTGAATCTCCAAAGAACCAAAATCATCGAAAATTTCAAATGATTCCCTTCCAATCAAGCTTATTTTTTCTCAATCAACACCACACAAACCCGCCAAATCACCTCCTCTTTCCACTTAAAACTCACTTCTATTTCTAAAACAAATTTTTTAAACCGAAACTTTCTTCACAATGATAAAATTCAACCAAGAAAACCCTATTTGAAATCCAGTTCATTCAAACATTAGTCATAAATAAAATTTCAAAACATATCATAACAGACATTGATAAAATGATCTTATGAATTACAATTAAATTCTGATTGGAGGAGAAAGAGAGAACTCACGTTTGATGAATGTGGACTAAAATCAGTTGAAATTCTAGGTCTTTTACTTGGTCGACGATCTACTTCATTATTATGTGGGATTTCTCGTACATTATCCATTTCTATCATCCAAAGAATACACAAAATTGAATCTAATCAATAATCAAGATTTAATTTCATCCAGATTTTTGGGGGAATTTATACCTGGTTGCCGCGAACTCTAATGTCTGAATAAATTTTGATTGTCCTGATATTTATACCTGGGATGTTATTGTCATGTTGCGGTTAACGGATATTGGAATTAAAATCGGATTATAATATTCGAATCTTATTTCTGGAAAGTTTTTAAAATTAAATGAAAATATCAACTCAAAAAAAATTAATGACAATAAATCTACTAATGATTATTAAACCTGCTTAAAAATGAATTTTTTTCCACAACGTTAAACGCGAGATTTCAAAACAACAAAATGCAAAATCATTCGAACTCGCCTATTCCGAGTTAACTCGAGCATGATTCTACTTATTATTAATGTGTTAAAAATAAAACTAATATTTATTATAGTTTATACTTTCGCCTTTGACTTTAGGTAGTAAACCAAAATAATTTATTTTCAACAAATACAAGACATTATATTGAACTTATTTTTAGTGAATCAAACTCATTAATGAGTTTGTTTTTTGCAAACAAATATGATAAGTTAATTTATCTGAACAAATAAAAATCATAATTAGTAGATTTATTGTGATTAATTCTTTTTTTGAGTTGATATATTTTCATTTAATTTTAAAAACTTTCTAAAAATAAGATCTGAATATTATAATCCAATTTTAATTCCAATATCCGTTAACCGCAACATGACAATAACATCCCAGCTATAAATATAAGGACAATCAAAATTTATTCAGACAATAGAGTTCGCGGGAATCAGGTTTAAATTCCCCCAAAAATCTGGATGAAATTAAATCTTGATTATTGATTAGATTCAATTTTGTGTATTCTTTGGATGATAGAAATGAATAATGTACGAGAAATCCCACATAATAATGAAGTAGATCGTCGACCAAGTAAAAGACCTAGAATTTCAACTGATTTTAGTCCACATTCATCAAACGTAAGTTCTTTTTTTTCTCCTTCAATCTGAATTTAATTGTAATTCATAAGATCATTTTATCAATGTCTGTTATGATATGTTTTGAAATTTTATTTATGACTAATGTTTGAATGAACTGGATTTCAAGTAGGGTTTTCTTGGTTGAATTTTATCATTGTGGGGAAAGTTTCGGTTTAAAAAAATTTGTTTTATTAATAGAAGTGAGTTTTAAGTGGAAAGAGGAGGTGATTTGGCGGGTTTGTGTGGTGTTGATTGAGAAAAAATAAGCTTGATTGGAAGGGAATCATTTGAAAGTTTTGATGATTTTGGTTCTTTGGAGATTCAAGTGTTCGGCTATTATCGTTATCCATTGGACCACTACTCTAACTAGTAATAGTATTATCTGAATAGTAGCAAGAAATAATGTTAGGATTATTGGTGACTTACTGACTTATGTTCACCAAGTAATCAAGAACAAGATTAAAGAAAAGTAATCTAATGCATTAGTGAAGTTAGAAGAGGACACATCACATATTTGCGATTGGTTGTTAGTACATTGTACTATTGGTAGTGAAATCTTGACAGGTGAAGGAAAGACATTGAAGTGCAAGAAATCAGTCTAGAACTAAGGTAATGGGCATTGGAGACTGTGGGGATACATGGAAAAGGAAAGACATGAAACAGAAGCAAACAGCAAGCCGCAGCAGGCAGCCTCTGCTGTCCTTTGTGTGCATCTACTGTAGGGTGTCATATGTACACAGCTGCTGACCCATTTCTACCTTATGTTTCTCTATAAATACTCTTGTATACTAGGCTATTATATCCAAAAGTCTCATCTAAGAGCACTCCTTCTTGCTTATGTAATGCTCCCTAATTAGCTCCTCTCTTCCCTTGCACTAACCTCCATTGAAATTCCTTCAAGTTTTGTATTTCTCCTTTAAACACATTAATATTAATCCTAGGCTAGATGATGGATGTAGCCCATAATTGGTGAATCATTGTCTTGATTATATATTTTTTTATTTTCATTGATCAGCATATTTGTTTCCTACACTTTGATACTTCGTAAACCTTCACTTAAACTTCATTTAGTGATCCTTGGGTGAGGTTATTACCTCTCCTTTCAAATAATATTTTGTGTACTTTGTTTTGATGGTATATAATCCGAATGAATGGAGAAGGGGATTTTACATGGACATCCGTCTGCATTGATTTATGATTTATGGTTATGTTGTAGACCCTAATCCTTTGGGATTGAGGCTTTGGCGTTATTATTGTTGCCGCTGGTGTAGTTTCTTGTTTTTTGTTTGCGAATTAAATCTTCCTTTCAGTGGTGAGTTTTGTGCAAGAGCAATAAAGCTATATTAGGTTTAAATTTGTAGTTGATATTATTTGGGATAACCATGGAGGTGATCCCTAGTATGTGGGTATAGCTTCCAATAAGAAGTAAAATAGTAAAATTTCAGAGTGATGTATCAGGAATTTGTGTTTGATCTCAAATTGTTTTTTAGAAGGGTTTTGTTGATTATTTCATGGAACAAATTTGGGTGGCTTTTTACGTATTGCTTTGAGGAACACTTGGATGGTTTGTAAAAATTTTGTTGGCTTCCACTAAAGGCAAGTCATCGTTTTTTGTGTTATTACCTACTGTTGATGATAGTCTTTACGAGTGTTTTTGAGAGGGATAAACAAAATGGCTGTGTGTAGGCTCAATCAGGACTAGGTAGAAGCTCTGGATCATCAAGGGTACATTCGGAGCATCCTAGTCATTGTGTAAAGGGGTTGGTTCATAAAGGCTCTCCACCATGGCGTGATGATGACAAAGATGGGCATTACATATTTGAGATCGGAGAAAATTTAACGCCTCGATGTAATACACTGTATTGTTTTCAAGCGTACCTTTCATTTGCCTTTTTTTCTTTTCTTTTTTAGATGTGAAATTTGTATCACTGCATTAACTCTTCCCTATCACTATAATGAACATTTTATCACCTTAATGCTATTAAGTGGCTTCCATTTAGGGGTCGGATGTACGCAACTGTACTCTTGTTAAATAAATAAATTGTTTTCGATTGACCCTTGATGTCAAACGCCGTTTGCAAATTCACATAAATAAGAGTACATGTGATTTAACGAGTCATTTTGCTATATATTCCATTATAATTCGAAATCAAAGAACTATAAATGCCCCTTATAATGGAAAAAAGTTGTTTCAGTGCTTGCAGTTTTCACACTTTTGACATTGTTATGTTCAGTAAATTCATGCTTTTTGCGTTTTCTTTCCAACTTAATAGTCGTCATTCTTCAAAGATATATTTTACTTTATTTTGCTTCACATCTTCTGAATACATGGATTATATTAGATCATTTACTGGAATTCAAATATGTTAAGGAGCTTTCATTACAACTACTAATCTAGGTCCTAGGATAATCTCATTGGTTGCGTTTGTTAATGTTTTTTGAATGTATATTCTAAGGTAATAGCTAATATATTTTCATCTGTATGCGCAGATAATATAATTAGGAAGATTGTACTAGGTTCGTTGTACATTAACTGGGTTAGCAATTTCTGAATATAATTTTCCCTGCCTAAACCCTATTTTTATTTCACTTTTTATACAGGCGTCTCTGGTCAGGTTTTAGAGTGCTGGGATAGGGAACTTAGAGAGGTAGTTGCGATAAAGATAACCCGAAGTATCAAAATGTTTCGTGATCATGCAATGGAAGAAATTGATGTACTTGAGCAGCTAAGTAGACACTACAGACATGGAAATGGGTATATTCCATTCTATCATGGATTCCTTTCCTACTTAATTTTCTGTGTCAGGGTACCTTGTATTGTATATTGTGAATTGGGTGATAATGGTTCAAATGAACTCTCCTATGCAGTTGTGTTCAAATGCGAAGCTGGTTTGACTATCGTAACCATATCTGTATTGTAAGTATATAACTATCTACAATATTATAATTTTCCTAGCTTAACAATCAAGGGGTATTAAGATATCTGGATGGATGTTATCGGTTCAATAGGTATTTGAGATGCTTGGACCAAGCTTGTTTACATTTCTTCAGGAAAGCAATCATCAATCATTTCCAGTTTATCTAGTTCGTAAGATCGGGAGGCAACTTTTGGAATCTTTAGCATGTCTGTGGTTATTGGCTCTAATCTTCTTTACGTTCTCTTTCTTTTTCTTTTCTTTTCAAAAATAATTGAAGTGTTTATTGTAATGTTTTGGTAGATTTTGATCAATGTGTGCAATGTATCTTTCTCATTATATGGTTAAATATGCTGGTACTTGCTAATCAAGCCATTCTTTTCTATTGTGTTGTTGTGTTTTGAAATGTGTTGCCGGAAGTTGTTGTCGATTAGTGTTTTCAATCCTTGCTGGTACTTATGTATCACATGGTTTCACTTACAGTCATGCATGATTTGTGCCTTGTCCACACTGATTTGAAGCCTGGACATATAGTTTTTATTTCGTCTGAATATGTGAAAAAACTTGAGTATAAGGTATTGTTCTTTGGTTTTTGTTACGTCTTCAGTTAAAATTGATTTTTCCTCTTTTAGCTTGTGGATTCGATTGTTTTCCTTATTTGAAGACGATGATTGACTAGAACCATTTCTTGATGTTTTGATTTCTTTGTAGGGTACGTTTATAGAGAGAAAGACGCTGCCAAAGTCATGTGCTATAAAGGTTATTGATTTTGGCAACGCAGTTAAATTTTCTCGACCATGTCACTATACTGTTACAACAAGACCTTATCGGGCTCCAGAGGTTATTCTTGGTATGCTGAGCATATTGGGGAAATTGTTGTTATCATGGACTTTACTTTATTCTGAATTGAACCTGATTTTGTTTTTTGTATTTTTCTTGTTTTTTCTACGAAGGGCTTGGATGGAGTTACCCCTGTGATTTATGGAGCGTTGGCTGTATTTTGGCTGAATTGTGCTCAGTATGCAATCCTACTACACGTTTATCTGTAATGAGTTTAGCATACATAATTTTTTTTTTTTTCTGGACATCATTTTTCATTTAATTAATCTTTGGCAGGGAGAGGTATTGTTTCAAACACATGAAAATTTGGAGCATTTGGCCATGATGGAAAAGGTTTTAGGACCCTTTTCTGAACACTTGCTAAGAAAAGCAGAGTATGCATCTGTTTTTGAGACTTTTTTATCCTGTGTTGCTGGCAATTAATATGAAAATGGTTGTCCATGGGTAATTTGGTATGCAATTGTTAGGAACAATTTTAGAGTAAAATTTTAGAGTAGTACTGGTGATATAATTCCTTTTAAGAACTAGATACAACATGAGAAGGTCTTAGGAAAGCATCACAGATCTAATTCTCTGTACAAAATACAAATTTGGGATTTTGGGACTTTGGGTTGGGTTAGTGAGGCCAGATCTGCTTTTTTTTTTTCTTTTAACTGATCTTTGGAGTTTGGATGGACCAAGAATTTTGTTTGATCATTTACTGGTTATAACTGTTATGCTTTCGTTTATGCAGTCGACATGCTCAGAAGCACATCAGACGGTGGAGATTGGACTGGCCTAAAGATGATACTTCCAGGGAATCCATTGACGCTGTTCGGAAACTCCCTCGTCTCCGGGTATGTATTTTGTGTATCTTCTTCAATCTTCACGTGAAAGATAAAATAGTGTCGATTCAAAATAGCTGAAGTTGTAATCGGGTTTCGTTTTCAGGACTTAGTGACGCAACATGTTCATCATTCTGCTGCAGATCTAGTTAACCTCTTGGAGGGGCTCCTTCATTATAACCCTACCTTGAGAATGACAGCTAGAGAAGCCCTTAGGCATCCCTTTTTTACATGAAGTGCTACTGGTCTTGAGAGTTGATCTCTTGTCTTTTTTCTAGTCTTTCTGTTTGTAGTAGGAACTTTTTCCCTCATTTTCCCCGAAGAGTGAGAAAATAATCAATACAATGATGTTTTGAGAAAATAATTCATGTTGAATCTCTTTAAGCTGAATCATCTAAATCAAGGAAAACATCGATACCTTTCTTTCACCCGCAGTGTGTCTCTTTATTTTACATTTAAAATTATTTTTATATTTTTATTATTGATTTGCTGGCACTCTTTAAAGATTCTAAAGTTCAGGTTTTTGCTAAGTTTCTGGAAATTTTGGATGATCATTCTTTTATGTGTGGAATAAATAAGCATGATCATTTCATTGCTAAGTTTATGGCAGTGAATGAAATTATCTCAATTATTGGAGCCCATATTACAGAAGTCTGGATCTGTCCAGTGATGGAAATCAAAAAATGGTTGAATAAATGTATCTTATTTCATAAATCCAAAAATCTTACCCAAAAAAAAAAAAAAAAAAAAGTCTAGCCTGTGCCTTATAAAGATATAACCGTTCAGTCCTTTGTTCTACAATGGCTGGTTAGCATAACTCCACTTGGGGGCCTTGTCATTTCAATTTGACAGTGGCCATTCAACCAATAAGAGTATCTCAAAAGGCTTCCAAATTTTGATCTTGCATGAAAATACCCATGAACTTCGATTGTAACCCTATTTCTCTGTGCCTGTGCTATGAGTTGTTGAGTCACTCCTAAAGGAAGCCTAAGCTGGCTGGTTATGAACTCCACATTTGCAAGTTTGGATTCTGTATTGAAAACCGTGAAAGGGTCAATGTATTGATTAGCAATGAGGTGCTTGTCAAAATAGAGCTGCAGGGTCACATATCTGAAGTCTACAACCACCTTCTCATTGGGATTAGTGAAGTTGGCAAGGATTGTGATGTCGGAGTTTAGCACATAGCCCATGTCTAGGTAGGCGGTATTGAAGGATGCGCTTGATATCTCAAAGTGTGGGGTATGTGGGCGATACACGAGATATATTATGAGCACCATGAGGCCACCAAGAATTATGACAAGCCATAGGATTAGACAGAACACTGCTCCAAACCATGTAAGTGCTTTGGTTCGGTTGGGTGTTGGGTACATTAAGTTTTGTCGGGAATTTGGGGGAGCAGCGCCTTGATCGAAGCTAACTTGTGGATGTGATGATGGGTGCTTGGGCCGGGACTGAGTGTGGGCCTGAGCCGGCATTTCACCTAGGTGGGAATTCAATGCAGGCGGTGGAGGCTTCAATGGAGTTGAGGGCTGATAATATCTGGGTGGAGTCGAGGGCTGGTGCGTTGATGGGGTCGGGTACCATTGATTGGCATGTTCAGGCTGGGTACTTTTTGGGTGTACAACCAAGCCCGGATGATGTGGAGGAGGTGGCTGTTGCTGTCGTTGCCGAGACCTCTTTTGTATTAGATCAGGGTGTTGATCTCGATCAGGGCGATAAGGACGGTCATCCCAACTCTCCCTTGATTCTGGCCGATTCAGTGGAGGTGCTGCAAAATCTGACGGCTGGGTCTGCCAGAAATGAGGATTATTTTCAGGATTATCATTTTGAGACATGAATTTTGACAACTGAGAGTGAGAAGTTAGATGAAGAACCAGTAAAGCAAGACTACAAGAGCTTAACACTCCTCTATGTAAGAACTTAAAGGAAGATTGATGGAAAGGCAAAGTATCACACAATAGTTCAGCAAGGGAGGCAAGTTATCTTCTTTTCTTCTTTTTTTACCACTTAGTTCTTACTCCTCTCTCTTAGTGATAATTTCGGTTTGTTAAGTTTTTGGAAAAATATTTTTACGGAGAATAAATTTTCACGAGATTTATTATAATAGAAAATTGTTTGGTTTGATGGAAAACTCAAGAAAATTAGAGATATTGGACGGATAAAGATAAGAAAATTGATTTTTTTTCTATAGTAGTAGTTTTGTAAAAGGATGGAAAATGCCTCTTCTAGCAAGTTATCCATTTAGGTGGAAAATGGACTTTTTAAGAAAAAGTATTTATTTTTCTCAAATGAAACACCCTTGAAGAACAATCAATTCATCCCTTTTAAAATATTTTTTTTGATTCTGAGTAATGCTAGAGAATTCATATCCTTTGAATTAAGTAATTGGCAGTATATAGAGGAATTGCAATAGACCTAATCATGTATACAATATATGGAAGCAAGCAATTATCCGACATTTTTAAATCCGACTATCTCGTCAGTTTTAAGTCCGAATCAATTTTCACATTTTTTTGATTACAGAGTAGGCCGAAAGAAGTGAAGAGTTTGGTGAGTATCGAACTCATGACATTTTATGAAAAATTCGTATTTATCTTGTCATCTATTGCTCGTCCGATTACTTGAGTAATCGTGAAAGTAGACTGATTATTGAGACTCAACATAGTGCGGAACCTATTTCATCCGCTGCTTTTTTGCTGCAGTTTGCTCCTGAAAGCCTGAAACTGACTGTCTACTTAGGAAAGGGACTTCCACTCTTCAAGGTCATGTATGGATGTCTTTTCTGCGATAAGCGTTTGTAAATTATCGATTTTCTGTTCATGTGAAGGAAATTTTCCTTCTATTGCTGAACGACGAGGCAGTAGTCCACCAACACTAATGTTACAGTCTACAGATGATTCAAGTTGTGTAACCAACCAACACTTTGATTAGATCATGGCCCTTTTCTCTTCCTGACTTGCCGGATGAGATCAAAAGTGAGATTCGGAGGATGGAGCCAGAATATCGGTTACTAAAGCTCAGCTTACGTATCAATGCAGATCATTAAAAAGACTAATGAAACAGAATATTTTGTAGAAAGTTTAAACTTGGATAACTCGTAGCAGACTAATAGAAGCTTGGACCATCCGGAGCAGTGCCTTAGCCTCGCTCTGTGCTTGTGACTTGTCAGATGCAAGGGTATATCAGCATCCTGTTTCTCCTGAAGAACATATAAATATGTACATAACAGATATACTCCTCGTTGTATATCGAAACAAATACAACTAGAGAATTAGAGCCACAAAGTACAATAAGAGAACAATTTTAGCTTTGTTGTAGAATTGTAGGAATGTTAAGTTATAGCATACAAGTTGCTGCTTCTACATAAAAGATCATGTCATTGTCATTGTAGTATAACATGAATTGGTTGTCCCTTTAGTTATCAGTTTCTATAAATCACCCTACAGTATTTCTTGATCATATACTCTTCCGTTTTAGTGAGTTTGCTAGTTGTCATTATTTTTACGGTTTGTTTGGTTGGTAGTTGGTACTAATGCTGTTAAGAGAATGATTTAGAGTGTATATTTTTATGAAATGTACATAATTGTCGGATAATTTTGAATGTAAAAACTTTTGTTCAAAATATCCCTTTACACCTAATACCACCTTTAATGCATTTTAATAAATTTTAGAGATGATTGTACTAGAACAAGTCTGACTATTAAACTTGTAACGACTTATTAAAATTACATCGACTTCCCATTGGCATTAAAATTCCTATGAACATGTGGATAACTATGTTAAAAAAAATGACAAAATTCATGTTCAAATAAGAAAATAAGAAGGGCGGAAAAATTATTTTGTAATTACATAAATTAAAAAGTAGTTGATTTCTAAATATTTTCTGTCTACTTTTGTTACATTATTAATTTGGCGGAAATAAAAGTTAAATGGTTGTTAGTGAGAAAGTGAGACGAAAATAAGTAAATGAAAAAATAAATTAGCAGAGAGAATGAATATCGATGTTCAATTGTTCACACTTCACAGATAGAAATAACAAAATCAATAAACTGGTTTCACAACGGTTAAATATCATCTTATAAGTATCTAGTATCAATCTAGTTCCACCTTATTCGGGTTTAAAATTCAACTCGCATTCCGATTGAAAAACATCCACGCCCAATCGAACAGGATTAAGAAAGAGTTTGACGTATAGCATTGTGCACGGATCAACTGTACATATCATTGATGCAAGTTTGAAAGATACATTTAGATAGAATTCAGGCAAACCTCCGAACCTCAAGAATTTTAGCATGTAACTATGTAGTAAACATCGAGGGGTGACAAAACTATTGGCAAGAAGGCCTATTGACCTAATCAGCGTTTCAAGGCTCCTGATTTGAGGTGGCGTAAAAAAATTCCGATCTACCTTAGTTCATAGCACCATTTTGTGCTCTTAACATGGCTATTGTAGGGCCGAGAGCACTGCTTTTCAAGGTTCTATGCGACCATGAGCGCTTGGCTGAATTCTCTTTCTTGTTCCACTTGTCTTGCGTAAGTTGTGCTTTCTTTGCAGACAATGCCTCGCTTATCTCTTCCCACACGTCTTTCTTCTCATTTGCTGTCAATCAGTATTTTATTCCATCAATTACAATGCTATTTTATGCTTAAATCTATAATCAAATCACAAACCAAAAATAAGTTTTCAAGAAAAACAAGTTTCGCACAAGTTCAGATAAATCTTAATTGCTTAGATAATTCATAGATAAATATTTCGATAAAGAAAAACTTCATTAGAGTAAAAGGCAACCATACAAAGCAGGGGATAATTCATAAATTGTTAATATATATATTATAGGGATGTTCACATTCACAATACAGTTTCAAGATCAGATAATTTCCAGTACGTTGATGTTCAGATAGGTTGTTTTCCGTTGAAAGAAATCCACCTCAGTCATTAAGAGCAATGGAATAAAGTTTGCAATATAAGGGTACTTTTGTATGGACTAAATTTGAAATACGACATTTATTCAAGCTTTAAGCATACCAGGAGTAGCCGGGGCATACAGCTCTTGGTTGGCAGTATCTGATGAACTCTTTTTACTTGTTCCAGAAGGGACGGAATTACTGTTTGCTACAGGGATCACAGTGCCTTCTGATTGATTGGGATCACTACGCTTCACGATACGTACATCGGCAAGAGATGGGAAATCAATCTGCAAAAAAAAAAAGAAACTTTTACCTACTTCATATTTACAAATATATTAGTGATCTCGGGCTGGTTCAAAGGATATATCAGGTTCTCGGACATATTTGGCCGAACAGCCACCACATTATACCTTTACCGCATCACCGTTACCATAATCATGACCGTTACAGCCTTACAGGTCAAGGCGTGAATTTTTAATAAATAAATTAATTGGGTGCCTCCGGTGCTGGAGGTGCATGCCTATAGTATACATGGTAACCTCTCTGCACCCCGCACGTTTTACAATTGTGACCTCAGCATGAGTTAAGTGAGACAAAGGGGGACCAAAGGGTGACACAATTTTGATACCTAAGCATAAAAAAATCCAGCAAAGTAAAGACTCTTGAGCTTTAGCAGAATATAAATAACTTAGTTTCCACAAAGTTGATACCTCTAATGATCCATCTTCATTATAGACAGAAGGTTGAAGAGGTTGTTCAGCATCGTCGTCGTCATCATGATCATCACCAGCCCTCATGTTAAGATCAAGTGGGTATTCTGCTTCTGGAACCAACATAGTTTTATTCGACTCTTGATCAAACGATGTTACTTTCCCGACCTAAAGGGGGACATTGATTAGATTCATCAGAGAAAAGGCATGCATTTGTAAAAGAAAGTTGCAAGGGAAAAAAAAAGCGGAGTCCTACACGGAAAGATGACAACTCCGGGCACCAAGATGATGAAAGCTCCAACAAGCGATAAGCAATGATGTCTCCCACCTACAAAAAATAAGGCAAAAAAAAACGTTCATTGTCCCATATCACGTATCAACCATTCACAACAAAAATATTAAATTTCCAACTGTTGAACACGCTCTACATCTTTATAGTACGCCACGAACCAGATCAACAGGTCACTCTTAGAGTAATTCTTCCTGTACACATAAATGGAATGGGGAAAGTAATTAAACACTTTTTTGAGAAAAGCACAAACGTCGATTAGCGTCGTTTTTATTCCGAATAATGCTTATACAATATGTGCTGCCTCGGGTCCTAAATTATCAACATTTCACATTTCTATCATTTATTAATGCTGAACCAGTGAGAAGCCTGAAATTCACCTGACGTTCCATAACTAAGATGCACTTTCTCCCGTAGTTTCAAAAAGTCAAAACAAACTAAAGATGTGATTACTTTTTAATATGAATTAAAAAAACAAAAAGGCTCAACCGTTTTGATGGATACAACACGCAATTACCCGAATTGCTAAGTGGCTCCCATCTAGAAAGGTTTGGGGTGGGGTTGGATGCGCATAACTTTACCCTAGTAATAACAAAAAAAAATGCTTTCGATGATCCCTAACCATCATCTGCAGCTTGACACGAATAAAAGCGCAAATGATTGAAGAGTCATTTTACTATTGTCCATATACTCCAAACCAAGGAACTAGAAATTTATGGCTCCATCAACAATGGGCATATGATCAGTATAAACATCAAGTGTCAAATTTGGACCACAAAAATGTGAGAACTGACCGCTATACTAAACATGCTGCCAGCTAAATGAACAAGACGATTTGGGGGTGGATTTACATGAAACAAACAAACCTTTGGTAAGTCGGTTAGAGGCATCAGCTTCTCAAAATCTAAAGATGTATCACGTTGGTGCTTTCTTCCAGAAGCCCATGTACTAGGGGAGTTGGTGTTGCATTCTTTTGGTTGCTTCGAGGAGGAGGATGCTTGGTACGTGACAGCTCTCGACCTAGAAGAATGACCATCATAGTCTCTCGATTCCTTCCAAGAGATTGATTGGATCTCCTTGCCCCAATTTTGACCTTTCCTTTTATTAGTAATCCCATTCCAGCAAAATGTTTCCTGAAATGTCTCCATGATATTACATAAAAGTATCACCATTTCAAAACATTATAGTTTTAAAACATAATACTAATCAATCAGACCAAATATGATACCTAAACAACCCAAATAGTGCACAACAGGTAGACAAAGTCAACAGATCCAAAACCAGATCAAACAGGAACAAACCTGATACCTCCGCCAAAGGCATGGGAACCACATACCATGGGTTGGAGCACTGCTGGTTACCCACATAAACTTGACCCAAATAGCCAAACATGCTCTTGTTTCAATTCACAAAACTAACCTTATAGTTATTAACCTATCAGCCATTGTTCTCAACAGAAGCATGTAATACAAGGATATAGTTGCTAACATTACGCAGTCAGTATTAAAACGTCAAACCCTCATAGCCATGGTTAATCATAATGATTCATTTTGTACACAAAAATGGTAAAACTACAAAAAGTATCTTATGCAGTCTTATTTTAAACTCCTCCGTCCTAGTCAGATTGCTACTTGAGAGAAAAGGCTCACATGGAATAGACAAATTAGTAGGAAGGAAAGAGGGACATAGTGAAAAAAAAAATGCAGGACGGTAAGTATTGCATTAAAATAATATCATGATCAAAAAGGGCACAACAAATGAAAAGAGACGGGAAAATAGGTTAATGAGAATCAGATAATTGCACCATACCCTTGTTGCTTTAGTTTGATTGATTCCCGAAATATTCTTCTTAGATTTGTGACTTTCCCAAGCTTTTGTTTGGGTTGACTGAATCTCCCAACCATTTGCTCCTTGATTATTTTGAGCGCAACCATTTGCTTCTTGATTTTTCTGAACATCACAACCACTTGCTTCTTGATTATTCTGAAGATCCAAACCATTTGTTTCGTGATTTTTCTGAAGATCTTTTGCTGTAATCAGAAAACATTTTTGTGAGTCAGAAAGCCAAATATTGCCATAATGCCAAATTCTCATAAGCAACTGGCATATCAGTCAAGGTACACAACGACATTATATTATAGATGTTTTATTTTTTAGAATCTTGAGTGTAAGCAAGTTTAGAGCAGTCTAAGCAGCATAGGAAAAGTTCACAAAAACAACTTTTGTACATGCATTTATTAAAAAATATAAAAATTCTGCCCATTAAATATGGCTTTTTTGTGAATTATTACCCCATGAACACTACATCTTTTGCACAATTACTACCTTCCACCTATTTGGGCCATTTAACCCCGTCAATACATGTCATCTTCAACCAAAAAATATGTCGATGCACCCAATTTCAATCTTGCAAATAAACAAGCTGCAAAGGTACTAATCGCACAAAAATGTGGCATAACAGGTGGTAATTCACAACTCAACAATTTCAAAACCTTAATTCCAACAATATGAGTAGAATTGACGAGCCATAGATCAGAAAAACCTTAATTTCAAAACCTGGCTTCAGCCATTCAAGTAGTCATATTCAGAGATAGAATTACACAAAAGAACTTGCAACATTAAAAGCACAACAGTTGCAAAAGAATTATGTATACAGATATGCGAAGACAATTATTTAAACCAAGGATCAGAGCAGTAGAACCTTTGCCAGCGGAAGTAAAGCGTACGTATCCAGGCCGAATCTCTACGGCAACTAGATCATCATCTGCATCACTGTCTTCATGTAACTGTCCAATGTTAGAATCCACATCTTTTTTACACCCTAAATCTTTTATGACATCATTCGCAGGGAGTTGCTTCTCATCATGCTGCCAGAATAGAAAGTAGAAGAGATTATTGAATTCACTCAGGATACAAGAAACCAAGTCAAAAATCTAAAGCAAAGCGTCAGTGTTAGACTTCCATTGCCAGCAGCCAGCAGCAGAGTCACCAATCGATCAAACTCAATTGTACTATGTTGTATTCATACCTGATCCACTTTAGATTTATTTAATTTCTGCATTTGCCTCAGCAACCTCTTACGGCGAGTACTTCTACTAATCTGAAAGAGGGAGAAAAAAAAAACTAAAATATGTTTCCAAGTTTACAAAACAAAAACTTGTCAATAACATGATAGTAAAACAACAGAAAAAAAAGTACAACTTACTACCAGTGATGCAAAAAATCAATAAGCAAGAGACAGTAGCAATTATAGCCCATAAAGCCCCGTTTGGAATAATGAAAAACATAAATAGAGAAGCATGATTGCATAAGCATGTTAGGGGTTGACCTAGGGATGGTCCCAAAACCGTTCATTTTATGTGGACCCAACCCATAGGGTATGAAAATTTTGGAGCCTGACCTAGACGTCCGATGGGGTCCATAATGACTCCTAAATGGGTTTCATCTAATCGTTTTTACTCCACCATTTTTATATTTTTAGAGTCTAAACTCTAACTACGTTTAAAATAAAGTTACATGTGGAGTATAGGCCTATAATGGGTCCAAATGAATATAAAATAGATCTAACATGAATCAAAAATAGAATACTTGATCCCTCTCAAAACTCCCATAACAATCATTATCTGATATGGATCTACTTTCCTATAATTAATTACTCAATCGTACAACTATGTTACAAAAGCAGAAAATCCAAATTATGTCTGTATATATATGAGATATCACCAGGTACTGAATGTTAGCTCTAGAGACTAGAAGACTAAAACTTAAAGAACGCAAACATAAAGGATTAGAAAGCCAAATACATAAGCAGCATACAAGAAGGCCTACAGCGGGAGGAAATTGGTAGAAAAAGTTAAACCTGCTAGAATGTCAGCATACAAACATTTGTATTAACTCAAAATGTAAAACTTGATTAACAGCTCTCCAAAAAAATTTCCCACATGGCCAAAAAAGATATCAAAACGTAATCTTACAAAGAATTCTTACATTACAAAGAAAGAACTTTAGGTAACAAAAGCAATCGAGACAATTTTGTCAAAAAGGGAACATCATTAATGCCATTCAGTCATCACAACACAATAAAAGAAAACAAAGCATTGACGTTTTGCTATTGCTTACCTTTTTAGCTTCAGGCGGTCCAGATGCATTAATCATTTCTTCCTTTTTCTCCTTAGGTTCACTACACAACCATAACCAATAAGTCCTTGAGAAAACGATGGACACAATAGCAAATACAAACTCGAACATCATTTTCTTAAAAATAAATTGATGATACACAAGTTTACAGCACAAAAACACAATAGCAATTTTTTAGCTATAGGCTACCCCAGGTTTGGGAGTGTAAAACACTAGTTTAAATTTTGGTATAACGAGATGAAACACAAAGTTAGCTCCAAGGGTCTATGGAAAAGAAGTGCACAGCTCCCATAGGTCGTAGAACACCAATCTCCCTTAGAAAAAATAAGTATAGGCATGAGACAATCCAATTATTCAACATAAAGGAATTATGCAACAAAAAATCTTCATTCTAACAAAAATCTTGACTTAATCTCTAAGAATTCAGAACAAATATTACCACCACATCGCTTCAAGAAGAGTTCCCAGGATAACATATTCACTGTCTACAACTCTCACAAAAACTATACTATATTTAATAAAATAACAAGAATCCAACGAAATCAAGAAAGCGAACAGCTTCAGAAGTAAATACTTCATGATTAAAATTGTACAGCAGCAAGAAGCAGAACAGCACAGAGCAAAGACTCAGTCTCATACAATTAGTATCAGTAGCTTGAATCTGGCGGTTGGTCTTGCCTTCCACATCTCGTGAAACCCAAAAACTTTGTATTGGTAATAGCTCACTAGTTGTAGCTGACAATACCTCCTCTTCACATAGGAAAAGGTCAAAACTCATGGCTGCCACGAATATATTACTATATGCCACCACAAATGCAAAAAGATGAAATAGAGAACCATCACTAGTGTTGGTTGTAACATTAATCTAAAAAGAAGCACTACACCATCTCCTTTCATAAATGACTATAGAGAGAATATGGGAATGAGGAACTTGAACGAGTTATAGATTTCAAATTATGATACTAGCTCAAATGTGGAAGTTAACTTGATAGTAGATGTAATCGATATCCCCATGACTGTATGATAGAGTCATTGTACTCTTTCTATGATTCAACATCTTTCTGTAGTAAACTATCAACCCATATCATATACGACCTCTGTCCATCCAGCAGATACTGCTCTTACCTTATTGAGATGTTGTGGTTAGATGCTCCCTAACCTAAGTAGAAAGTCTTTTACTTTTTTCTCTCTATCTCTCTCCTCCCCCTACTCTTGGCCTACCCAGGTGTGTTAGGTTTTTTTACAAAAAAAAAAGAAAAAAAAAAAGAAAAAAAAGTAGTGGGTAATGGAGCAATCAGGACATCTCAAAATTGACCTCTCAAAGTACATACGAAAAACTTCCTCAAATAAAGCATACGAGAAGCAAGATAAGTAAAAAAGCATTTAAAAAATAACAAAAGGAAAAAAAAAAAAACAAAAACCTCATTGTGGTATGGGTAAAAGCCTAATAGGATTAGATTACAATTCCTACACAAGTATCCATACTCCTAATACCCAGAAATTAAAGTTCAAGTTTCTAAAATCCACCCTGCGAAGGAAAAATGAATAGCAATCCAAACGAACCCTCCCTTCCCCCAACCACAAACAGATAAGAATGACACTCACACAACAGAAGATAGTGCTCACATGGACCTAATTTGCCTTAGTAGAGGCACATGGAGAAAATTTTTTTGTGGACTCAACAAAGCAGAATTCAACAGATAAACTATGCCCTTCAAAATTTAGTTAAATGGAATATTGGATAAGCAGCTATCACCAAAACTGACAGCTGCAATTAAATCCTGGGCAATCTTAATAAAGCTTCTACCAACACAGTTTGGAAAAAATGATAACCTAAAAAAGGTGCAAGAAGATCCAAAACCTACTTAGACTTAGATTTTGGCTCTGATTTACTGGTACAATTAGCAGTAACTTCATTTGTACTCCCATTAGCAAGCTCCCTATCCTTCTGTGGGGATTTTATACGCTCAGAGTGACTGGCATCCTTCTTCTGGACAATTTTAGACGTTGATTGTCGTTGTCTCTTTCTCCTGTTATGCAACAAAAAGAAAATGCCCAGTGATTAAATATCTTCGAAATGTAGACCGAACATAAGAACAAAATTTACATACAAGGGAAGAGAGGAGCAACTGGAGAAGAAACGAAACAGCTCATGTGATAAGATAAATTAAACAGCCATGCTTTTCTGCTAGAAATGGGATATGATGGTTCTCTATTTTTACACTATGATAACAAAATTATTTAGGTGCAGAACAGTATAGGAAAAGCCTGAATGGAAATCTATATTGCAAATATGACTTATATACTTCATCACAATTTTTTTTCACACGTCTCAGTTGACATAATTCACATGTGGAAGTACTTACATACTATAATATTAGGGTGAAAATAGATGTGATAGGAGTTAGTAATGCAATTTATGATTAAATAAGACATGAAGGAAAGAGAATAGTGGATCTAAAAGTAGGAGAGAATGAAAGATATATTAACTAAAAAGTGAGTCATAACTACTGAAGTTTAAGCTATTTTAGGAAGGGTGAAATGTGAAGTGTGTAAATAACTGGAATAGAGGTACTAATATTGTGTAAAACATATCACAAATAAAATTTTCTTTCATATTATAATGATTTCCACTTTCCAGTCCAGGGACCTGAAAAATTCTCATAGACAAGGTAGTTTGAAGTTTGAACAGCTTCAAGAAGATTTCAGGTAATCTTCTATGAGTATCCTCTAGTGTCACATGCTTACTAATCTCCTTGCGAATCGGAATTATAATAAGTGAATTATGGTCACTTTTGGGCTATTTTAGGGTCAATTTGAACGAATTGTGAATTTAAAAAGCCAATTAACTGGCGAATCATATTACACCAGTATCGTCAAATTAATCAAACAGATGCACAACATGCCTGGGCAGAAATGTAGTTTCTGATGGACCATATCTAATCTTCAATAGTTTAGAACCCACATATATTCACAAAAAGTAAAAGGCATTAAATATCACCACCAGACCTGGAGGGTCCATGTTAGTATAATAGTATACTTATAAGCAAAGATAACATAAACGCTCTACAATTTATATTAAATTTTATGTTGAGACAAAAAAGCTTGTTTATTGTGGACACTTTAGTCTTGCACCAATTTTAGACAGATCATTAGCATTTTTTAAGTGGTCAGTGGTGACTAAGTCAAAATTTGTGTAATATCTCGCACTTCTACCTCTAGATCTGTTTCCATCTTTGGCAACATTTCATCAATCACCAGCAAGTTTTTACACAAGATCTCATCATTGCCAATAAGGAAAAAAATGGCCACCTCTTACAGAAGTCGAAAAAGAAGTGAATGCAAAAAAAACAAACAAATCATTTAATCAACTGTTAGTGCCCACTTAAGGTACGAAAATCAACGTCTATATAGTATTGAGTCCCAAAGACGAACACTGCTCATAAAACAAAGGTCAGAAGAGTAATAGGTATAATAGATTGACACCCTGGCATGAATGAGAATGAGTTATAAAGGCATACTTTGCATTCTCAATAGGGCTGGCTGCTTTCCTCTTCTTGGAAGCAACATCTACATCTTGAGCCCTTTTCGCAAGACCCTCTGCATCATCTTCATCTTTTTCAGTTTCACTCTGGTATCCTTCAGTCTCCTTGTCAAACTCCTCATTTGCCAAAAGCCTAACAACAGACGGTAACGTTTGCTTCTCTACTATTTCATCTTCAACAAAAGGCATTGAATCTTCAATTGCCTTCATTGATTCACATATTGCCAACCCTTTTCTTTTCACACTGATATTGGAACGAAAAATCACGTAAAATTAAAAGTGATGAATACATTTTACATCAAGAAAAGAATTTCAAGCAAAAATCCAAAAGAAGACAAGACAACGAAGAAAAACATAAAAGAGACTCACCATATTAGATCTTTATCCTTTAAAATAGTAGTTGACTCAAAAGGTGGGAGAACAAATCCATCCATCTATACAACCAAAAAAAAGGTAAAATGTGGTCAATGCAATATCTATGGAAGCTCATAACAGACATACAAAGGTTGACACTCGTAAAAAAATCAAAAAATGTAATTGTTAAATTGACTCTACAAGGCACAAGCTATCAATACCCACAATTAACATCATTGGAAAATAACTTCATGTATAGGCAAAACAAGACACTATTCCTCTAATAGGGAGGGTGGGAGATCAATATTATTCAAGTCATAAAATTTTAGGAATCGTGTAATGTGCATACATGGTAAAACAAAATTTATTTGCACATTGTTCTTTTGACGTAAAGAAAGTGTATGACAAGGAAGCAATGGAGTTACTTTGGTGAATTATGGCCAAAATTCGTACGCCATGCACGTATATCCATATACTCCAAGATACATGTGAAGGAAAGACGAAAGATTTCCTAACGATTGCTATGCTTTGAGAAACTTCTCGTGCTCACATGAACTGCCTTCATGCTCAGAAGAGCTAAGCAAGAGCTTTAATGAGTAGCCACGAGCTCGGATGAAGCGACGTGGGTGACCAAGAGCAAGAAGGTGTAGGTAGTAGGCTTTGCGTGGGAAGTTGCGCGAGAGCTCGTGTATATCGCTTAAAAAACCACGAGCATGCTTCATCGAAATCTTTTAAATTGTTCCAAGCACATGTATGACATTGTGGTCTTCAAGAATTAATTCATATGACCTTTAAGGGATTTATAAATGCCTCTTGAAGCCGGAGAAAAATGTGCGGTAAATTGTGTGAACTTGTTAAAGATTATCGCCACACTGAGAAGTATAAAAAAGATCCAAAGAAAGCACCGCCAGAGAAGCGAATGAGTAGTTTTCAAAGAAGATTACTTCATTTTATTTAACTAAGGGTAGCTCAAGATAGATTTTTGAAAAGCTAAGTGCCTAAAACATAGTGAAGTGCAAACACAAGGGTGCTAGAGGGAGCTAAAAGAGTGTTTTGTATTCTATTGTACGAGCAAACAACATTGAAGGTGCTGGAGTTGGTGAGGCAAACACATTGCGTATTTACAAATTTTTGTATTTGTTAGGTAATTTTGCATAAACTACATCAAAGAAATACAAATAATAGTGATTGAAGTGGTATCAAAGATACCACAAACACTTTTCTTTTCTTTGATTTATTTTTTAATGAGTACTCAAGACACCACCATTGTTGATTGCCCACAAATGCTTGTAATCCCTAATTTGCTCTCTTCTTCCCTTTCCTTGTAGGGTCCAATTACACACATAGACCTTTCGAATAAAATTGCCTAGTACTAAATGGTAATCATACCTAAAACCTTCATAGATCAACCGACATGAGTAAATAAAGAGTAGGAAAAGCAAAAGACACATACAATTAAGCAAAGTCAGAATCATTTCCACTTTCTCATCCAAAAAATGCAATTTAGAGAATGAGCAACACAAAACATCAACCCACATTGATAAAATGACACACAAAAAAACAAAATTCGTTTAATTTAAGATCAAACATAAAATACCCAACTCAAAATCATCAAAAAAAGGGGGAAAAAGACATGCAATAGTAGAGAGAATTTACTGAGAGAATGAGGCCATAAGGGCACGATTCATGGAGCTCAAAAGAGTGAATAATGTAAGAAATAATGTCAGAAATCTTCTCATGTTGTGGTTTTAGGAAAACCCATGAACGTTTGAGACCAGTTTTCCTCTGGGTTTTGCTTAGAATCTTAGGATCATTAAATTTTAGGCGCAATCTTAGATGGGTGGCAGCCATTAAAGAGAAGAAGAAGAAGAAGAAAACTTTGAGCAATTTTAATGGGGTTTCGCCGGAAAAGTTCGAGCTTTGAAGTTCAGAAGTTTATGGGTACTGTAAAAAGGTGTCAATTTGTGGGCTTAAACCCTTGACTACTGTCGTGAAGTGAAAATAATGATATAAACCATCATAAATTTAATTTTCTTTTATTAACTGTGTAGAATATTTTAATCAATTCATTACAATAATTTCGATTAGTGATTACTATGAATAATTTCAATATTAAGGGTATTTTTCTAAAGTAAACCCGGTAACTATATGATTTGCTATAGTAAGTTTTAATCTTTTAAAAAAAATAGATTATAATAAAATGTCGGAAAATTTTTCAAAAAAAAATTATGACTTTTTTATTGTTTAGAAATTTTTTTGTAAATTTTAAGAATTTTTCTCTAATTTAAATTAAATTTCAAATATTTTTTGGTGAATTACTTACTATAGCAGATCATTAAATGCCCAATTCTACTCTAGGAAAAAACCCCTAAAGTTGGAATTATTCATGGTTAATCAATAAATGGAATTATTGTAGAAAAATCATAAAAAGGTTGAATTATTTTAGTTAATTTTTCCTTATTTATATGTTCACTTAAATCATAACTTCTCATTTGGTTATGGGTACTAATTAGTTGTAATGAAAATGGTTTATAACGTAAATTTTTATAATATGTAGCATTTCATTCTCATAGTAATAAAACTTTAAACATAAAAAAGCGTTTTTATTCCTAATTTTTTATTACCACCTAATAACACATATTTAAATGATAATGCATTGGAATGAAATTTGGAAAGAAAATTGAATTGTTGAAAGTAAATAATAAAACATTAAAATTGTCAAGATATATTCCACCAAACTAAACTAATATTCCATTATCACTACCAAATTAATACCGATGACCAAATGAACAGCAAATATATTGGACAACCAATTAGTTAATTATTATGATATTAGGGTTTGTTTAACATTCTTATTATTATTAGTTTTTCTTGGGTGTGCATGAGATTTAAAGTAGTGTTTTTTTTAGTAGACTTAAAGTAGTTGGTTTACAATGAGAGTGGTAAATTGCAATGGAAATATTGGGTGATTTACGTGTGTTAGTTCATCATCATACTAAGTGTTTCCCGTACATAGATAAATCTTTAGTCAGGGTCTGAAGAATGAAGATCGACGGCGTGGACTAAAGAAAAAATATTAGGTGGTATCAATGTTAGTTCATCATAAAGAAAAAACATTTTATAGGCTAAAATTTGAGTAGCACACTACTATGTCTATACTATAGGTCAAATGTTGACTTTTAAACATGACCATTGCAATTAAGCTTTTCTGCTTTTTCTTTTCATTTTGATCTATACTTGTTCGTGTTTGGTTAACCAACCCATCGTAAGGAGCACAGAAAATCCAAGACATTGCTGCACTACTACGACTATTCAATTTTTCGACTTCAAATATACCGTCTTCATTCGGAACATAGATGATGGAACATAAATTGATGATCAAGGACCTGAGCAGGACTGAATGGGCTTGAGATTGACGTACGTCAGAGGGACTCATGCCCCAGAATTTACCGTGCGCTAAGAAACCAACATAGGTGTCGATATTTCATTCATCACATAAAACTTCGCTAAGCTCGTATCGTTAGGAAATTTGTAAAACAAACAGAATACAACTAATAGAAAGTTGCAAGTCTAACTCTAAAATGTGTGGTTCCAGGTTCTGCAACTAATTTGCAGCTTCTATGAACCTTCAACAATTTCATACTTGTTCGCTTATTGAAGAAAGTCAATTACACAGGTTTCAAACCCAACAGCATCATAAAAGGTCAAAAATTTGAATGCAGCAGCTGGCATCTCCAACATAAATCTCTCATAGACCCCTGCAAAAAAGGCAAATGGCTATAAACAAACAGCTCTACTTATCAGTAATTTTTAAATGACTAAGGTAACGTTAATGTTTTTCATCCACATAAGCTACAACCCTAGGGACTTAGATTAAAAAAGGGCATAATCATTAATCATGACTAGAGGTGTTCAATGGGGCGGGTCGACCCAACGGGTCAAGGGTCGGGTCATTAACGGGCCTTGGTGTAAAGGGTTGGGCCGGGTCGGATAATTATAAGTATTAATTGTGGAAAAAAATTTACCACTTTTTAAAAAAAATTTTTAATGAGATTATTATATACATAAGTGAGTCGACCCAACGGGCCATAAAGTATAATAAAAAAACCTATTCTATGAACTTTTTAAAAAAGGGTCAAAGTGGGTCGAATTTAAATGGGCTTGACCCGCTCCGGCCCGTTTATCATTTGACCCGCCCCGCCCCATTTAAATTTTGACCCGACCCGGCCCGTTGAACACCTAATCATGACTGTGATCTGTTCCTTGCAGATTCCATTCCAGCCCTATTAGGCGATAGGCATTCAAGGAGACCGAGACCCTGAAGTCCAACATTCACATGGATAAAGGCTGATGTCTCACTTTAATGGTTGTTCCAGCTGCATGCTGGTATGGTATGGTATGGTCTGCTGGTGTTGCAGTGCCGTATTCAGAAAAAATGTTTCTAGTTATTGCATCATTTTTTGGCTGTATTCTGGCGGCCTTAGTGTCTGGGTTTGTATTGGCAGAGCAGTTTCTGCTCTTTTGAAAGGCTTTGGTGCTACTCTTAGGGTTGGGAATTATGGTGCCTAAATGGGTCACTGCTGGGTCTTCATGGCTTTGGATAATCTCTCCCTCTCTATGCTTGGTCTTCGGGGACAGGATGGGTATGCTTTGGGGGCTTTTGAAGTGGGCTAGTGTTATGAGGCGCTCATCAAGGCTCTCTTAGTCGGGTTTTAGTCGACTTAAATTTTTCTTTTTTTTTTGTTGGGTTTTTTTGGTGAGTTGGCTCTCAAGTCTCAAGGGATTGGTTTTGGGTTTAATTGTAATTAAATGAATGTTGGGAATGTTGGTTACGATAGGCTGTAGTTATTCTTTTTGCGATTTACGTATAATTGCCCACAAAATCTTGATTGTGGTCCAGTTCCCTCAATGTCAACTCTACTCACCAGTCCACCTCAAGTTTCAGCAGTAGCTTCACTACTCACTAGTGAATTAGACAAACTAATCATAACACAACTTCAACAGGATCAAGTGTGACTGCCAGATTTTGATTTCATATGTAAAGCCATAAAACAGGAAAATTTATCCTGCAATGTTATTGGAAAGGATGTCATGACATTCAATATTCTAATGTCCTAGATAGGATTTGGAGGGTTGGAAGCATTCAACTGTATCCTTGTAATAGCAAATATGTTGATTCTGATTGACCCTAATAGCAATTTCAATTCAATAAGATGTGCACATAGTGGATTTCCCATCTGCTAAATTGAACCTAGAGGTACTATCTACAAGCTGACCGTAATGCAATAACAACTTTACCGACACCACAGAAATAAGAAAGCAAGATAATCAAACATGCTACTCTCAAAAAGTGTCACATCCCAACCTAGTTGAGACCAACTTTTCAACAGAAACCTACTATAGGAGTAACTCATGCTCCCTATCTTCCCCTCATTTATTTGCAGGTAATTGGTAATAGATCATAGAACACACCACTAATCAAACCTCATACATTGAGCAGTGAAATCGTAGAAGAAAATACAAGCCTAAAAACATTTACACGGGTACAAGAAAGGTTAAAAACCAACAAATGCAACAAATATATCATACAATATAATAGAAGAGTTAAAAAATTCTAAATGTCAGCTTATTAGAACTACTAAAAATGGAATAACATTATTGATTGCTTATTGACTACATGACATGATATTAATTTAGGAAATAATATTGATAAAAGTTTTACAATGGGTGTAATTTCTTGGCATATTTAAAAGCTATGTTAAATTAGGTCAATGAACCCAACATGATACTATAAATTCTTGACATATGATATTAAAAGAATAGGTCAGGTATTGTGCCAATGTATTACATTTCGGAGCAAAACTCTCAATTTACCAAAATTTTAACTTTAGAGTATAAACCCAACATGATAATATACTATCCATCGATTTGGCCGAAAACTAACACCTCAGGTCTTTTTGTACCATGCACACAAAGCAACCAGATCATCAACTCCCTTGAGATTTCTCTCTTGACATGGCAGGTGACAAGTAAAAGATGTAATCCAAGCACTAATCCTATGTATACAACTCTCCCACTTACAACTAACAAGAAATTCGGACAAACAAAATGAAATTTTCCTACACTTAGTAAAGCTATCTCCAGAAACAATTCTTCAAGCTTTGACCAAACACCTATATTAACCCAATAGCATAACTCCTTAAACCAGCTTTCACACTGATGCATCAACTTCCAAAACAGTCATGAACTATTTCCATTCCCATAGCCCAATGTCAAAAATGGCTCCCACATATGTGGGGTTTCGGTCGAATGTAAGTAACCTTACTCCTATTAGTGATCTATTGGCTGGCCCTTGGTTGAAATAACATTTGCAACTTCACATAAGTAAGAAGTACAAATGATTTCCAATCCCACATATTTGTTCGAATTCCTAAAGCTCAATCTATCTATAAGCCATTGTGATTCCCCAACGTATAAAAACTCAGTTCAGTTTAGCATTCATTTCATCTTTTGAATTCTCACCAATATTATCAAATTTATTGAACTCGGCCAAGTCCAGCAATATGAACATTTGATAAAATATATACCCTATCTACATTCACATTCAATGAAACCCAAATTCATAATCAATTGAAACACATTTGGCAACAATGTTTGAGAAACAAGAGATCTAACCTTTTCTTAACCACTTCCCAATAAGCAACTAAATTTACACACCAATTAATATCAATCAAATTCAATCCTAAAAATGCCATTTTCAATTGGAAAAAAATAGGACCAAATTTTGAGGGAATATATACTCACATTTTATATAACCCACAATCATAATCAATTGAAACACAAGCATCACAACATATCCGCATCAAATTATCCCAACTTTCCATTCCCACTCAAGCAATAAAGAATTAAGTTAAAATTAATTAACATCAACTAATCAATCCAAAAAACGAAATTATTCAAACCCTAAAATTATAATCAATTGAGACACAAATAGCAGCCATATTTCCGCATCAAAAAATCCCAATTTTCAAAATAATTAAAGTTTAAAAACAAATAAAATAAACCAAATTAAATCCCAAACGTGACATTTCTAATTGCGAAATTGGAGTAAATTTGAGAAATAATAGACTCACCTGACTTTCTTGATAAGGATTGATTTGAGCTTACGAGCAAGGTCTTGAGATCGAAGTCTAAGCTGCAAAGTTTTTCGTGCTATAACGCGCTTTTCAGAATTCTTTATGTGACGTGTTTGATGATTCTTTAACTGCCGTTCGATCCCACTTGAAGTCATTTTTCTTTGCATGAATGTCAGCGCTTGCTCTAAGTTCCCATTCATGACCTGAACTCTGATTCCCCGCCATTGTTGAAGGGATGAATTCAGTGAGTTGATCGCTGAACTCGGATGTTTCAGCTTACTGACCAGGTGAGTCGCCGCGGTGTTCATTTTCTGGGAGATGAAATGGGGTTTTCTTTTGGGGCTTTCTTGTCTTGGGTTTGCCGGTCGAATGTAGAAAACTTATCAGAGAATTTAAGAGGAGATGAAATGGGTTTGCCGGTCGAATAGCTGTTTTCTTTTTTATTATTACTTTTTTTTTGGTAGCTTATATACTTTACCGTTCTAAATTACTTGCAATGTTTATTTTTCATGCAGTCGTATCTCTAATTATATATAATAAAATACTATAGAAATTTGATATTAATAATATTTGTATTGAGATAATTCAATTAGGATCCCATATGAGTTATGACTCTGTCTTAATTTATCGATTAAAAGCTTATCACAAATTAAGAGTGATGAATGAATAAAATAATATATTTTTAATATTTTTTTTTTGAGGTTATATATATTTTTAATATTGTGAGTAATTTGGAATGAAGGTTGTGTATATGTTAAATAGTCCAACTATTACTATAAAATTTTGAATATAATTTTTTTTTTTTAAAATTTCAACAATAGAGAGTCACTCTCACAAGACTTACTTTTTTAATTTAAATTCAAAAGTTATAATAATTATAGTATGCAACAGGGTAGGCTAGGTCATGACTTGATATATTTTAAAAGAGTCGAATTTATTTTATCTAAAATGAATTGCACTTCTAAAATATAATAATCAGTGTTTTTGAAATTGTATCGATATCTTAGCATGATGGTGATAGATAATAATTTCTTCCATCTTTCATAATTCATTTGTAAGATGATGTTTTCCTTCTGATTTTTTTGATCAAATAATTACCACAAAGACGCTTTCAATTTAAAACACACAAAAAACTAGATTGTATACCTTTTTGTCTCACTTTTATTTCCTTACAAAAGAATTTATTTTAGAATTGTTTTTTATTTGATTGTAGTAAGCAAAAATAAAAACAAATACTATTAACAGGTTTTAATAGTATAGCAAAATACTCCTCATGTCTCATTGAGAGAGTGCTTTGTTCATTTGTTTAACATTTTGCCTCCTCGAACTGTCGGTGATTACATATGAAGACTGTAAACTGACCCTACAAATCAACACAAGTCTTTTTAACGCATCTTAATCAAATTCATACTACTTATAAACAACTGTCAACGAATACCTAAATTTATCAAATATCTCGCTAAATAGTCAACGCAAGAGACTCTCCTCCTCATGGAACAAAAAGACATAAACACCCTTCACCCTCCATTCTTCAATTGGTTGCTTTTCACTTTCACTTGCTTGATTTCTTGATGTAAGATCAATCTTCAGTCACTCCTCAAAATTTGTAAGGTTAGTCACTATACATACATACACACTCAATATTGAGCCATCCAGCCATGGCCGCTGAGCTCCGAGAGCTCCGCCATTCCAGCTCTCTTGGAACCAGATCTTCTTCTCCTCGTAAACACCCACAACAACAACAACAACAACAACAACAAGAAAACGAAGACGTTTCTCCCCTTCTCTCCGACCCTGATGACCACTCACGTGATCACCGACCACCATTCTTCTCCTGGTCCTACTTTTTCCCTGAAGATTCTAGAAACCCTTCTTCTTCTCCTTCAAAATTATCCCTTTTCTTCATCATATTTCTTGTTCTTGCTGGGTTTGTCTCCGTTTCTTCCCTCATTCGTCGTTTGGTATGTTATTTCTTCAGATTTATCGTCTTTCTTTTAAATTATTGTCATTATATTTGGATTTGGGTTTCTGGGTTGTTAATTTTGGACGCTTTTACTTTGTTTCTTTTAATCAATTAGGTATTTTTCTGTTTTTTGTTTTCTAAATTTGATGGGCATTTGAGATTTAGAGTAGTAATTTTGTCTGGATTTTATTAGATTTGTGCTTTTTTAACTGCTTGCAGGTTTCGGAAATGAAAAAAGTTAGAAATCTTGATAATTGTCATGATACGTTTCCCAATTTTATTGATGCAATAGCTTGAGATTTTGATAGGAATGATGTTTTCAGTCTCAATTTTTCTGGGTTTTAGCCTTTTAGGAGATTTCTCCTTGTGAAATGCATACTATTTTTAGAATTTTGGTAGTTTATTCTTGATTATTGTAATGAGATGCATGCTTGGAATTTTAATAGAAATGGTGTTTCAGGTTACACTTCTTTTTGATCCTGGAAAAATCCTTTAATTTATTAAGTAAAATTTGAGGACTTTAGTTTTTTTGGGGGTAATTTCAATGAAAGATGCATGATTTATGGTTAGTAGTTGTTTGTTTTGTTTATGAATTTACATTTGAATGATTAATTAATATGTTCTGATGTTTATCTTCAGAATGCACCCTACTTGTGCCAAAAGGATGGCATTACTCTTCAGTGTCCTCGGGTAAGCTTTGTATAGGATCATATATCTATGAGCTTTTTTCACCTTGATTTTTTCTTTTGATGATTAATTATGCCTGTTTGTTTGTTAATTTTTAGCTGTATTTATTGTTACACAGGTCAAAGAGGCGCCTTCACTATGGGAGAATCCGTATTCAGCCACTACATCTTGGAAGCCTTGTGCAGAGCGTCGTAGTAATGGCTTGTCAGGTTTGATGAATCTGTATTTTCGGATGAGACTGAAACTTTAAAGCATTTTTGAAGTGTTGCATATGTCAAAATATATATTTGTAATGCCTTCGAGTTTCTATTGTCGTGGAGTTATAATTTATGATTTATCTAGTAGTTGCTGCTGAAGCACTATGTGTCCTCATAGCTTTGATGCGGTGATAGATACAAGTCTCTTCTTTGTTTGCCTGTGGCTGAATATTTTGTTTTGGACTTGTTGCTTCGTGAGCATGTGAATGCCGATTTTGATGCGGAATCGTGTACCTTGCTTAAGCTAGATTGATCAATTGCCCTGAAACAAATGAATAATTGTTTTTAACTATGTTTCCTTTCTAATGTATTTTAATTGATCTTGCAGTTCCTCCTGCAGAGAATAGAACAAATGGGTATATATTTATACATGCAGAAGGTGGTCTAAATCAGCAAAGAATAGCCGTATGGTTCTCATTCTTCTCTCTTGTATTGATTTATGATTTTTCGTGATTGTTAGTTAACCTTTCATGTATTGTATATCTAAGGTGTCCATTGGAGGAATGTTGCTATTCTGAAGCTGTTATTAGATCTCTTAATTATAAGCAATGTAACTAAATAGTGTCGGCATAGTTGTTACATTGGATTTTTACCTTTATCTTACCTTGTACTTTCATTTGTATTGCTATATGCTAATGTTACTTGGACTCGGGTACTGATGTCGGGTACGTGTCCAAGCATCGGATACACCTAATTATTCAATTTTACGCCTATAATGAAGTGTCTAAGTGGCATACCAATGTCCGAGCATCAAGAATCGGACACGGGTACGTAAAACAAAATGAACAGTCCGAGTAACATAGGTTATATGTTTTGTCTATTGTCTCTAGTCTCTCATAATAATTGTGAATTTTTTAGCCACTATTGAATAGAAATTTAACTGAGGTGCCATGGTTTCTGTGTAGATATGCAATGCAGTGGGTGTGGCCAAAATATTGAATGCCACTCTTATATTGCCAGTGTTGAAGCAAGACCAGATTTGGAAAGACCAAACGTGAGACACCTATTCATATCTTCACTTTTCGAAGCTGTGTAAATTGAGCATCTCCGTTCAAGTGACTGAATTTTCTTTATTTTGTCCAAGTTACCCTTTTACACCGTAAAGGAACTATATTAACTTAGTAAAATTTTCAAGTTGATATAATATTGAATTATTGATTGTCTGTCTGACTTAATAAAAGGGTTGAAGTGCTCCCATGTCTAGTATCCGTTTTGATTTTCTTAACCTTCTGTTATAACACTTTGGATTAATTTTTTGTGTCTGTGCTCTATCGGATTTATAGCACTAGATTTTCTTCTCAAATTGGCTGTTTGGTTTACACAATGAACAACAATTATACTTTGTAATATCCAATTTCTATTCTGCAGGAAATTTGAAGACATATTTGACGTCGATCATTTCATTGACTACTTAAAGGATGATGTGCCAATTGTACGTGATATTCCAGAGTGGTTCACCGACAAATCGGAGTTATTCACAAGCATCAGGTTTGCTCGTCTTTACTTTGTCTTACGTCAAATCATATTCCTTTTTGACCAAAAACTGAGTCTTCTTCTGGAGGCAGTAACTCAATTTAATCACATAGTTAGATAATGATGATAGAAAGACGTAGACAAAATCAAGAAAGTTGCTAGCTTTCGAGAGGCTTGTTTCTCTCCCATTGGAGTGTAGAAGCTGTACGAAAACATTCACCATTTTTCCTGATGTTTTTTCCTCACCTAGACTTTTTGTATAAATATAAAGAATCCCTCTCTTTCTCATCGAACTGTATTCTTTTGCAAGCTAGTCCTTGCCAAATAACTACTATGAGAATACTACTTGACCCTCTTAACAGACGGCTATGAGAATATCTCGAAGGTTTGGATTGTTTCTATATAATATATTATCATGTTGCTCTTCGCAATAATATTACAAAATAATTCAGGGGCGGAGCAAAAACTGACAAACTTTAAAGCCCTGTGCAAATTTAAAAATTATGAAATTTTCTAACAACTTTATATCTTTAAACATTTAACATATACTGATATACCACGTAATTTAATATTGAGACCCCTAATTTTTCAGTGCCCTGTGCGGTCGAGCATGTTGAACATGCTCAGAAGTCAGAACCTCTCATGCAAAATATGATGTTAATAAACCCACGAAGTTACTGCATTTTTCAAATCAAATACTGTATCTTGACTCTCCAGATATCACCTGTGTGCCAGAATAATTTGGAATGATTCTCTTCTGCTTTTCGAGTACTTTTCTTGATAGAAATTAATTATGTTTTTTTTGGTTTTTGAATATACGATAGGCGTACTGTAAAGAATATTCCAAAGTATGCTTCAGCCCAATTTTATATTGATAATGTCCTACCTCGAATCAAGGAGAAAAAAATCATGGCCCTAAAGCCTTTTGTTGACAGACTTGGGTAAGTTTTAGTTGATGTTGATCTGTATATCCTTTGAATTTAGACATCTTTCCAAATTTAAAATTTCCGTCCCCATCTCAGGTATGATAATGTTCCACCGGAAATCAACAGGCTAAGGTGTAGGGTGAACTATCACGCTCTAAAATTTCTTCCCGAGATCGAGAAGATGGCTGATCAATTGGCATCAAGAATGAGAAACCGCACATCAAGTTCCAATCCATACATGTATGAATCTCAACTCTTGCAGGGAGAGTTGTTGTTTTCCGCGAACTATTCATTATCTATAATTTTGTGGTTTCTTTTGAGCAGGGCTCTTCATCTTAGATTTGAGAAGGGGATGGTGGGTCTATCTTTTTGTGATTTTGTTGGGACTAGAGAAGAGAAAGCGAAAATGGCGGAGTATAGGAAGAAGGAATGGCCAAGACGTTATAAGGTTCTTTCAACTAAACTTTTCCTCTTATTGACAACTCTATCATATATCCAGATTCACAAATTGTTGTGAGAGACGGTCTCTCCGAGAGACGCGTTAGACATATGGGCTAAATAGCCCAATTAATACAAATTAAAGAGATAATAGAATCGTGGGCTTATTGTGTTGAGGTCGTCTCTTGAGAGATGGTAACGCACAAGAGTAGCTGATCCAAATTATTTATGTAACTTGCCAATAGCCGTTAACAAATAAATGCTTAACACTTTGAAATAGTGTCTCATTGGAGTGTTTGGTTACAGAATGGTTCCCATTTATGGCAATTAGCTCTTCAGAAGCGGAAAGAAGGTCGATGCCCACTTGAACCGGGGGAAGTAGCAGTTATTCTTCGCGCTATGGGTTATCCAAAAGAGACCCAAATATACGTTGCGTCTGGGCAAGTTTATGGGGGACAAAATAGAATGGCACCTCTCAGGAACATGTTTCCTAATCTGGTAAGTTTTTATCACCTCTTTCTAACACCCTTTTTAAAGAAATTGTTTCGACTTGTGTTGGTGTTCAAATGTATGCTCCTTGAAGCTACAACGGCAGTGAAATCACTAAAGTTATCGTTGATTTCGATTCTTATACAGGTGACGAAGGAAGAATTGGCAAGCAAGGAGGAGTTAGATGGCTTCAGAAAGCATGTTACGAGCCTAGCGGCGCTCGACTTCTTGGTTTGCTTGAAGTCTGATGTGTTTGTGATGACCCATGGAGGCAATTTCGCTAAGCTCATCATTGGCTATAGGCGATACATGGGCCATAAACTAAAGTCTATCAAACCAGACAAGGGCCTTATGTCGAAATCGTTCGGGGACCCTTACATGGGCTGGGCCACATTTGTTGAGGATGTTGTTGTGACCCACCAAACAAGGACGGGTTTACCCGAGGAAACTTTCCCTAATTATGATCTATGGGAAAATCCTTTAACTCCTTGCATGTGTCGGGCATGAACAATGCACATAATCAGGTTTCGCTTAGGAAGAAAAATTTAGATTCCCCATTGAAACCAAGCCAACTACGCCTTCCACTTTTGAGATGGGTTTCAAGGATCGGGCGTGAGCATTCCTCCTTTTTCTCGAGGTTTTGCTGATTACGCCTATAAAGTTACATACAGAAATCAACATAAATCCGGAGGTTGATTAGTTGCGTTTGCACGAAGTTAGGTTTCTTGATAGAAGACGGGGCGGGGTTGGTCGTGTGATCGTTCTTGTACTAACTATTAGACGATTATAAGTTGTAAATTAAGTTGAATGAAAAAACTATGATGCCCTATTGCACTTGATTTTTGCTCATATCAGCTTTGTTTTCTGTTTGTGTCAAACCATTCAATTGAAGGTTGCATATAATGGATCCTTCCTCTCACAATTTAACTTTGCACCAATTTTTGTTGTCATTTTTTAATTCGAGGTGGGCTAGAAAATTCTTACATATCAGTGATTTTTTTCGTGTTCTTAAATAATGTTTAATATATTATTCTAAAGGTTGAAAATTTTTTTTACCACTAAGGCGTTGCCAAATATGAATTATGTATTTAACTACGGTTTTTAAACCTAGCAACTAAATATGGTTGAGGATTTAATTTTAATATCAACAATATGATTTTCTTTTTATTAAAGGAAATATGAACACAATATAATTAAATAATAATCTTTGAACAACTTCAACTATAAATCTTTGTAATGACATCCTAATTCCATCATTAACATTCAATAAATTTCATTTCCTACGGATATTATCATGAAACCTAAATTTACAACTCTTTGTTCATACTAATAAATGGTTATTTAATACTTTGACATAAATTATTTATTTAGTAGTTGCTAATCCTAACATTAATTACTTCATGATAAATGTCTCAACTCTTAAACTCACATTGAAGTAGGCGTCACGGAATCATACTCTTTCGGTTGTTTAAGTACCATTTTTATCCCTTCTATTTTGATTAACACAAATGTCTCATTTTTTTTATAGTATTTACCAACTATAAATACAGGCAAAAGATATAAATTTAAATTGTCTCAATGTAAATTTATTAATATCAATTATTTATGATTTTTAATCAAGCACAACTAAAATTATATAGGGCTGAGATAATACATTGACAAGTATCAAGTATACGAAATCAAATGAGACATTTAATTAGAGTAATTGCGAGTATTTTGTTAGCATGTTAATTGAGTTTTCACTTTTAACTTTGAACATACTGGTTCATCATATAATTTGAAAGATATTTAAAAATACTTATTTTGCTTTTTTTCATTGATATTTAACTTGTTATATGTTCTGTAGTTATAAGATATACATAAGGAGGGAATTAATAAAAATCAAATTCAAATCTGCTTTGGAAATACTCCCATGACCCTTACCATGTCACTAGACAAGACACAAAACTCAAACCAACATTTTTTTTTTCAAAACAAGTAACAATTAGTAACTAATTTATCAAATATTTTTCATAAACAATCGATATAATATTATCATGTACTTTTCATTTTAATATGTTTCTTTTAAGTTTACAATATTTTAATTTTAAATAATATTTTCAACTACTTAGCACAACATATTACACTCAGTAGCAAGTATTATGAAACGGACAATCCGTTAGGGACCGACCAACCAACAAATGAAATAAACAAATTGTTAATATAACGCCGTTAAAACATTTATTTATAAAACAGATGGCAGATATAATTTGTACTTCACACTTTACTAAGCTTTCTTCAGTCTCAATGAAGATCTTTCTCTCTATTATTTTCTTCCTCTTCTCATTACTCCATTTTAACAGGTACTCAAATTAATTCTCTCCATTTTACTTTTTATTTTATGTGTTCAATAAATTTAGCTTTTTTCTGGGTTTATTTTGTTGCATGAAGTTTTTAATCATTGTTTCTAAATAGGGTTCTTAAACTATTTTTATTTAAATAAAGTGTACAATTTTAGATTATTACTAGATGCTTTTAATATGAGTACTCCTTTATAATTTTGTTTTGAGTTGTTTGTCATTTCTCAAATTTGTTATTGTAGTTTCTTGAAGTGTTTTATTGTTCTATATTTATGGTAATATACTAATATTGGATTTGGAGGGATTTATGTATTTTTATTGTGTAAGTGTTAGAGTATATAACATATCCTGGGGCCTCAACCATAAGCTTAAGCTTTTGGTTGAGTTGGTTCCTTGACATGGTATCAGAAGCCAACGTGACAAGAGGTCACAGGTTCGAATCTCAACCACCCCTCATTTAAAGTGGAATATTAGCGCCATGTATGAGGAGGGCATGTGTTGCATCCACACTTCTAGCCCAAAGGGCTCTCGTGTGAGGGGGCGTGTTAGAGTATATAACATATCCTGGGGCCTCAACCATAAGCGCGTTTGGTTGAGTTGGTTCCTTGACAGTAAGTTGAATTTTTTGGGTTTCTAATTTAGCTTCATAACTGATGATTTAAAGGAGTGAAGGGCCAAAAAATTGTAAAGAAGCTGAATTGTGCAATTTTCTTATAGGGAATTCCAGCTGGTGATCTTAACCTTTCAATTTTGTCGTGATCACCCTAATTAACCACATATTTCGAAATCCAGTTGAAAGTAGTACTTAATATAACCAAAAATTAAACATTTTGTCGATGACATGGAAAAGTTGGAAGCTCTAGCTCACTATGTGGATTTAAAAAAAATATTTGTGGAAAAGCTAAAAGTTTAAGTGTCACCACATGAAATGATGGAATTTCCCTTTATTATATTCAAGGTGGGGTTATTTACTTTGGTGCTACCTCCAAATTTGAGTGAAAATACAACATTAGTTCAATAACATTCTTATCATAGGTGAATTTAAGAAGGTTAGAAGTACATAGTTTCCTACACAATGTTCATAGGTACTTTGGTAATAAAAAGACTTCCATTTGATGGAACTATGGAAGCATAGTTACATGAAACAAAATTCGTTTTGATACAAGAATCGAGAAACGTTAATTCAGTGTTTTAGAAACTTAGGAAATGAAATTTGATCTGGTAGCTAAGATAGGGCCATGATGTTTTTCCATCTTGATGCAAACAAGAGATTAGAAACGTTAATTTAGTGTTTCGAAACGCAATAAAGGCCAAGTTCAATGGATGAAAGAATGCGGTATTTGTACATTTATGTTTCAGCATTGTGAACAATAGTGTGTATTGTCAAAGAGTCTTAGGATTGCATATTAACAAGTCTAATACAATGGTTCTTCATGTTGTGTATGTAGTCAAATCGGAAACAAAAGTGGTTCCACTCTTCATATGTCTCCAGAGGTTGGGGCGCGGTTCGTATAGTCAATTGCGACTTGTACCATGGAGGAACATTTTGCATATTGTTTGCTATATGTCAAGTTTCCCTAGCTAAATTTAAACTTTAAAGTACCCTTGTTTACGAGCTTATAATATTTGGGAAAAAGAGACAAAAGTACACTATAGACATATGTACTAAGACTTGTGTTAAGCTACGTGCATGGCTGGTCATGTAAAGGTGTGCAAAATAGAGAAAAGGGAACATTGGTGTACTATAAATGCTTGAGATCGTATTTCTCAAGTTGTGGAGATATAATTAACATTATTGAGCGGTTGCTTGAGATGTCGTTGCTGAATGTTTTGTAGTACTTGTGGTAGAGTAATAGAGATATGTAACACTTGGTTGTGTGATGATTCTGTTGTAGTATACACAATACTGTTACTTGCCATTACCTACTGTGGTAAATTTTTATTTAGTTCTCAAATTATGCCATTAATATAGTAATTTGTTGGAATTTCCATTTATGGGGTTTCCCACATTATATCTTGTTTATAGCCTTTGTTGTTTTATCTCAGTTTGCATCACCTTCAGTCAAGTCGTTGAGTTTGGTCTATTCTTTAGGCCTTTCTAATATGAGAATAATTTGTCGTCTAAGTAAATCAACGGTTTTATTTGTGCACCTGTGCACCCTATAGGTGAGAGGGCGATATTGGGATAGTAAACATTTTTTGAGTGATATAAGAAACTTTTAGGATTGTGGTGATCTAACAATAATCATTGTCTTGACAGTTTAACACGGAAAGGCTTATGCATTGCACAACCCACACATGCTGCGACACCACCAAGGGGTTGGAATTCTTATGATTCTTTTTGTTGGACAATCTCTGAAGAAGAGTTTTTGAAGAATGCGGAACTTGTTTCCCAACGCTTACATGCTCATGGATATGAGGTCCTTTCTATATATAGCTACTTATAAGAGCTATTCTATTCATTTATACTATTCTTTCATTTGTCGTCCTCCTGTTTTCTATTTTCTTGTGCTCGAGCTACATGATAGCAAATTCAATGAAAACTAACATCTCCTGTAATTTCCTTACAGTATGTTGTGGTTGATTACCTCTGGTATAGGAGAAAGGTGCCTGGGGCGTATACAGATGCTTCAGGATTTGATGTGATTGATGAATGGGGAAGAATGGTTCCGGATCCCGATAGATGGCCTTCTTCCAAAGGTGGGAAAGGATTCTCTGAAGTGGCCAAAAAAGTGCATGACATGGGTTTAAAATTTGGGATCCATGTTATGAGAGGAATAAGTGCGCAGGCTGTAAATGCTAATACGCCTATCTTGGACACCAGCAAGGTGTTGTCTTCTTGCAAAACTGAGACTTATTTGTGTCTTCTGAACTGCTGTATTTGGGGGATATTCCGAATGCGCGCATTTCTCTTTGCCCACTCCTTGGAGGGGGCACGGGTATGATTTGCCCGCCACCGTTCTCTCTCTCTCCCCCCCCCCCCCCCGGGACCTGCCTTGTGCGGGATACTGGGTTGCGGACTTTGACTTTGAGCTGCTGTATTGATATCGTAGTGCAAAAATAAAATTTTGGTCTGGTCAAATGGATTTTGCGGTTGATTCAGATGATTTCGCGTCAAAAAAAAAGCTTTACGATACCGTCGCTATGCGGATATGCGGCCTTATTTTTGCACTATGATTGATATCATCTAAGCTAATAGGTTACTTAACAGTTTGTGAAAATTAATAGTTACTCTGCTTGCAGTTCCATTTGGCTAATAATAGACCCGAAAAGGAATAATTGCAGCTTTGAGAACTGATTTTTTTTTTTGTGGATGTTATTTTGTCTTCTTCAAGGGAACTGCTTATTTCGAGGGTGGAAGAAAGTGGACAGCAAGTGATATAGGGATGCAGGACAGAAAATGTGTGTGGATGCCCCATGGTTTTATGGGTGTGAATACAAAGTCAGGAGCAGGAAAAGCATTTTTGCGATCTCTTTACGAACAATATGCTGAATGGGGAGTTGATTTTGGTAATGCTAACTTTTCGTACAATATTGCATCATGTTATATTCTACAAAATAATACCAACGTTCGGATCAGGTTTTATTTAAGGTTGTCTTGAATGTTGATTCTACTTGACATGGCAATTCTGCTCATGAGCAACTAAAACCATTGCCATTGTTTAGTACCAATAACCAAACGAGCCGTAAGAGTAATCATTTCCTTCCCATTCATCTCCTTTGTCATTACATCCCTTTTGTTTCTTTTAATGGATTAAAGACTAAAAAGGCTTACGGAATCATGTGTGCTTCTTATTTGGCGAAAATTCGGTGTTTGTTATCAAAAGGAATTGCAAAACAACCTCTTTGCTATTACAAGGGCAAGGATGCATAAATCGGGTGACGCCTTAACCTCGCTTAGGCAGGAGGAGCCACTTAGGTGCAGTGTAATGTTGTTAGAGCTCTTCAAAATGGCTCATCCCGATTCATGTTTCGGACTTGGAATATCCCAAATGTATTTTCCATTTTGTCTTCATTTAACTCTGACGTGACCCAGTTCTACCTTCTTCTGATAGAGTACGGCTGTGTTCGTTGTTGTCAATCTTACAGATATATAACTGATTAAAATGTCTTGACTTTTGTTTCTGTCTCGGTTATAGTGAAGCATGATTGTGTCTTTGGGGACGATTTGGACATAGAAGAAATTAGCTTTGTATCAGAGGTATCAGACTCCACCGTTTCATAAAACCGTCCCTTTCTCTGTTAGACCTTTCGCTAGAAATTGATCGACATCTTGTAGGTTCTGAGGAAACTTTCACGTCCAATTATTTATTCTTTGTCTCCTGGTACAAGTGTCACACCTGCTATGGCCAAGGAAATTAGTGGACTAGTCAATATGTACAGAATAACCGGGGATGATTGGGATACATGGCAAAACGTGTCAGCACACTTCGATGTATCAAGGTAAAAAAACATGTAGCTGCTCACTGATAACTGCTTCTGAGCCTCCTACATTAGTTATTTCGCTATACTAACCATTGCGATGTTTTAATCTTCTGTTGAAGAGATTTTGCAGCTGCAAAGATGATAGGTTCTAATGGTCTATTGGGGAAGTCATGGCCTGATTTAGATATGCTGCCGTTGGGATGGTTAACTGATCCTGGTATGTAGTCGCTTATTATATTTAATGGTATTTTCATTATAAAAATCAAATAATGTAGTATTTTTTTCCGAGTCACTCTATCCTACAACAATAAAACAATGTCAAAGCCTGAATCACATCATATGGGGTCGGGGTACATGAACCGACTTGGCGTGGGTTATGGAGTATTCTTGATTTCAAATTATTTGCTAGTTATTAACGACAGATCTAATGATCATGTATTGACCTAGTGGTTGATGGCTTTTCCTTCTACGCTTGTGATACAGTTCAATTCTCATCACCTATAGAACGGATCAATTCTTATCAGAGCAGCAGTGTCACGTAATTCGCTAATATCCTTGTGAATCGTGAATCGAAACAAGCAAACTATTATCGGTTTTGAGCTCTTCTTGGGCATTTAATTTGAGCGAATCGCGAATTTAAAAAGCGAATTAGCTAGCGCATTATGTTACACTACAGAGTACTAATAAGTTGAATATCTAAACAAATTAGGTTCTAACGAAGGTCCACACAGGAAATGCAACCTAAATTTCAATGAGCAGAAAACTCAGGTGGAGTAAAGCTTTATGCAAACAAGTATTCGTTTTCCGCACTGTTTCCTTTCACTCCGAATATCTAAACTTCAGCGTGAAACTGACTTTTACAGATAACTTTGTGGGCAATGGCAAAGTCCCCACTTATGTTCGGAGGAGATATACGACAGCTTGATGACATCACATATAATCTCATCACAAATCCTACGGTTCTGGAGATCAATGCTTTTAGTTCCAATAATCAGGAGGTATGTTTGTTAAAATATTCTGAAAATATCCTGTATATTGATATTTTCAGAATATTTTAACAATGTTAGAGTGAGCTTTATCGAGAGATATTATGTCAAATACAGCGTGATGGGCTAACATATTGTGTTGATCCTCTCTACAGTTTCCGTTCGTCTCAGGGTCTCCAAAAAGTCATTTCTCAATACATTCAGGACATACGAAAAAAGTAGGAAGTTCTCGCTTAAAATCTTTCAATTTCGTGAGCTGCAAAGAAACCAAAGCAAAAGGATGGTTAGTTCAGTCTGTTGACCAGGATCTCGACAAAATTTGTTGGAAAAATAGCTTTGAAACCCGTGGAGCACCCTTCTGCCTTTACAAGCGAAAAGCATGGATAAAATCGTAAATTTCTTGTTTCTTGACTCGATCATACAACCTTCAATTTTCATTAATGTAGTTTTTGGTTTTTGCTTTACTGATCCAAGTTAAAATGATACTCTAGAGATGAAGAGGTATACGCAACACAATATCACGGCAAAAGTCATCTTTTAGCAAGTAGCGGGACATCGCTGTGCATAGAGGCATCTCCAAAGAAAAGGCTTACTGCTAAAGAATTCAAAAGGGCTTCCTTATCCCCGTGCAAAATGGACGCTAACCAGGTAAATTTTTGTTTTGATCAGCTCGAAGACTGGGTAGTGTGTCTAGATTCCGAAATGTATGAATCAAGGCGAACAACTTGAGCCTTGCTTCATTTTCATCTCTTAAATTCTCCTTAATTAAATTTATTAGGCTTTGAAAACTTTCCAATCCTAGGGTGCTTATCTGAACGTTTTATCGAAATTGTTGGGCTTTATCTATATCTTCATTTCTCGTGAGTGATTGTCGCTTAATGATGGTCCCAAGCCCGGATAAAGTAGGAGGGTGAGCGATAGGTTAGTGACAACAAACTCAGTAAAACTTAGTCATATCCCATGATCATAAACCAAATATCAGAAACTAATATACTGGTTCATGTAGCAATTTTCCAATCTTTTGGGATTAAGACTTTGATATTGTTGTCGTAGATTTACCATCATGGCTAATGCTAGTTGTTTCCAGATGTGGGAACTAAATATCAACGGCACGCTTGTAAGCAGCTATTCGGGTTTATGTGCCACAATAAAGACAGTTGAAGGTAGTACGTCGAAGTTTGTTTGATTATCTTATATTAGAATTTGCCTCCTTATTACATAATTTTCCTGTTCCGTAGATAATGCAATCCCGGGAGGGATTCGCTCTTGGGTTGCGACTGGGAGAAGAGGTTTGGCTTAAATATTCTATTTACGAATGCTATTTAGTCGCAGCTTATTAGTTATTAATTTTCTCTTGTGAAATCGTCTTTCAGAGCTAATAATGTAGTCTGCTATGATTTGCAATCTTAACTTATCGAATTATCGTCTTTCGTTATCCAGGCGAAGTGTATCTTGCCTTCTTCAACCTAAATCAGGGAAAGACAACGATAACAACACGTTTGTCGAACCTAGCAAAGGTACTCCCTGGTGTAAAAATCGGAGCTTTATCCAAATGTAGAGAGGTTTGGAGCGATCAAGTCTGTCATATAAGTCGAGGTCGATCAATTTCCATGGATGTAGAACCGCATGGAGTCACGTTACTCGTCTTAACTAGGAACGGTGCATGATTACAGTCACGGGTGTTCGGGTTTGATATAGAGGGTTTTAGCTACAAGGATAGGAGAGTTGAGAAAAAGAATGTCAAGACAATGTTCAAAATCATGGGTGTTGTTTGTAACTATATATGAATGTCAAAGATAATTCTTCATAAATAAAGTTTTCTGTATCTCAAAAAAAAAAAAAAAAAAAGTTTTCTGACAAAGGGTTTTGAGTTTCACACAAATATTAGGAATAGTATAATAATTACGAAAAAAATGTAGCAAAATCTAAGGTGATGGAAAGAGTACAATACTAATTTTGATTATTATGTAATCAACTAAACATTCTTATAATTTTTTTTCTTAAAAAATTTCAGTTATTTTTTTTTGGTTTGGGGTCGTGTCATACTTTTGATTAATCAGGTTTGAATCGGCAAGTCTTGTATAAAACTGTCTCACTATAAAAAGGATTTATATAATTAGCTTAATTTTCTAAGTTATCACCTTAAAATTATAAGTAATCACTTTAAGATATTATGTGTAATGAGGCTAATCTAATAAAAATGGTGGTCCGGAATGGATTTCCGATATTGTACTTTTCGATTCTTTCGGTTAATAATATAGCCTCACCATTATTCTCAAAAAAAATAAAAATGGTCTTACTGTAGAATCGTTTTATTAATTTGTGATTTTGAACAAGTTCACTTTTGAGCATCTTAGATCAATTTGATGATTCCAGTCTGTCTTGTATGAGACTCTTCTCTTGGTGAGACGACCTCAAAACAAAAAGTTCACAAACTAAAACTTTCAATTATTGGGCTATTTAATCCAAATATGAGACAAATCTCATGATGAGACCGTCTCATACAAAAATATGTGATCATGATTCATATTGAAATGGGCCTGAATGCCCACCTTTAAGGCTTTAAGCCCATTATAAAAACCCAAACACCGAAAGAAACCAAAAAAAAAAAAAAAAATCAGAACAAGCATCAATTCAACATATAATATTGAGCTACTCTTCTGAGAGACCGTCTTTTTGAGAAACGCCTCTCAGGCCCAGTCTATTATAGCTTAATGCCTATTTTTACTCTACATTTTCTTAATGGGCCTACCTAATTAGAGAGAGTCTCTCAAAGAGACCGTCTCTCACAAAAATTTGCGAATAATAATAAAGAGTAGGCCCATTAAGTAGAGTAGGGGTGTAAGAATAGAAATAGCCAGCCCATGTGGTCCAGTAAATCCTAGTCACACTTCACATGGCATGTTCACGTGAGTTTGAGTGACGTGGGTACCCACGTGGTTGCGACACACGTGTGCACACAACCACTCCTTTTTTTTTTTTGTAGTGTAAAATGTTACCATACCAACTGACTTGGCCACCTGAGTTGTCCTTTGGCTTTTTGGTGCAAACAAAACAAATCCAATTAATTTAGGGTTAAGTCTTTTCGTACGAATCTTTAAAAAAAAAAGAAAGTTTTTTGATTGAATGACTACAACTATTATGCCCATACTTCAATGTTTCATCCTCTTCCTATTATTGATAGTGAGTCCCTCACATATTATAATAATTAATTAGGGATGACAAACGGATTAAATTTTATATGTTTTGCACTATGTTGTCCTAATTGAGACTGATGTGAGTATCAATTTGACATGTAATAGGTGAATATAAGTGTTAAAAGTCTAATTAGCTACGAATAATGTATAGGTGATGGCTATGACATATGAGATATTATCTGATCTATTTTTTCTTTTGAGCCGGTCTTATAATATGTTCTGACTTGACCACTATTAGAGCATCCCCAATGGTGGGGATTTTTTTATTTGAGTGTGAAGTTTTTTGGTTGAATTTGCATCCCATTGGTAAATATTCCCAAAAAAACTCAAATGTCTGTAAAAAAAACCTTATTGGGTGGGAATTTTAGGAAGTTCATCACCATGGGCCTCACTATAATATCTAAACAAAATTATTTTAAAACCATAATTTGTGAATTATTAAAATTTAAAATATATATTATATATACTAAAATTCATAAAAAAATTCTCTATAAATAGACCCATTTTCCTATTTTTTACAAAATTCAAAACTTCTCTACTCTATAATTTCAATATTTCATAAAAAAATAGCTTTGTTAAACTTTACATGAAGTATTAATAATTTTTTTAATTAATAATTTTTTTAATTGATAATTTTTTTCCATAATAATGTTTATGAACTATATTAATAAAACAATGTGATTGTTATGTTTATGAAAAAAACTAAGCGTAAGAAATTAGAAAATAAGGAGGAGAGAGAAAATAAAGTAAGATAAAATATGAAGTAGGAGAGAAGGTGGTGAGAAAACTTTTTTTACTCACCATTGGAATTACAAAAAATCCCACACAAAAAGATGATGTAAATAAAAGAAAAAATATAGAGAGAGATTGGTGAGAAAAATTTTTATACACCATTGTGAGTGCTCGATCTTAATCAACAACGACAAAAAAAATGACTATAAATACATAAATATTTAGTCCAAACCCTAATTAAAGTAATTAAGACCCTCTTAAAATATTTTCTCCCCTTTTTCCGACAATATAATTAAGAAGAATTAATCGTAAATCATGTTACACACTAATATTTGTACCCAATGTGTAGTCTATTCTCAAAGTATCGGGTACCACTACCTGGATCTTGCAATCTCAAATAGTACCAAATTAGACACTTGATCAGACCCGTATGTCTAATGTTTTCAACACATAATGACCCATTTTCATATGGGCATAAACCAATTATGTAAAGCCACCACCATTTAACATTATTACCTTAATTCCAAATAAGATTAATCGCGAATTCAAAATATTAAAATAGGATCTGCCGAACATGATTTTAAGCATATCTACATGTCTTATCACAACAACAAATTTAGCTTTTTGCGACATTGAATTTAGTGACACTTAATTAGGTCTTTAGTGGCATATGTAATTGTCACTATAGTCTATAGTGGCATTTGTGGAAAATGTCACTAGATCTTATGTCGCTAAAAGCTTTAGTGTGATTTTTTAATATGCTGCGAAAGAGTCTAATAGATGTCACTATATGCTATATATACACTATAAGAAATTTGAAATAGCAACATTAAATTAAATATCGCTAAATATATCCAACTAAAAGCAAATTATGTTGTAGTGTATATTGTACGATTCAATATTGATAAAGTTTTAGTTAATTAGATAATCTAGGTCATAACTTGGCTGGTTCGAATCGAGCACGAGAAATATAGGCTTGGGCTTACCTAGCTAGGTTATGACACGGGTTATTTGATTCAAAACTTAAGAATATTGAGTTGTGCAATGTAATGTATAACACAAAAAAATAACAGTTGATTTGTTTTACACACACGATAATATACGATGAGTGTTTTGGCCCACAAAAAGCGCTTCTGACTCAATGGATAGAGCATTTCATGTGGAGCAGAAGGTTTGGGATTCGATCTCTGACGGCGTAGGTATTAGCTGGGGGGTTTCTTGACTGCGTGCAACCTTCTTTACTCCCTCCTTGAGGGTACTGGATATGGTATGTCCACCTCTTTCACGAAAAAAGAAAAATTCTCCACCCGAACCTTATTTTATGCAGAATACTGAAATGGTCCTTACCTTTAACTTTTGTCTGATTTCTCAGAAATGAGAATAACCTTTGATAAGCCATATGGGTCGGGTCCATCTTATGCTTGTCCTTGTGCATAACATAAAAGTTATGCAAAAAGCATAAAATTGAAGATTAATACTTGTATATAAGTATTGATTATGCAACCTGAACTGACAATATTGTCATCCTTTTCTTTTTGTCAAGGAACATAACCAAAACCAGCTGCTTTGTTTCAATATTCTTAATATGGTTTTGTCAGTTTTTGTACTGCTTTTTGGTAGCAGATCTCTAATTACTGAGCAACTCTCGGTTGATAACGGTTATTTGCCAACTTAGCAAATCACACTCATGTGAAGAGATTATTAGATAGGATAATATTTTGGAAATTGTAATTTATCTTTTTGTGTTTTGCTTATTTTATTAATATATTATTTGTCTTTTATGATGATTTACAAATTACTGTGATTGATTAACATTTTCTACAACTCATAAATGTGTAGTCGAATTTCAACGTTGATGATTGACACCAATATTAAGAAATTGGTAGAAACTACAAAATTATATGGGTAAAATTAAAAATGCGAGAAAATAAGAGATATATGTGCAGGATAATAATTGAAGAAATAAATAAATATACTGTTTAAAATAAAATATTATAAAGTTAAAGGGACATACTAAAATAATGAGTGATTATTTATTAGGAATGGATAGAGTTTAGACAAGGGTCCATAGCTCAGTGGTAGAGCAATTGACTGCAGATCAATAGGTCACCGGTTCGAACCCGGTTGGGCCCTATTTTCAAAGCAATTTTTATCTTCCTCGAGTCAGGAGACTTCTTTGGCCGCGTTTTTTCATGGATATGAGTTGACGCCGTTTTTTTTTTCTCAAATCCTGTCCTTAGTTAATCTATAAGCGGGATATACTGAATTAAATGATAGATGATGATGAATGGAGTCTAGACAGTAGACATGGAGTATTATATTTATTTGGCACAATAGGGATTGTTTTGAACAAAGTTTGTCAAAATGGTTGTTTGTATTAGTGAATAATATAGTATAACATTTTGTTCACTTTAGTTATTTTTTTTAGATAAAGTGATTTAAATGCTTTTATTTTTAGTCAAATTTTTTTAGGATTACAGGTTAGCCTCTGATTTTTTGTAACATAATACTTCCTCCGTTGTTCCACCAACCCTCGAACCCATGACTTGGGATTTCAAAGATTGAATCTGAAACCACCAGAGCCATGGAGGGCCAGTGGATTACAGGTTAGCCTAAAGGATAAAAAGAAAAACTAAATAGGAATCAAACTTAAAATTTAATCTGAAAAAGTGATACTCGCTTCAGCAACGATAAGTTCTAATACTCTAAAGTCTAATACATGCATCTATTATTTCCATCTTTTACAACAATAAATACCATTAACATTTCATTAAAATTTATATTTAATTCATTTTAAGTTATTATAGTTATTTTATTTTCATATATTTGATAGAATAATATTGCTAGAATAAACTTTGATAGCATAATATATTTAATATTTTGTGAATATTTAGTTTCTAGTAAATATCTTGTAATTATTTTGTTTCTTAATTAAACATTAGGATCCTCTTTGTATTTATTGATATTCATTTAAAGAAAAATCAAGCACAAAATCATTTCTAATAATATTCGTTATTTATTTGATTCAGTTTTAATTCATTACATATAATTATTTTAATAAAATAGTAGAAATGTTGAATATCAAAAATTGTCGTTATCTTTAATAAGCATTAATATTTATATAAATTCAAAGAAAAAAAGCATTAATATTTATATAAATTCAAAGAAAAAAATTATTTTAATAAAATAGTAGAAATGTTGAATATCAAAAATTGTCGTTATCTTTAACAAGCATTAATATTTATATAAATTCAAAGAAAAAAAGCATTAATATTTATATAAATTCAAAGAAAAAAAGCATTAATATTAATATTAGCTACTATTGTGAGAAATTTTATCTCTCAATGACACGATTTGAACTTCAAATCGTGTCACTTTATTTGGTCTACTCCTATTATATAGTGATTTGTTCTTTAATGTAATAATTTATATTTTTAGTGTAATAATTATTAGTTTGTATTTTAAGTTTTACTATATAAAGTGACTTAGCGATACTTTATTTGGTCTTTAGTGGCATATATAACTGTCACTATAGTCTATAGTGGCATTTATGAGAAATGTCCATAGATCCTATGTCGCAAAAAGCTCTAGTGTCATTTTTTATTATGATGTTAAAGGGTCTAATAAATATCACTAAATCCTTCATATATACTATTAGAAATTTAAAGTAGCAATATTTAAATTAACTGTCGTTAAATATATCTCACAAAGTATGATCCCCTTATACCACAATCGGTGAATTCATATAGAGATTGACATTTCAATGATTAAAAAAACTCAAATATATTAAGACCACTTTTCCCAAACTAATTTCAACATCTTGGACCTATTAGCTTTTTTTCTATACAAAGAAAGATCATAGAAATTTATTTAGCATTTTTGCTTTTTCTGGACAAATCTGGCTCAAGGTAAAATTGAAAATAACATTTCTTTCAAAAAAAAATATTAGTGTTGGCTTTAGTTCTTTTTCCCTGCCCTTTGAGAAAGAAAACTCATGCTGATGAGTTGGATCACTGACAAATAATATACATTAAATTTAATATGGTCCAAAAAAATAAAATTAATAAAGAAAAAATAATTCTTTATCATTTATGAATAGAACACAGTTTTCAGCCACAATTTGCAACGTAATATACAAAAATAAAAATAAAAGGTCTCATGAGACATCGTTTATGACATAGACAGCACTCTCAATAGCTCAGTTTAATGGCTGACATGACTATTCAGTTACTTATTTAACAAATGGATTGGCACATATTTACCCGTTTTTATGCTATAGACGGTCTATAGCAAGAATTTGTGATACAAAAATTATTGCTTTAAAATAATATTTTATACTCCCTCCTATTCATAGAGAATGTGACATTTGTTTTTTAACACTATCTAATACACTTATTCAATGCTTAATATCTCTTATACATAACGAAATATCATCAAAAGTGAATATTAATAATCTTTGCATTGAGACGAATCAAACAAGATCTCACTTGACTATGTTTAAATCTATATATTAAGAATAAAATACAAATTAAGAGTAATGGGTGAATAGTGTCAAAAAACAAATGACCCATTCTCTATGAATAGGAGGGAGTATTATTTTTACTATATTGGATTTGATATATACTAGTTGTAATTTAACAAAAGATAATGTAGTGATCAACTTTTGTGAAAAACTATTTTTCGATGGGACGACTTTAAAATAAAGAGTCTATATACTATTCCTTCCGTTTTCTAATGTTCTTCTCATTTACTTTTTGCACAGTTTCAAAGTAAACTTTGAGTCTTAATATCTCTAAATACGCATCATAAAAAAATTATAAAAAATATATGATAAAAAGATATACTTTAAAACGAATCTAACAAGATATCACATGAATATATATTTTGTCATCTATAAAAAACTTAATCAAATTTCTCTCTCTAAAATATAATATTCTAAATGAAAAGAACATTAAAAAGTGGAGGGAGTAATAATTTGTATAAATTGAGTTATTCAACTCATACATAAATACGTCTCATTATGAGACCATCTCATATAACAAATAAAATAGTCATCTAGGATTTTATAATATTCTTTCTCTAACGGTTATGATTTGTAGTTATATACTCCCTTTTATTCAGCCCAAATGTCCTATTATATATTTTTTTTGGCACTATTCATTTATCATTCTTAATTTGTATTTTATTCTTAATCTATCAGGTAAAACATAGTCATGTGGAATCTTGTTTGATTCGTCTCATTACAAGGATTATTAATATCAAATTTTTATAATTTTTAATTAAGAATAATTTGAGATGTTATGGGTTAAAATGTTACCTCAACAAGTGTAAAAAACTAAATAAGACAATTAGGCTGAATAGAAGGATAAATTATCTAAAGTCTAAATATATTATCAATTATTAATAATATGAGCTATTAACTTATAATGCGTGTTTTGAAAAATGTCGTACGTATTATAATTTTTAAAATTTTTTAAGACGAAAAAAAATGTCGTGCGTATTAAAAAAATAGAGGAAAGATATGTAATGGATTTGGTGATCAACTTTTCATATCAATACTTGAATTATTTCTTGCCTTTTTAGATTGAAAAGACATATTATTGTTGCCTTTAAATATAAGGCACTTATAGTTTTCGACATTAAATTTCCATTATAATTAATTACTTTGAAATGTATTTTTCACTTATATATTTTTTTCTTGATTTTTTTAAATAGTACTTTTCAATAATTATGAGGCTATATATCATTTTCAATGATGGAAGTAAAAATTTGAAAATCTAGGCCCTATGAAAATACTTCTACAATGAATATATATTTAATAATCCATTGCTCACTAATTTTTTTATGTACACACATATGGTTGAAGGAGTGGCTATTGATTTACAATTTAAAAATAATAATTTAAAAATTTAAGAGATGAGAGGTGAATTAAGGTGTTTTATTAAAATTTGCAACTTTTAAAAAGATCAACAATTATGTTTTAATATTTTACATATAAGAACAATTTTATAAGAACCATATTTCCTATCAAAACATATGTCACATTAAGTTGTCATGTAATTAATGTTCATCTAATGAAATTTAGTCATTTTCATTGTTTGTCAATGTCATTTTTCAATATTTTTATTAAATTGTATGATTATTTGATATTATGAATTTCAGAAAATTGATTTCCAACGAAAAATATAGAGAATTTAAAAAACTCATAATAAATAACCAAAAGTATTTTTTTTGAATATCATCATCATGATCATCATACCCAGTGTTCCCGCACATAGATACTCTATGGTCGGGGTCCGGGGAAGGAAGGTCGACGGCGTCTCATACCCAGAATGAGAGGGCGGTCAGAAGAGTCCTTCGGCTCTATAATAGTCTTCAAGGATAGGACCTGTAAATATCTGAAACCTGCATCTTACACCCACATTAGTCAAGTAAAGGGCTATTTTTTTGAATATAATAACCAAAAGTATTTATTGTAAATTTTTAATGAGTACATGAACTATTGGCATGTTAATGTCGTACAAAAATGTTCGATCATGCAATAATTTATTTAACTTTACATAGTCCATGTATATTAAAATGATAACCCAAATAATGATTCCCATTTATAAAGAAAAGAAGCCATTGGTATCTTCTTAGCAAAATTTCCTTTATTTCCTTTCTAAAATTTGAATATTCCTTTGTATATATATTAATATATTTAACAAACAAACAAAAGATCAAAGAAAGAGAATAATGTAATTATGACATTATTTCATATCAGTCCGTGTAAATCATTTTGTCCCATTTGTTTTAACACTAAAAATGTGGTAATAAAATAATTGAGAATACAAAATTACATTATTCTCAAGTAAAAATAAAATAAAGCAAATTTATAACGACCAGTTAAAATAGAAAATAAGGCTAATTGAGCGGCACTTCAACATAATTTGCTTTTAGTGGAATATATTTAGCGACATTTAATTTAAATGTCACCATTTCAAATTTCTTATAGTGTATATAGAGGGATTAGTGACATTTATTAGACCATTTTGCAACATAATAAAAAGTCACACTAAAGTTTTTAGCGACATAAGATATAGCGATATTTCTTAAAATGTCACTATAGACTATCGTGACAATTACATATGCCACTAAAGATATAAATCAGTGGCATTTTTTAATGCGACTAAATTCAATGTATTAAAAGTTAAATTTATTGTAATGTGGGAAGAACAGTGGATTGTAATTGATGGATAATCATATTCCTATATACAACCCCCATCTCCCATAAATTTATGTTGACTTATAATGATAAATATCCTTTAATAGTAATGATACTACCTAGTTAAACATAAAATTCCTCATCCTCATATTATCTTTTCAGCCCATAAAAAGATGACAACCATACAATTCTTTGCATTAGATTCTAAGTTCTAACATATCATATTCACGGTACATTATACATCAAGGTGGAAACACACTCTTAAGTATATTTTGGGCTATTTTTGGTTTTTTAAAGGGTATTTTTCAATATATATTTATCCGTATTAAAAACTTAAATTAAGAATAGTTGTACAATGAAAAAGACGATTCAGCGATTGTGAATAAAAGACTACTAAAAATTAAGTAGCTTGTTATATCTTGATGATTCTTTTACCTAAAATGACTGAAATCGACTATATAAGTCAGAAGATTAGTTACTTTTTTTCTTTTATTTTTAAACTTTTACCGTCTCAGCTTATAATATTATTAAAACTCTATAACAATACTAGTAAATCTTATAGATTGGATCTAAAAAATTTAAGATCATAACATCCCTAAGGTCTAGGAGGAATGTAAGAGTAGCTAGGTCGGTAGTTTGATAATTACATTAGTGGCGAGAATGTATTACTTGTACTACAACTCATCTCATGAATATATTCACTCAAGTAGATTGTGGACATTATAAAAGGCTAGCTAGTTAACCTATTAATACCTACTCTTCATTACCATTGACTATTGAAATTTGAAATACTGTTCCTCTGAATTAGCACCATTTGACTCAAAAAGTTCTCATATTTTTTGGTCAAATGGTGCTATCTTAAAAGGACAGAGGGAGTAGTAACAAAGTGAAAATTAGTACTTTGTCCAATTCTTTATTTTTAAGTGTTATTTTAATTGGGCACGAATTTTAAGAGAGTAGTAGTTGAGATATTTTAAGTTATTATAATAACTGTATAGGTATTAGTTGAGTATATAAAGTAATGTAAAGGGGTATTATGGTATTTACTTGTGTAAATATAGAATATTTAGGTAAAAATCTATGCCAAAAAGGAAAGTAGCTAGACAAATAGGTTGAATTTACCCGAAAAAGAAAGTGGAAATTTAAAAAGAATTGGAGGGAGTACTATTTTTTTAAGAAAATGTGAATGTTTGGTAATAAATAAAAATAGAAATGAATTATGTGGATGAAATAAAAAGTTCAAAATGTATATATAAGATTAAAAGAAAATATATGCAAAATGAGAGGATCAATCAAAATGAAAAATGATGCTAAATGAGAGGATGAAGAAAGTATATTCGCTCTTCACTCAAGTTCATGCATAGTTTTTATTTTTTTATCTCTTTGAATTAACAATAAAGAGCGAAAATCAAGTGTTTTTACGAAAATGATAAGTATTTTGTAATTAATGAAGAGAGAAATTAAATTGTGTGGATGAAATAAGAAAGTAATGAGTCTATATATTTTGAAGAAGAAAATACTGTAAATTAAACGAAACAACCCAAAATAAAAATTAGTAGGACTGTGAATATGATGTTATGAAAGCTACTCCTATTATGGTGATCTAGTCTATTACACAATTATTAAAAAAAAAAAGGATAACTAATTTTATGGATATAATTTAAAGGAGAGAAAATAAGAATATATGTGAATAATAATTAAGGAAGTGATTTCCAAAAAAAATAATTAAGAAAGTGGTATATACATTACCTATAAAATAAAATATAAAAGAATAAAATATAAATAAACTCATAAAAACATAAAGAATACATATTATTAAACATAAATAAATTTTAATAATTAAAATTTTCTATTAAGAAGCAAATTGTGTGCATTAGTTGAATATTTACAAAGTGGTAATAAATGAAAAATCCAGTTAATACACCAATTATAACCGTTTATTGGATTCTTCACAATCTTTCTGAACATATCCAACTCATTTGTTCATCATTATGTATATTAAAAATAAGATCAATTTTTATTCAATAAAAAAAATTAAGATATGAACAAACTTTTTGCAATCAATACTAGGCTAAAATTTTTGTATTCACAATCACAATTATTGTTAGAATCAACTTTTTTTTCCGGACAAAAAAATTTACTTTTGAGAGACTATCTTTAATTGGATTGGTCTATAGAACATATTTTAGAATATTGAGCAGGCATGAAGAATATGTAAGTAAATATTTAAAATATTGAAAGTAGACACTAAGGATACGGTAAGTAAACATTAAGGATAATGTAAGTAGGCATTAAGAATAAGACAAGTAGAAATTAATCTTTAATAGGCTAGGCTTGAGAGTTGAGATACGTCTCTCATAGAAACTTTCTCTCAAGAGACTAGCTGGTTCGATAATTGTGAGGTATATTCTATTTTATTTTGGTAATATAGTCGCTTATATTCAGTTCAACTAGGTGTCACATCTATTGTGCATACTTCTCCATTCACATACATGTCACAAAATCCATATGATTTTGCATACTTGTCTTGTCTGTGCATATACATATTATATAATTCACACATTTATTTAGACAACAAAATTAATAACTCAACTTTAAGTACCATTTTATATAACAAATTAGTATTGTAATTTATTATAAAAGCTAAATACAATTATTCTTATGAGAGAGATCGTCTTTTAATAAGAATATCTCAAAATAATGTGCTCATTATATATTTTCATAATCTATATTAATTTGACTATTTAAATTATATAAAGAGAGCGTCTCACAATAAAATCAATCGACCTGTGAATTAAATTATGAAATGGAAAAATAACAACTTGGAAAAATAATAATTAAAAAAAGCAATGGGGCCAAGTATTGTCGGGTGGTTACCCAGATGGGCGGCAAATATAAGGACCCACAAGACCCGGATCCATACAGCTTACAAAATTGAAAGCTTTGAGTGGATCTCAATTCTGAATTTAGTGTCTTTGTCATCCTCAGTGTTTATATGCAAATGTAAAGTAATTTTCGGGTTCCAATTGGGTCACTACCCGGCCCACATTCACCCACCCACTTCACTCAATCACCACCTCCGGCTTTGAAGGGTCATTATTTTTGTCTAATCAATCCTTATTCTATTCTGTTCTTTTGAGTTTGTTACAGAATTATTTTGTGTTAATGTATTTTTAACCCAATGTGATAAATTCTAAAAGGTGGAATGAACCCACGCATAGTTATTAGAATTTCGATTTTGATCTACGATTCTACGATCTTACGATCCAAAAATAGGCGACCGATCCAGAATTCCGGATCGTAGGTAGGATTGTAATGTAGTAGAATCGTGCAATCCTAATTAGCTCAAGAATTTAGGTGGTAGGATCATAACACGATTCTACGATCCCACGATCCAACGATCCGATTCTACATGGGTTGTTGCAATTGTAAAATATTTTCATATAATACAAATTTCACTACATGTAATTTGTAAATAAAAACTTAAAATAATAATATCAATACTTTTATAAAATTCAAGTTTCTCTTGATTTACTGTTTAAAAATGATTATTAAAAGTATTTTAGAATAAGAAAAATAGGAATTTAGAAATTGAAATTGAATATCTTCTCTTATAATTATATGACAAATAAGAATCAAAATTACAAAGGTTGAACAATTTATTTACCAATATGATTGTTGTAAAAGTATTAGAAATATTTAATACTTCCTATATAAATAATTTTTAAATTTTATGACCATCATATTGAAATATTTCTAGAAGATGGTACTTGCATGATAAAAGAAAGTGATTAAATGATGATATATTATCGCCGGTTATGGAAACAAATTACGTGTTATACACTAATAAAAGATTCAATCCAAATTAATTATAAGCAAAAAAGTTAATTGTATAATGTAGGTTCTATGATTCTATCTTTTACTATATCAATATCTAACCCAAAAAAATTAAACTTTTATTAATCTCATTGTCCCCACAATATTTCTTTATATCAAAGTATTTTTTGAGTTACTTTTCAATAATTATATATTGATATATATATTTTTTAAAATTATTTATTGAATAAAATAATAATTAAATAAATAAATAATTATTTATTGTAGAAAAATATAAAGATAGAAAATATTACTCCCTCCTATTCAGCTTAAATGTCCCATTTGACTTTCTCACACTTGCCGAGGCAACATTTTAACCGTTAATATCTCAAAATATTCTTAAATAAAAATTAAAAAAATTTGATATTAATAATCCTTGTATTGAGACGAATCAAACAAGATCCCACATGACTATGTTTTAACTTATAGATTAAGAGTAAAATACAAATTAAGAGTCATGAGTGAATAGTACCAAAAAGTCAAATGGGACATTTGAGCTGAATAAGAGGTAGTATATTATAAAGCAAAATCTATACTATGTACAACTACATTTCTTCCTTTTTAGATGAGAGATGGACAATTGTAGTTAATAAACTTTTTGGTGGAAGTGTAGCTATTATATAATAATAACACAAATTATTGTGAGAGACGGTGTTTCCTAGAGACGCATTAGATATATAGGCTAAATAGCTGATATAATAATGGACAATAGGGCCATAAAATGAAATTTTCAAATATTAAAGGGAACTTAGCCGACCTGATACCTCCAAAATTTGTCTTTATGATATTTAACGAATTAGGCTTAAGTACATATGTCATTTCCGCATTTATTTTTTCTTCCAAAAGTTCCGTGATAATGTAAACATTAATCAATACCAATATACTAAATGCATTATTTTTAATAACAAATCAAACATTAAACATTTATTTCCATTAATAATAATTGATAATCAAGATAATGAATAACAATGTTTACCTACAAGGCTACAATCTTATAGCTAAATTGATTAACAGTGCCTAACTTTTAATTAATCCATTTACATTTAAAGTGCTTTGTTATTATATAAACATCAATTTTGAGACGATTTCATTTGATAAAATGACGTTTTACCTACTTTCTAATTGAAGATGTACCTAAAAAACTTAGGACACCTCCTTAAAACCCAAAAATATCATTATAGGAATAGTAGAGGGTTGAAATAATAAACTTATCATTTTTACTCGATTTGTTAAAAATAAATTTATTTATTATTTGTTTTTAAATTAAAAATTGCTGAAAATAAACTTATTAATTGTTTATAACATTCTTAAACCATTTTTGTATGTCATTTTGAAGCTATTTTTCTACATCAAGGCTTGTATGAGATCGACTTGTCGTGACACGAGTCCATACAAAAACCCATTAGTAAATAACATAAAAATTTAAAATGAAAACTGAATTTCCACTTGTACATAAAGCATACAGTTTTTTAAGTAGTTTGAATTGACCTAATTGAAGTCGTCTTATAGTGAGACAACCTCTTTTATTCTTCTTATCTAAGTTCTACTCCCTCTATTTGTTTTAGAGTGTTTAATTTGCTTTTCATATTAGAAGTATTTATCAATCACTCTAATGTAGAGAAATGTGTATGAATCATAACAAAGATAAGTAAGTCAAAATATGTCAATAAAAATCAAAAACCGCCTATAAGTCCTAAAAAAAAGAAAAATTTAATGAAACTAACTAAATAAAAAATCAGGCGATCTTGGGAGAGATCATCTTAGAATAAGACGACCCAATATTGCAGTCCATCGCGCTTCTTACATGCTTTCTATCTTTTTTTTCGTTTTCTGGGCATTTTTCAATTTTAATCTTAGAGATATCAATTTTGAATTTAATTTATGTAGAAATTGATCTATTTAACGCCACAATTGATCATTGATAGGTTCAAACTGAAATTTTTACTTTAATTGATATGTTTAAGTACTAATTTACGCAGAAATTGATATCTTTAAAGTCAAAATTAATACCTTTAAGGTCCAAATTTAAAAAATGCCCAGAGAATAAAAAAACAAAAAAAAAATGAAATTTTAGAGGGAAATAGGCGCACATGTGTAGCACACGCGCCTACAATAAGCCGGCTCAATAGTAGTCTTAGAATAGAACGGTCTTACGCAAGCTTTTGTGATAAAAAAAAGACAAATTTTGAGAAAAAAGTTCCATATATACCCAAAATAACAACAAAACCAACAACCCAAAACTGAGGACAGTAGAACACCACCCTTCCTTTTTTCTTGGATTCTATACTCCTATCCTATCTCATCTCATACCAAATAAAGCTAAAGTCTCCCTTTTTTTTAATTTCAGGAATTGCAAATTTCTAGTAAATTATATTTTTTTTATATTTTTATATTTATATATGAGGTACATGTTTGTTTCAAGCTATTTATATTGATTTTTTATTTTAATTCCAAACCCAAAAATAAAACCCCCTTTTTTTTTCTTTGTTTTTTTCATAAAAGAATGGATGCCCTCTCATTGTGACACTATCCTTTACTTCTAATAAAAACCAAAATCAGCACAACTATTTAAATTTCCCTTGTTCTGTCATTTTCTGGTATTATTTTTGCTTTTAGCTTATTAAAATGATAAACCCACAAATTTCCCAATTCAATTTCATTTATTTTTCCAATTTTCTGATCATATTTTGCTAATAATTAAAGTATACAAATTGGGTTTTAATCTGTTTCTTAAACTTGTAGCCATGAAGTTTATGAAACTTGGATCAAAACCTGATACTTTCTACACTGCTGAGGCTGTAAGGTTTGTCAATTCTAACTCTTTTTTCTCAATTTTTAATTTTATTTCATCAAATTATAATTATAATTTATATAATTCTTATATGAATATTAATGTCTTATGAAACAGGGCAGTTTCTTCTGAAGTTTCTTGTGATCTTATAATTCAAGTTCAAAGTAGTAGATATTTGCTTCATAAGGTATCTGATTTTGAACACCTTACTTATCCACTTGCAAGCGCGGAGTAAAAGTTGATAAATTTTTTAAAGATCACGTGCAATTTCAAAATTTATAATATTAAGTAATTTTTATATTGAGGCCCCAATTTTTTAGGGCTTATGCTGTTGAACATGTTGAACATGCTCAGAATCTCCCATGAGTCCATCTGAGTTTGCTGCTATTTTTCATTTTAGTATATAAGATGTTTGGCAAACGGCTTACACGTAGTACCAACATATTATATTGATTGTTTTAATCAGCTAATTTTGAATCCATTGCTACGAGCAGGTTGTTCAAAAATAGCTTTTAAGCAGCAAACTCATGGGTACATGTAATATAGGTATTCTATCATGTCATGGACTAAATCAACTTATAATTGACTTTATATAATCTTAAACGAGTTTTTTGGGCTAAAAGTGTGGATAAAGCACATTTCCTTTTCAAATCTGGTGCTAAAATATTCCACTAGAGCTTGTGACTTTAATCACGTTGACTACTGATACCATGTTAAGTAACTGATTGCGTTTGAATTTTGGTTAATTTTGATGCAGTTTCCCATGCTGTCAAAATGCCTGAAGTTACAGAAACTATGTGCAGAATCCCCAAACTCATCACCCCACCAACTAATCCAACTAGAAGATTTTCCATTTGGGGCAGAATCATTTGAACTGTGTGCAAAATTCTGCTATGGAATAACCATCACATTAAGTGCACACAACATCATATCAGCAAGATGTGCAGCTGAATACCTTCAAATGTCAGAAGAAGCAGAAAAAGGGAATTTGATCTATAAACTTGAAATTTTCCTCAATTCTTGTGTTCTTCAAGGGTGGAAAGATTCAATCATAACCTTACAATCCACTAAAACATTTCCATCATTATGTGAAGATCTTGGTATCACTACTAGGTGTATAGAAGCAATTTCTTCAAGGGTCTTAACTAACCCATCAAAGATTAGCCTCGCTCGAACCTACTCGAGTCGTGCTGGTGGTGGTGGTGGTGGGAAAGACAAAGACGAGGCCGTATCGTGTAGGAACAACAAAGGGTGGTGGGCTGAGGATATGGCTGAGTTGGGTATTGATCTATATTGGAGAACAATGATAGTTATAAAATCAGGAGGAAAAGTTCCTCCAAATGTAATAGGAGAAGCATTACAAGTTTATGCATCAAAATGGCTTCCTACAAAGCAAGTAATTCCTGAAATTGATTCAGATAAAACAGGAGAAAAAACAACTAAGTATAGATTTTTACTTGAATCAATCATAAGCTTATTACCATCTACAAAAAACTCTGTTTCATGTAGTTTTTTGCTTAAGTTACTTAAAGCTTCAAACTTGCTTAATGCTTCTCCATCATTAAAAATGGAGGTTGCGAGACGGGTCGGAATCCAATTAGAAGAAGCTAATGTAAAAGATTTGTTAATACCCATATCATTAAGTGAAAGTAAGTATGATTATGATGTGTTTATGGTGATTTTAGAGAAGTTTATGGCACAAGGAATGAGTCCTCCTACAAGTCCTCCTAGGAGTAAAGGAAGGTATGAGAGGAGAAATAGGTCAAGATCAGCTGAAAATATTGATATTGAGTTACAAGAAAGTAGAAGATCTTCATTTGGTTGTCATAGTGCTAAGTTAAAGGTTGCTAAGATTGTTGATAAGTATCTACAAGAGATTGCTAATGATCCTAACTTGCCTTTGTCTATCATGATTGCTATTGCTGAAGGTGTACCTGATTTTGCTAGGGTTGATCATGATGATCTTTACAAAGCTATTGATATTTACCTTAAGGTTTGTTCTTATTGTATGATTGAAAGTTGGTGAAGTTCGGAAACAGCCTCTTTGTTATCACTAACAATGTAAGGTTGATTAGAATGTTTGGCCTCTGATGCCATTTCAATGAACCAACTCAACCAAAAAGTTATGGTAATGCTGGTTGAGGTTCTTGATATATTATATACTCTTAACACTCGCACGAGAGCCCCTTGGGCTAGAAGTGTGGATTCTGCACATGCCCTTTTGTATGGCGCTAAATATTCCACTTTGAATGACGTGTAGTTTAGATTTCAAACGGTGACATTTAGTAATATTGGCTTCTGATACAATGCAAAGAACTAATTCAGTCAAAAGCTTAAGCTGATGGTTGAGGCTGAATGATATATTCCCATTTAGATGGGAGTTATATAATGACGTTGTGGTAATTGAATGTTGTAAGGAAATGTTCATTTCATTTCAATAATTTATCAATTTTTGATCTAACTCGAAAATTCGATATAATTTATGCTTGAAAGATTAGTTGATTAACATTGAGCTTTTATGTTCAGGCACATCCCGAGCTCACGAAAAGCGAAAGAAAACGATTGTGTCGAGTCTTAGACTGCAAAAAACTGTCCATGGAAGCCTGTATGCATGCTGCACAAAATGAGCTACTCCCACTTAGAGTGGTAGTGCAAGTCCTTTTCTTCGAGCAAGCTCGATCAGCCATGGCGAGTGAGAAAGTCACCGATCTACCCCCAAATATCAAAGCATTACTCGCTGCACAAGACGGTCATTCATCTAAGCCCATTGGAACATTAAGTACAACGACGACTACCCCAGGAGCCGAAGATCAATGGAGTGTATCGGACCTTAAATCAACAAAATCGAAAGTCTCAACCCTTAAGATGAGGTTGGCCGAGGATGACCTAGAAGAAAATAGTTTCGCAAAAGGATTAACGTTAAAGAATCTCTGTTCAATACCCACTCGTCCTAAACGAATGTTCTGTAAGTTGTTATCGATCAACAACAATAAATGTACGAGTGCAAAAAACTAAGGGAAAAAAACTAAATTATCTTAATATAGGAAATTTTTTGACGGTACCCTATTAAAATTTTTTTGCTTCTATTGAACTTTTGTAAAATTCTAATTAGGGAAAAAAAAATTAAATGTGAATTATTGATGTAGCCCTAATACAATAAAGTAAAGAGAAATCTCTTAAGGGATACTCTCAATTTGAGTCCACAAAAATTTAGGATTTGGTAGTTGTAATTGTATGATCATATTAGGGACCATAAAGGTGGTTGTGTTTATTTTTCCTTATATTATATTAAATATTATGTCCATATCCATTTTTTCTTTCTTTCCTTTTTATCATTATATAACACAATCCAATATGTACTCAATTTTCTCATATCTAACTACTATGTATACTTTTTGTAAGTGGCAAAGTGTTGAAAATCCACAACTAAAAGCTTTTAATGATGGAATTGTCTTATGATATGTTATATACTCTGTCATATCCTCTTAAATGAGAGACCTTGAGTTAGAAACGTAGACGCAACACATATCATCATCATCATCATACATAGTACTGCTAAATATTGCACTTGAAATGAGGGGTAAATACGATCCGAATGAGCTAATGATTGAAGCGTTATGACATGTTATGTAACACTTCTGTCAGATTTACTAAAAGCTTAAATCCACAAAGGTTTAAAGGAAAACTTTCAACCTCTAATCCAACTGATAATTCTCAATAACGTTAATGTCTTAATCCCAATAATATAACGTGGGCCTATAATTTAATGTTTTAGCTAAATTAGTGTATAATAATTAAAGCTAAATTAGTGGAATTATTGAATTAAGTTAAATATTTGATGCTATAGCAAAGGTGTACCGGAAAGCTAAGTGAGAGGTTAATGAATGATTAAGTTGGTACAAGAATAATAAGCATGGGAGACAACATATATTTTCTCCCTAGACATTATATAGTTTGTATTGCTTTTGTCTCTCATGTTGACTAATTGATTCTCCAAAATTAAGCATCTTAATTAATTTTAGATTATAAACCAAATCACTCTTTCTTAATCATTCATTTTATTGTACATTGAATAGGGCTTGCTTAAAGTTTGAGATTGAAACTTCCATGTACATTGAATAGGGCTTGCTAACTATATTTGATAATCCTAATTTAAATGTTCTTGAACCGATGGAACCGTGCTCTCTCATATGGGTATGACGTGTCATCTTTCTTCCCTCCTCAGACCCTGATCATAGTTCTATGAGCGGAATATACTAGGTATGATGATGATGTTCTTAGCCACTAGAGAATTTTGGGCAACAAAAAGTGTTTAAAAAAAATCTGATGATTTAATATTTACCTGACCTTATAACCAGATTTGATTTGACCAGACTTTAAATGGATTTACAATTATTAAAAAGCATGAGGCATAAAACCTGATTTTGAACTGACCTAAAACACATGTCACAAAATCGACTAGATAACCCAAATGAATATCTTTAGAGGTGAGCATGTTTAGGCCCAATTGTAATTCACAATTTAAGTCGGTATTAATAAAATTGCATAAAATATAAAAGTTAAAAAAATAATAGGCAAGTTGTTTGAATACACACGACAAGGTGAGTTTTTCCCTATAAATATGACAAGGCGAGTTTTTTTATATGTTATGGGTTCAAGTTCAATTTTTTTATTTTAAATTGCAGCCGGTGATCTTGAGTTTTTGGTTTTTACACATAGTAGATTAATGTTTTTTAAATCTGTGTAGTGACCTTAAACTTTCAACTTTTTCATGTAATAGACAAAATATTAAATTTTTGATTAAATACGTATTTCTTTGATTGAATTTCAAAATATATAATCAATTAGGGCAATCATAATTTTTTTTAAAATGTCATCATGGAGCGTTAATACCAGGGCAGGACTATATAGCACTGGCCCTAAAGCTTCACCTTTCTAAATCAGAAACATGAATCAAAATACTAAATTAACATTTCTCGTTTCTAATCTGTATTAATGTTAGTCTTTTTGTAATGCATTGGAATAAATATTTTGAAAAAAATGTAATGATTAAAGTTGAAGAAATATGATTAAAAATTTCTTAATGTTATGTTTGGAAATGAAAATTTCATTTGAAAATCTAGAATTGACTTAAATTTAGTATTTGACAAACTAATAAAAATTAAATTTGGATTTGTATGAATTCCATCATTGTATTAAAATTAGTTACAATTGAGAATTTGAAAATGATTTCCCACAACTTATTATTCTCAAAATCTTCATTTATGATTTCATAACTAACTTAAAATCTACAATTGAAAATTAAATACTTATTTTCAAACATAGCCTAAGAGATTTTCCAACTACAATTACACAAAAACGTGGGTGAGACCCCCTCACTTGTGAGACACATCTTATTGGGCCGACCCAATTGTACAATTTTCTTTTACCAATTTCACAAATTAAAATGTCAATTTTGAGAGTTAAAAGACCAATTCCAAGGATTTGAAATTGACATTTTAAGTCATGTAATTTGATAATTTTATTACTTTAAAAACTAATTTTAAGACTTAAAAAATCAAATCCAGAACATCAAAATTCTCATATCAATTTTAAGTTAGGATTTCTCAAAAATTAAAGTTAATATTTAAAACTTTGAAATTGATCTTTTAAGTCTTAAAATTAATTTGTTTTTAAGTATTAAAATTATCCTTTTAAATCTTAAAATTAGTACGTTACAATATTTTTAAAATGTTATTGGGCTTGAGCCAGTACAGGAGACTTACCCCTAAAATTATACTAAATGGGCCGATAAAGTACGGATAAATAACTTAACTATTGTCCTAACTTTCTTACCCAATATCTTTTTTTACAATAACATTCTATGAAAATTTGAAACATATAAGCAAAATTATATAAAAAAATTACATCATAGATGATTTTTAAAATTATTCCCCAAGATAAGTAAATTTTTCCCAATATTAAGGTTTAGATTATATTCGCTTTTAGTAACAACGGCCCACTATTAGACTGAGTCAACAGTAGTCAAATCAGCAATTGACCGCTGTTACTAAGAACGACCGATAATTAAGCTGACTTTTGTTGACTCAAATTAAGCAATGGGCCGCTGTTACTTAGAACCAACGTAATCCACAAAATTCTAAATATGAACAAGACACAATAATAGCAAATAACACATCAATAACAAAACATATACTAGTATAATCATCAACTAAAAGAACACATACATGATTAACATGAACATGACCATAATCATGATATATCATGATCACATTGTAAATATTATGAGAATCAAATCATATGATGATGAATAACATTAACATTAATTGCATCATGATTTGGTGCGTTGAATGGTCGGAGATCGATGAAGACGACATCTAAAAGAGCCAGCATGAGTAGTCGGAGAACAAAGACAACTGCTTACTTTTGAACTTCCATTGCTACCTTGTCTTGTTGAATTATTTTCTGGAATTTCTACCTTCATTATTCCTCCTTCATTTGACTCCATTTTATACACTAATTAATTAATTATCTTCTTGATCATCACCTAATTGCAAATTGTGTGTAAACATCCATAATTAGTAATACTAAAACACACTTTTTGTTATTATTACTGGTACTGAATAATGTTGAATTAAGAGAATCGGATTTTGTTTCAGTTTGAACAAATATCACATTCTCTAGAAAAAGTCTTAGCTCCTTCCCTCAGCCAATTCTATAATTTTTTTTTAAAAGAATTAGTGTTGAGTTTAGTTAAGTTAGAAAAGGATTGACTATATATATTCTTTAGCCTAACCTTGAATAAAAAAAATGTTGAATTAAAATGTAAAGATCATGGATTGGTATAGTGGTTGAAGATTTTTTCTCCTTCTGATAAAAAGTTCCCTTACTTTGCCAAGAGAGGATTCTCTAGTCTTATCCAAAATAAAAGTTAATATTGAATTAAGCTGAGATAGGTTGACTTTTCTTTATACTCTTGTGACATAAAGAACTTACCTGTTGGATTTTTAAGCCTTATCTCCTAAAAAAATTTGTTTGAATTTAAAATAAAAGGATTTTTTTCTCTTGATTTTTTGGGTTATTTGGGAGTCTTACAAGAGTTTTCCTTTTGCTAAGAAAGAAGTTTAGTGCAAAGAGTCTCTACCTTCTTTTATATACTACATGATAAGATGAGGAGAATGGGAGAACAAAGTATATTGAACAAAAGTATTTGATCATGACTTTAAGCCAAGAAAGTACAGAAGGTCTTCTGAGAGATCGTCTATGGCAAAGACGATCTCTTAACAGCCCAATCTAATGATTTTAAATTTAAAAATAAGGTTAATTACTAATCTATTACTTATTTTGCAAAATAGGTTGACTCATATTTACTCGTCTATGTTATATACTATAGACAGTCTATAGCAAGAATTTGTTAATAAAGTAAGGATAGGGATAAAATCATGGGCATGATAACATAATCCACAATTGACATCTCACCTAAAATATGGCAACTTTATGTTATGCTTCAACAACTCTAATTATTGAAGCCTACTCTAGAAATGTTAATAGGAACAAGTGATTAGAGAGAGTTTTAGTAAAGGTGAAAGTAAACTCATCAAATTAACTTCCCACTCAAAAAAGTAAAAGTAAAACTAGAACTTTCCATTGATGATAAGATTGTAATTTCATAATACTTGTCTAAATATTGAGTGCGACATATTGTGTGGAAAAATATCACAATCAGTAGCAAGTATAATGAAACGGAGGAAGTAAAATTCATTTTTTAGTCATTAATTATAAAGAAAAAGGTGAACTTACAATTTTTTTTTTTTTTTTTTGAAATTTCACGTGATAAATCTGAAGTTTTGGGTTTTTCCCGTGGTAATTAAAACTTTTAAAAAATTCATGCGGTAACCCTGAGGTTTACATAATTGTTTCATCGTGACCTTTTTGCACAAAAAAGGTTAGAAAACGTTAATTTCAAAGCTTTTAATGTTGTTGTACGCCTATTTATGCAACTCAACATTTCAAATGCCATCGGTTTCAACATTTTTCCCCAAAACATAAAACTCAACTCTATTATTGTATTAACGTTTGCTAACATTTTGTTAATATTTATCGGAAATATAGTGCAAATACTAATAAAACAAACCAATTTGTATTTCATATATATGATTGGATGACTTTATGCAATTATTACATATTTAATAATTAAATTACACCTAATCAGTAGATGCTATCTTCCTTAATAAATTAATTAAAGTTGAAAATGACCTCTAATTTATAACAAGAGATATAATATTATTTACAATTTTTTTATTCGGGATGAATTAAAATTATCTATAGATAGATAACAAATAAATCAATTTTAGGTGTTAAGATTGGAATTAAACTAACTTTTATCATTGTAAGGCGTAAGAAAATTTCTCTCTCGCTTGGAAGACCTTTTTCGAGCCGGAGGGACTCTTTGACCGTACTCTCTTTTATGGGTATGAGTTGCCGTTGATCTTCAATCCCCTGACTCTGATCATAGTTTTCTATGAGCGAAATACACTGAATATGATGATGATGAATTATTTTATTATGTCTCTTTTACTTTAGTTAGTTTCCCATTTGAAATAAGGAGCAAGGACAATTCATGAAATGGTTGGCAGTGCACTAGCGGTGTTCAATGGGCCAGACCTCTATTTTGAGCTCTTATCCAGCCCGTTTTTAGAAGGGCTTTGTAAGGGTCATTGTGCCAGATCTACACTTTAATCCAAGTAACTTGTGTGAAGAGGTGTGATTAAGTATGTATAAGTTTCATCCATCAACTTAAACTTTTAATTGAGTCGGATACTTAATAGTATTACACATAAGTTATTATAGATAATAACCCGTTAAAATGTGACCCCACTGTTAACCCATTGGATCGACCCATCCTGTTGAACGCGTCTAATCGTGTATATAATGTTATGAGTTATTGAGTTGTATTCAAAAATTTGTTCATAACACATGTGTGGTGGGTACACTAAGATTTTACGTATGCACCCGTTAATTTGGACGAGGCTACCCGCTAAAGGCCCAACCCAGTTGTAATTAACGGGCCCAAACCTTTTTGAATGGGCTGTTTACAGCTTCATGGGCCTCTCATTTAATAGCTACACCCTCGACTAATGATGGCCATGACATGAAGGCAACTTTTGATATTTAACCAAAAACAACTAATCTCTTAAGAGAACGTTTTTCCGATAGACGTTTTTCAGGCCAAGTCTAAAGCTTAATATCTACTTTTGCTCTACATTTTTCTTTGTGGACTAGTTCAATTAGAGATGGTCTCTCAAAGAGACCGTCTCTCACAAGAATTTGCGATATTTCATTTCTCCTTAAAAGTGTCACAAAATTTTAACCTTAAAATGGTCAAAAAAATATCATTAAAAGTGTCACAGAAATTTTATCCTTAAAAGTGTCACAAAATTTCATCCTTACTTGTCACAAAATTTTAACCTTAAAAGTGTCACAAAATTTTAACCTTAAAAGTGTCACAAAATTTTAACTTAAAAGGGTCACAAATATCTTTAAAAGACTCATAAAATTTTAATCATTAAAGCGTCACAAAAATTTAACCTTAAAAGCGTCATAAAATTTTTACCTCAAAAGTGTCACAATATTTTAAACTAAAAAGTGTCGCAACATTTTAAACTAAAAAGTGTCACAAAATTTTTTAAAATTTTAAACCGTCACAAAATTTTAACTTTAAAAGTATTCAAAAAAAAATGTTTCAAAGTGTCACAAAATTTTAATCATAAAAGTGTCACAAAACTTTAACCTTAAAAGTGTCACTAAATTTTAACCTTAAGAGGGTCACAAAATATCTTTAAAAGTGTCACAAAATTTTAATCATAAAAGCGTCACAAAAATTTAACCTTTAAAACGTCACAAAAGTATAACCTCAAAAAGTGTCACAATATTTTAAACTAAAAAGTGTCAAAAATTATAAACTAAAAAGTGTCACAAAATTTAAACTAAAAAGTGTGACAAAATCTATTAAAATTTTAAAGTGTCACAAAATTTTATCATTAAAAATGTCACAAAATTTTAACCTTAAAAGCGTAACAAAATTTTAACCTTAAATGGGTCACAAAATATCATTAAAAGTGTCACAAAATTTTAAAAAATATAATCTTAAAAGCGTTACAAAATTTTAAGTTTTTAACCGTCAAAAGAGTCACAATATTTTAAACTAAAGTGTCGCAAAATTATAAAATAAAAAGTGTAGCAAAATTTTATACTAAAAAGTGTTACAAAATTTTGACCTTAAAAGAGTCACAAAATCTTAACCTTAAAAGTGTCAGAAAATTTAAATCTTAAAAGCGTCACAAAATTTGTACTTTAAAAGCGTAACTAAATTTTAACCTCAAAAGGTGTCACAATATTTTTTAATAAAAAGTGTCACAAAATTTTAACCAAAAAGTGTCACAAAATTTATTAAAATTTTAAAGTGTCACAAAATTTTATCCTTAAAAGTGTCACAAAAGTTTTAACCTTAAAAGTGTCACAAAATTTTAAAGTCACAAGTGTAACAAAATTTTAACCTTAAAAATGTCACAAAATTTATACTTAAAAGGGTCACAAATATCTTTAAAAGACTCACAAAATTTTAATCATTAAAACGTCACAAAAATTTAACCTTAAAAGCGTCACAAAATTTTACCTTAAAAGTGTCACAATAATTTAAACTAAACAGTGTCGCAACATTAAAAACTAAAAAGTTTTGCAAACTTTTAAACTAAAAAGTGTCACAAAATTTTATTATTTTAACCCTAAAAGAGTCACAAAAAATGTTTAAAAGTGTCACAAAATTTTAATCATAAAAGTGTCACAAAATTTTAACCTTAAAAGTGTCATAAAATTTTAACCTTAAGAGTGTCACAAAATATCTTTTAAAGTGTCACAAAATTTTAATCATAGAAGCGTCACAAAAATTTAACCTTTAAAGCGTCATAAAATTTTTACCTCAAAAATGTCACAATATTTTAAACTAAAAAGTGTCGCAACATTTTAAACTAAAAGTGTTGTAAAATTTTAAACTAAAAAGTGTCACAAATTTTTTTAAAATTTTAAAGTGTCACAAAATTATAACTTTAAAAGTGTCACAAAATTTTAATCGTAAAAGTGTCACAAAAGTTTAACCTTAAAAGTGTCACAAAATTTTAACCTTAAGAGGGTCACAAAAAATCTTTAAAAGTGTGACAAAGTTTTAATCATAAAAGCGTCACAAAAATTTAACCTTTAAAGCGTCATAAAATTTTTACCTCAAAAGTGTCACAATATTTTAAACTAAAAAAAGTCGCAACATTTTAAACTAAAAAGTGTTGTAAACTTTTTAAACTAAAAAGTGTCACAAAATTTTTTTTAAATTTTAAAATGTCACAAAATTTTAACCTCAAAAGTGTCACAAAAAATGTTTAAATGTGTCACAAAATTATAATCATAAAAGTGTCACAAAATTTTAACCTTAAAATTTTCACAAAATTTTAACCTTAAGAGGGTTACAAAATATCTTTAAAAGTGTCACAAAATTTTAATCATAAAAGCGTTACAAAAATATATCCTTTAAAGCGTCACAAAAGTTTAACCTCAAAAAGTGTCACAATATTTTAAACTAAAAAGTGTCACAAAAATTAAACTAAAAAGTGTGACAAAATCGATCAAAAATTTTAAAGTGTCACAAAATTTTTATCCTTAAAAGCGTAACAAAATTTTAACCTTAAATGGGTCACAAAATATCGTTAAAAGTGTCACAAAATTTTTAAAAAATTTAACCTTAGAAGCATCACAAAATTTTAACCTCCAAAAGTGTCACAATATTTTAAACTAAAGTGTCGCAAAATCTTAAAATAAAAAGTGTCGCAAAATTTTAAACTAAAAAGTGTGACAAAATTTTAACCTTAAAAGCGTCACAAAATCTTAACCTTAAAAGTGTCAGAAAATTTAAATCTTAAAAGCGTCACAAAATTTGTACTTTAAAAGCGTAACTAAATTTTAACCTCAAAAGTTGTCACAATATTTTTAACTAAAAAGTGTCACAAAATTTTAAACTAAAAAGTGTTACAAAATTTAAACTAAAAAGTGCCACAAAATTTATTAAAATTTTAAAGTGTCACAAAATTTTATCCTTAAAAGTGTCAGAAAATTTAAATCTTAAAAGTGTCACAAATTTTATACATTAAAAGCGTAACTAAATTTTAACCTCAAAAGGTGTCACAATATTTTTAACTAAAAAGTATCACAAAATTTTTAACTAAAAAGTGTTAAAAAATTTAACCTAAAAAGTTCCACAAAATTTATTAAAATTTTAAAGTGTCACAAAAATTTATCCTTAAATGTGTCACAAAATTTTAACATTAAAAGTGTCACAAAATTTTACACTTACAAGTGTAACAAAATTTTAACCTTAAAAATGTCACAAAATTTAACCTTAAAAGCGTCACAAAATTTTTAACTCAAAAGTGTCACAATATTTTAAACTAAAAAGTGTCGCAACATTTTAAACTAAAAAGTGTCGCAAAATTTTAAACAAAAAAGTGTCACAAAATTTTAACTGAAAAGTTTCACAAAAAATGTTAAAAGTGTCACAAAATTTTAGTCATAAAAGTGTCATAAAATTTCAACCTTAAAAGTGTCACAAAATTTTAACCTTAAAAGGGGCACTAAATATCTTTAAAAGTGTCACAAAATTTTAATCATAAAAGCGTCTCAAAAATTTAATCTTTAAAGCGTCACAAAATTTTAACCTCAAAAAGTGTCACAATATTTTAAAATAAAAAGTGTCAAAAAATTATAAACTAAAAAGTGTCACAAAATTTATCTAAAAAGTGTGACAAAATCTATTAAGTTTTAAAGTGTCACAAAATTTTATCCTTAAAAGTGTCACAAAATTTTAACCTTAAAAGCGTAACAAAATTTTAACCTTAAATGGGTCAAAAAATATCATTAAAAATGTCACAAAGTTTTAAAAAATTTAACCTTAAAAGCGTCACAAAATTTTAACCTCCAAAAGTGTCACAATTTTTTTTACTAAAGTATCACAAAATTTTAACCTTAAAAGCGTCACAAAATTTGTACTTTACAAGCGTCACTAAATTTTAACTTCAAAAAGTGTCACAATATTTTCAACTAAAAAGTGTCACAAAATTTTAAACTGAAAGTGCCATAAAATTTAAAAAAATTTTAAAGTGTCACAAAGTTTTATCCTTAAAAGTGTCACAAAATTTAACCTTAAAAGAGTAACAAAATTTTAACCTTTAAAGGGTCACAAAATATCATTATAAGTGTCACAAAATTTTAATCATAAAAGAGTCACAAAAATTTAACCTTAAAAGCGTCACACAATTTTAACCTCAAAAAGTGTCACAATATTTTAAACTAAAAAGTGTCGCAAAATTTTAAAATTAAAAGCGTCACAAAATTTTAATGCCTAAAATTTTAACCTTAATTTATCACTTCCTAGGAAGTTCAATGGTTCTAAACCTTGGGGCATCCTTAATACAAGCAAGTATCCGAAAATAAATACTTATCCTACAAAATTTCGAAATGATATCGATGTAGAAGCGGAACGATTCATCAAACGGAAGAAGAATCATATTATAATCGACAATAATGTCGATCTTAAAACCAAACGTTTTATTAAACAAAAGGGCGCATTAGAAGAAAAACAACAACAAGATGATGATGTCTTTGTAGATGTCAAAGCCGAAGAATTCATCAAAAAAAAGAAGTTAGAGCTTACTAAATTGTCCCACAATGTTATAGGTAAATGGTTGTGTGTGTGTCTAATTCCATTTATCGGAGAATTGTATATTCCCTGTATATGGTGACTCGAACATGTAAAGAATCAATTTGCTTGTTTTAATTCTATGCTATGTAATATAATTTAATATTTATAGTTTTTTTATCAAATCATGAGTCGAGTCTTGACCTAGGCAAGCCTGAAGCTTCTTTAATAACTTATAATTTATAAAGATAAGAGTCTAGTCTGATTAAAGGGTGCATGAATACATTTACAAGTGCAAATAAAATAATATATATAGATAAAATTAATTTTAAATACGAAATTATTTATAAGATTTTTTATACTATATCAATCATAAATAAACAACTTTATATAATTATATATACATTTTTGCTATTTAGTAACGTACATGTTTTAATTTTTTGGCGAATTACCTGCTATAGTAGGTCATCAGGTTATCCAAATTTACTTTACGAAAATACCCTCTAAAGTTGAAATTATTCATGGTTAATCAATTAGCAGGGTCGTTCCTGGCTATAGGCAAAGTAGGCATTTGCATAGGGCCAAGAGTTAGAAAGGGCCCTAAAATTAGAAAATGTTAGTTAATTAAGTAGACATTTAAAAATTTGCAATTTATGAGTAGTTTTTTCATTATTTAAGAATTATATGACACGCCTATGGTTTTAATGCTAATTATAATCTATAGGGTCCATCTCTGTTATTTTTCAAGTACTCGTTAAAGTTCAAAATCGACCCTCCATAAAGAGGGCCCATACAATGCCAGAAACGGCACTGAATTCAATAGGTAGGATTATTGTGGGATAATCATAAAAAGGTTGGATTATTCTAGGTTAATTTTAATTTCCTATATTTTATTAAAGGATTTTTTTTATGTGCTATTTAGATTAGTCTAGCTTAAATTCTAGGTTCTTCTAAACATTCTTTTCAAAGCAACAAATTATGGTGTTATGAAGTAGTTTAGACTTAATTGTGCTTTAATTCTATTGTTAAATCATAGGAGTACAAGAAAAGTAAAGCTTTATTCTTTGCCATATCTACTTGAGAAGCATAATCTAGGTTAATCATAGAGTCATCTGCATACTTACGTAAATAACATGTTTTTACATAAATACATTGCATAGTATTTGTATAAAATACTATAAAGTAGAAAATATAAAAATAATTCACTATTACATATCATATATCAGCTCCTGATTTATATAAATTCACTCGTTATAATGAAAAAAATCGTTGATAATATAGCAATTTATCTTGTTTTATTGAGACGAAGAACTAAGTTTTTTTAGTATATAAACAATAACAGCGAGTTACTAAGAATCACAAATATATAATTGGTGATTATAGATCAAATAATACGAAATTGTGACATTATATCTACGTATGTAGACAATATTGTTAGAATTGTATAAGGAGTTGAGTGAGAATCTGAAACTTTAGGAATATTATTTTGTAAAAGAAAAATAATCAATATTATTATTAGCTATAGAAGTTTCTACATATTTTACCTAATTAGTGCTTTATGGAATATTAAGTTTTATAAGTTATATAAGTAAAACATATACAAATCCAGCTATAAAGCCTACCTTAATAAATAAACATACGTATTGTAATAATGTTTGTGTATGACGATCTATATATGTTTTATAAAAATGACCAAAATAAATGAGGCAGAGATATATTTCTCTCATTTGTTATCACCTCCTAGGAAGTTCAATGGTTCTAAACCTTGGGGCATCCTTAATACAAGCAAGTATTCGAAAATAAATACTTATCCTACAAAATTTCGAAATGATATCGATGTAGAAGCGGAGCGATTTATCAAACGGAAGAAGAATCATATTATAATCGACAATAATGTCGATCTTAAAACCGAAGGTTTTATTAACCAAAAGGGCGTGTTAGAAGAAGAACAACAACAAGATGATGTCTTTGTAGATGTCAAAGCCGAAGAATTCATCAAAAAAAAGAAGTTAGAGCTTAGTAAATTGTCCCACAATGTTATAGGTAAATGATTGTGTGTGTCTAATTCCATTTATCGGAGAATTGTATATTCCCTGTATATGGTGATCGAGTCGAACATGTAAAGAATCAACTTGCTTGTTTTAGTTCTGTGCCATATGTAATATAATTTAATATTTATAGTTTTTTTTTTTCAAATAATCAGTCGAGTCATGACCTGAACAAGCCTGAATCTTCTTTAATAACTTATAATTTATAAAGATAGAGTCTAGTCTAATTAAAGGGTGCATGATTACATTTACAAGTGCAAATAAAAAAATATATATAGATAAAATTAATTTTAAATACGAAATTATTTATAAGATTTTTTTATACTATATCAATCATAAATAAACAATTATATATATATATATATATATATATATATATATATATATATATATATATATATATATATATATATATATATATATATATATATATATATATATATATATATATATATATATATATATATATATATATATATATATATATATATATATATATATATATATATATATATATATATATATATATATATATATATATATATATATATACATTTTGCTATTTAGTAACGTACATGTTTTAATTTTTATATAAGTTGGGTCACTTTCCAAGCAGAGGGATCTTACCTAATTTAAAATCTTCTTTAATAACTTATAATTTACACAAAATCTCAAAAGAGACGGTCTATAGGATAGACCACAAAATTGAGCCAGCCCATTTCCCTTAACTGATTTTTTTATTATAATATCAATTATATTATGTTATAATCCTAAATGTAAGGTATTATAACCTCGAATATACTATTCTATAACCCCAAATATAAGTTATTATAACCCAAAATAATTTATTATAACCCCAAATATACTATGTTATATTTTGGGCTGGGCTTTATGGATTCCGTCTATAGAATAGACCGTCTCCCATGAGACTTACTGTATAATTTATAAAGATAGAGTCTAGTCTAATTAAAGGGTGCATGATTACATTTACAAGTGCAAATAAAAAAATATATATAGATAAAACTGATTTTAAATACGAAATTATTTATAAGATTTTTTTATACTATATCAATCATAAATAAACAATTTTTTATATAATTATATATATATATATATATATATATATATATATATATATATATATATATATATATATATATATATATATATATATATATATATAATATATATATATATATATATATATATATATATATATATATATATATATATATATATATATATATATATATATATATATATATATATATATATATATATATATTTTGCTATTTAGTAACGTACATGTTTTAATTTTTATATAAGTTGGGTCACTTTTCAAGCAGAGGGATCTTACCTAATTTAGAATCTAATTTGTCAAAAATTGAAGCTAAATTAGGTAAAGTATCTATTTAAGTTAAAGCAGTTTTATATACCTGACCTATAATTTGACGTATTTAATTGCATGAAAATGATATATTTGATAATAATTTTTTAAAAAATGATCATTTAATTTTTGCGTTAAAAAAGTCATGTATTCGATAAATTCAATCACGATAATATATACTTGCATTATTATGTAAAATTATATTTTTATTTATTTTATATTCATAAATCGTGCGTTGCACGAGCTTCTATACTAGTTACATAATAATGCGTAATATAATTACCAAAGATATGTGAATACATAAAATATATAAGATACTCAAAATATACTCAAAAGATATTTATTCTATCATGTGTTACTATAATTTACTTCTGTTAACGGTAACGTCCTTATTAACAAACTTGAAGTGATTTAGTTCCTTAATGTATGAATAAGATGTGATGCTTAAGTGTGTGAAGACTTATTTCTTGATTTTATATATGATGGGCTTAATATTAGTTATAGATTTATATAGTAATTATGGTTCTTAATTTATACATATTTCATTTCTCCTTAAACGTGTCACAAAATTTTAACCTTAAAATGGTTAAAAAATATCATTAAAAGCGTCACAAAAATTTTATCCTTAAAAGTGTCACAAAATTTTATCCTTAAAAGTGTCACAAAATTTTACTTTTAAAAGTGTCACAAATTTTTTACCTTAAAAGTGTCACAAAATTTTAACCTTAAAAGTGTAACAAAATTTTAACCTTAAAAGTGTCACAAAATTTTAACCTTAAAACGATCACAAAATTTTAACCTTAAAAGGGTCACAAAATATCTTTAAACGACTCACAAAATTTTAATCATTAAAGCGTCACAAAAATTTAACCTTAAAAGCGTCAGAAAATTTTTACCTCAAAAGTGTCACAATATTTTAAACTAAAAAGTGTCGCAACATTTTATACTAAAAAGTGTCGCAAAATTTTAAACTAAAAAGTGTCACAAAGTTTTTTAAAATTTCAAAGTGTCACAAAATTTTAACTTTAAAAGTGTCACAAAAAATCTTTAAAAGTGTCAAAAAAAATCTTTAAAAGTGTCACAAAATTTTAGTTATAAAAGTGTCACAAAATTTTGACCTTAAGAGGGTCAGTAAATATCTTTATAAGTGTCACAAAATTTTAATCATACAAGCGACACAAAAATTCAACCTTTAAAGTATCACAAAAGTTTAACCTAAAAAAGTGTCACCAAAAGTTTAACCTCAAAAAGTGTCACAATATTTAGAATAAAAAGTGTCAAAAATAATAAACTAAAAAGTGTCACAAAATCTATTAAAATTTTAAAGTGTCACAAAATCTATTAACTTTAAAAGGGTCACAAAATATCAATAAAAATGTTACAAAATTTTCAAAAATTTAACCTGAAGAACGTCACAAAATTTTAACCTCCAAAAGTGTCACAATATTTTACACTAAAGTGTCGCGAAATTTTGAAATAAAAAGTATCGCATAATTTTAAACTAAAAAGTGTCAAAAATTTTAACCTTAAAAACGTCACAAAATTTAAACATTGTCAGAAAATTTTAATGTTAAAGGCGACACAAAATTTGTACTTTAAAAGCGTCACTAAATTTTAATCTCAAAAAGTGTCACAATATTTTTAACTAAAAAATGTCACAAAATTTTAACTTTAAAAGTGTCACAAATTATTTTTAAAAGTGTCAAAAAATTTTAATAAGAAAAGTGTCACAAAATTTTAATCTTAAAAGTGTCACAAAATTTTAATCTTAAAAGTGTCACAAATTTAAGAGGGTCACAAAATATCATTATAAGTGTCACAAAATTTTAATCATAAAAGCATCACAAAAATTTAACCTTTAAAGCGTCACAAAAGTTTAACCTCAAAAAGTGTCACAATATTTTAAAACAAAAAGTGTCAAAAATAATAAACTAAAAAGTGTCACAAAATTTAAACCAAAAAGTGTCACAAAATCTATTAAAAATTTAATGTGTAACAAAATTTTTTCCTTAAAAGTGTCACAAAATTTTAACCTTAAAAGCGTAACAAAATTTTAACTTTAAATGCGTTACAAAATATCAATAAAAGTGTCACAAAATTTTAAAAAAATTTAACCTAAAGAGCGTCACAAAATTTTAACCTCCAAAAGTGTCACTATATTTTACACTAAAGTGTCGAAAAATTTTAAACTAAAAAGTGTCACAAAATTTTAACCTCAAAAGCGTTACAAAATTAAACATTAAAAGTGTCAGAAAATTTTAATGTTAAAGGCGACACAAAATTTGTACTTTAAAAGCGTCAATAAATTTTAACCTCAAAAAGTGTCACAATATTTTTAACTAAAAAGTGTCATAAAATTTTAAAAGTCTCACAAAATTTAAACTTTAAAAGACTTTTAATAGTGTCACAAAATTTTAATTATAAATATGTAACAAAATTATAATCTTAAAAAGTGTAACAAAATGTTAATCTTAAGAGGGTCACAAAATATTTTTATAAGTCTCACAAAATTTTAATTATAAAAGCGTCACAAAAATTTAACCTTTAAAGCGTCACAAAAGTTTAACTTCAAAAAGTGTCACAATATTTTAAACTAAAAAGTGTCAAAAATAATAAACTAAAAAGTGTCCCAAAATCTATTAAAATTTTAAAGTGTCACAAAGTTTTATCCTTAAAAGTGTCACAAAATTTTAACCTTAAAAGCGTAAGTAAATTTTAACTTTAAATGGGTTACAAAATATCATTAAAAGTGTTACAAAATTGTAAAAAATTTAACCTCAAGAGCGTCACAAAATTTTAACCTCCAAAAGTGTCACAATATTTTACACTAATGTGTCGCGAAATTTTAAAATAAAAAGTGTCGCAAAATTTTAAACTAAAAAGTGTAACAAAATTGTAACCTTAAAAGCGTCACAAAATTTAAACATTAAAAGTGTCAGAAAATTTTAATCTTAAAAGCGTCACAAAATTTGTATTTCAAAAGCGTCACTAAAATTTAACCTCAAAAAGTGTCACAATATATTTAACTAAAAAGTGTCACAAAATTTTAAAAGTGTCACAAAATTTTAACTTTAAAAGTGTCACAAAATTTTAACTTTAAAAGTGTCACAAAAAATCCTTTAAAGTGTCACAAAATTTTAATCATAAAAGTGTCACAAAATTATAATCTTAAAAGTTCAAAAAATTTTAACCTTAAGAGGGTCACAAAATATCTTTATAAGTGTCACAAAATTTTAATCATAAAAGCGTTACAAAACTTTAACCTTTAAAGCGTCACAAAAGTTCAACCTCAAAATGTGTCACAATATTTTAAACTAAAAAGTGTCAAAAATAAAAAACTAAAAAGTGTCACAAAATTTAAACTAAAAAGTGTCACAAAATCTATTAAAATTTTAAAGTGTCACAAAATTTTATCCTTAAAAGTGTCACAAAATTTTAACCTTAAAAGCGTAACAAAATTTTAACTTTAAATGGGTTAAAAATATCATCAAAAGTGTCACAAAATTTTAAAAAATTTAACCTGAAGAGCGTCACCAAATTTTAACCACCAAAATAAAGTGTCACAATATTTACACTAAAGTGTTGCGAAATTTATAAATAAAAAGTGTCGCAAAATTTTAAACTAAAAAGTGTCACAAAATTTTAACCTTAAAAGCGTCACAAAATTTTAACTTTAAAAGTGTCAGAAAATTTTAATCTTAAAAACGTCACAAAATTTGTACTTTAAAAGCATCCCTAAATTTTAACCTCAAAAAGTTGTCACAATATTTGTAACTAAAAAGTGTCACAAAATTTTAAACTAAAAAGTGTCATTAAATTTAAACTAAAAAAATGTCACAAAATTTATTAAATTTTAAAGTGTCACAAACTTTTATCCTTAAAAGTGTAACCTTAAAAGGATCACAAAAATTATATCCTTAAAAGTGTCACAAAATTTTATCATGTATATTTAGAGATATTAAGGTTTAAAATTTGCATGGAAAACTATACAGGAAGTAAATGAGAAAAACAAAAGGAAACAGATAAAGTATCTTTTATTAAAAAACTAGTATAAAGAAATAATTGCAATCAGTGAAACCATCGATTCGATAATATTAACCAAAAGCTCAAGTTGGTAATCAATGGTAGAGCCAACCTGAAAATCTCCATGACTTTATTATCAGATTAAAGAAAAACTCTTGTGTGTGACTTGGTGCACACTAAACTAGTGTTGACCAATAATTAATGTTTCTATTCCTACTCTCGTCATTCACTTCTCTTTTTATTACATACTTTAAAATAACAAAAAAAAAATTTATTTTATTTTTTTAAAAATTTTTTTGACTTAATTTTCGTTTTTAAATTTTAATTTTTAAAAAGTTTAAAAATTTTCATTTTTTAGTTCTTTAAATTTTTAAATTTTTAATTTTTTTAAATTTTAGTTTTTGAAAGTCTAATTTAAATTTTAAATTTATTATTTTTTAATTTTTTTTTTTAAAATATAGTGGAGAGTAAGAATATAAGAGTAGAGTGAAGTAGACTGAGTGAAATGTAGGAGTATAAGTATAACTATATAAGAGTGGAATGAAATGGACTGGAAGAGTGAAACGAGGTGGAACAGAAGAACATAAATATTAATCCACAATAATATTAGTGTAGACTAAATTCATACAACATTGTTTCCACATCAAAAATTAGATGAAAGACCAGATAGAATAAACAAATGTTGAGAAATCAAAGAAATCTAACCTACAAAATCTTAAATGAATAAATTAATATGAACCTTACAATTCTGGTAAGTTAGGTGGTGCCAGCCATGACACTTACACTGTCATAGTCATAGCTACTTAATTCTATTTTTTAGTGTCACAATAATTATTTATTTACTCAACAAAACTGTCCTTTTAGCTTACTTTCTCTTTTAGTATTTTTCTGGAATATGGATACACATTACACATACACCAGCCCCAAGTTAGAGGACCACAGGCATCACCAAATAAAATTAAATAAATAAATCATTTTTTACAATTATATACAAGTATATGACAAAAAAAAAAAAAAAAAAAAAAAAATTCAAACTACGTGACAAAGCATATTCTTTATGTTCTTTAAATGAATTATATATAAAAAATATTCATGAGAATTAAAAAATTATGATTTTTAAGATAGTAGATGTTTCATTTTATTGGAAAAATTACTTATAATAGTACAATTTATTTGTGATTTTCCTATAATAATTTCACCTATTGATTAACCATGAATAATATCAGCTTTGAGGGGTATTTTTCTAGAGTAAACCCGGTGACCGGATGACTCTTTATAGCAAGTTTTTTTCACATTTTATTTTAAATTATCTTCTTCTTTAAAAAAATTGTTATAGCAAGTCATCCGGTCATCGGGTTTACTCTAGGAAAATGCCCCTTAAAGTTGGGATTATTCATGATTAATCAATAGGTGGGATTATTGTAGGAAAATTATGAATAGTTTAGATTATTCTAAGTAATTTTTCTTTAAAAATATGGTCATGAATTTAATTCTCGTTGTCGTCTTCTCTAACCTTTCCCTATTTGCTATTTCAGTGTATATATCTTGTAATAAAAATAAACATTTATTTATCAAACACTTAATTTAAGTCAATTTTAATTTTTTTTATTAAATTATGATTGTTAAAGATAACACTATTATATTAATTTGATTAATTGAAATGGCACCAATGATTGTTGTTACCAAGAATAGGAAGAGGCCCCTTCACATGTCTTTTAGCTAATAAATAAAAACAGTCACATGATACACTGGTGGAGTAGTAATTATACGATCACTTCTTCTATTTCCATTCCATTATTTTTCTTAATACATTTTCCAATACAAACTAAAAAAAATCTTATAATTTTAATTAGGAGTTTCTAAAAATTCTAAAGATACAAATAGAAGAATTTGAGAAATTACATATCATAAAAAAGTAAGAAGAATTATCGTGAATAATACAACTTTTTGTTAATTTTCCTACAATAATACCAACGTTTGATTAACAATAAATAACACCAACTTGAGAGTCTTTTTACCAAAAATAATACCAACTATAGTTTATTAATTAATTTACTAATTTTTTGTCATATAATCTCTTTTGGTTTGATTTTTTACGTATTAGAGATTTTCGGAGAAATACCTATCTAAGTTAGTAATATTATTTATGATTATTAAAAGTTGATATTATTGTAAGAAAATAAACAAAAACTTGTATTATTCATGATAATTTTTTCCGTATTATTAGGAAAGTACACATGTAACCATCCATTTTTTTTGATGATATTATTGGTGTTATGGATAAAACACACATTACAGTCTAATATATAGCACAACGTACATGTGGACGTCGTTTTCATACTGATGAAAATAAGAAAGGTTAGATTTTTTTTTCCATGAAGTATTTTAGTTTTTTCTGAATAAAAAAAATTTATTTGCCCAAAAAAAATATATATAGCACAGCAGCAAAGTATAATAATAATAATAATATTATATATTCTGGATTACATTTTACCGAAAAATAATAAAAATGATGAAGGGTTCCAAGAAATTAATTCAAAATTCAAAAAGAACCCTCATTCAAAAACAAAACTACTACTAGCTAGTATAAGGAAAACTAATAGTAAGGCTCCTAAAACAATCTATTCAAGATAATCATGGGTGTCATAAACCTAATAGTCAAAACCATTCTCACCTTATCTCAAAATTAAAAAAAATTTTTGACAAAAATTGAATGACGACAAATCATATCCTGGTCAAAGTCAAAAGAGATAAGGAGCATTTCAGATACCCTCGACTTGAGAAAGACGATATAAATGTATTCATCTTATCACAAAAAGTTATACAACTAAGCCACTTCAGCAAACCCATATCACCATCAACAACTCAATATCCCGCTCGAAAACACCAAACCCATATCCCTTCACTTAAAATCTCTTCTACCTCTAAAAATAATTAAGAGTGTTTGACAAACAGTTGATAGTCAATTATAATGGCTAATTAATTAACTAGTATGATCAGCTGATATCAAAAGTTAAAATCACCTAGCTTATTCATATGAATAAACTATTTCAACCAGCTAGTTTACTGAACATTGACATACATTTTCTATTTGTATCAAAATAAGTTAAAATTACTCGATAAGCCATTCTGCCAAACACCCCTTGAATCCTTATTTAGTGAATAGATCTACAAAGAGGACAAGTACTATGTTGATTAAACCACTTATCTAAGCAATTCTTATGAAAGAAATGCTTACATGACAATTCACTAACCTCTTCTTCATCCTCAAATTTACACAAACAAACACAACACTCAATAATTGTTCTTCTTCTTATTATTCCATTGGAAAGTTTGGAACTTTCCTTTTTGTTGCAGCTATTTGTACACAAATTCTTGAATTGGGTTATTGAAATACCCTTAATTTTCCTTATTTTATAGGGATTGTTTGGTGGGTTTAATTCATTTTGTGTTGGATTTTCCTCTAAATTACTAAAAACCCAATTCATTTGAAGAAATGATCTTAATAAATTCTTCAAAATTGCTAATGACATTAATGTGTTCATCACTAACACTTGTAGTACACCTTCTGATGGACTTGCAAAATTTGACAAACCCATTTTTTTTTTTTGCTTCTTTTTTATTTTTTTTTTCTGTTTTTGTTAGAGAGAGAAAATGGGTTTTTCTTTTAGAGAGAGAATAACTTGAGTTTTGGAATTTTGGATAGGTAATGGTAAGACTTGGGAATTAAGGGGAGGAGTCAATGATAAATAAAGGAAACGAAGTAGTGGGGTTGGAAAGGAATTGACTATTGAGGTAAGACATCTATCATCCAATTCAGTTTATCCCGCGCATATAAAATTATAGACATGATTTAAGGAAAGAAGAAGGGTAGCAATTCATATTTATAAAGGAGAGCGCGGCCAAAAGAAATCCCCTGACTCAAGAAAAATTAAGAGAAGCTCTTGCATCATGGGAGATAAATAAAACACATATAGATAAATAAATAAGTAAAAACAATTATGAAACTAAAAATAAAAACAATACTACTACTAATAATAATAGAAACGAGAAAAAACAAGAGAATAAAACCCCCCAAAAAAAATTGTAAGAATAAACAATATAGGTACAAATTCCGATCTCATATCTACCCACAACTTAATGATCCGAATAAACCTCAAGTTAAGGTGTGTATTTGAGTGTTACGGTATTTGAGTATGATATTTTGAAATTGATTTATTTTAATTTTTATGTATATGTAAATATTTTACAATCTAATTTGAATTTTAAATGTGATTTTTTCTGATTGAATTGAAGTGAGTTTATCGAATTTTCGTTAATCAGGTTAATTTTAAACAATTTTACGAACGAGTGTCTTTTCGTTTTTACTAGAAAGATGGGTTAGTGGGTTGACCATAGTTAAAGGGTATTTTTGACACGTGGTAATACGTGTTAGGTGATTATAAGAAAGAAATGTGATTAAATAAGGTTTTGATCATATTGACTTAAACTAAGAGCGTGTTCGGCATAAAAATGGAAAGTTTCACTTAGCCACGTGTCCAGTTGGCAAATTATTAACCAATTAGAGAATGTTACGTGGCATGGTAGATGATAGTGGGACCCATGTAAAGAAAACTTTTCTTGATTGTAGTGAAAGTTTTAATATGAAAATGTCATAAATCGAAGGATTTTTCTTTGGATGAAACGATAAGCTAAAAGCCCAAAGTTTACGCGTATTGCGTGTGGGCCGTAGATGTTTGTTACCGCGAAATTTCGATGGTATCCAAGGCCCATACAACCCATTACCCATGTCGTAATTATTCTACAAATTCTTGTATGAGATGGTTTTAACGCGAAAGGCGTTTTATAAATGGGTTAAATAGCACAAATAATACTATATTAAATTTTTTATTTGTGGTTGTCTCATCGAAAGACGATCTCTAACAAGTGTAGATCTAATCATTCTGAGAGGTCGCTTGGATTGAAGGTAAACATTTAAGGTATTAAAAAAGTCAAACTAATGTAACAAAGGTGATTACAGATGCAAATGAAGTTATTGAAATAATTATGATAAAGGTACAATAGAGTAAATTAAAAAAGATAAATAGAAAAAGAGTTTAATTTCACTTATTTGGGTAAATTTATACCCCGAAATAAGGAAACTTATTGCTATTTTCTCTATTTTTCATTACCTTTTGATTTTCTTTGTTAACATATTTATAAGGTCTTTAGCTGAAAACAAATCATATGTATTTTTTTAAAATTTTTTTTATGGGTTTACAACAAGTAAAATCGAATAACCTAAAACTTATATAGCATTAAAGTTGACTTTTTTACATGACAATATGTTAGCTTTAGAATGTTTGCTTTAAAAAGAACTTAGGATATAAGATTAAAGTTTTATCTTCAATGTATGGTTGTGAAATTGAAAAAATTTTAAATATATATTTGATCACATTTATATTCTATTTTTTCATTAAAAATAAAGCATTTAGCTAGAATCTTTTCATAGACTATTTGTTTACTTTCTTTTGGTGGTGGGGGAATTTGTGTACTCTTTATTCAAAGGAGGCAATCAACATCCATTTGATGGGTTTAAAGTGTATAAGTCGGTTGGATAAATCCAACCTTAATTAAATTTGTCATTTCTACAAGTTGGCTTTTAATAAGCTTGTTGACAAATGTTAATCTTTTTGTTGATATTAATGTTTAGTTGTGCAAGATTTGTTGACAAATGCTAATGGTGGTTTATGTAGGTCTGTCAAACAGATTAGGTTGAGTCGGGTTCGGGTTAGGGTCATATATAAACAAGTCAGAAAACCTTTGACCTAAACCCAACCTATTTAGTTGATTGGGTCGGAAATCACAACTTTGACCCAACCTGCAACAGATCAGGTTCACCTGATTTCGACCCACTTAACCTGTTTATAATTTTTTTGTTTTCGTTTTAAGGTTTTTAATGTTGATTAAATCTAATTTTTTTAGGCTTTCATTTTAACTTTATGTTTTTTTTTGTTGTTTATTTTGTATTTACTATGAAACTAAGAAAATATTAAATGAACTAGGTTCATCTTATACTTATTGATTTAACTCGAAATTAATACATTTAATTAAATGGGTTATACATGTTTTTTTCAGGTTTAAAATTTTGACCCGAACCTATCCCATTTCATAAACAAATCAGGTCGGGTTGACCCATTTAATTAATTGGGTCAAAAGTCTCAATCCAAACACACTTATTCAGGTTACGTTCAGGTTGGGTTAGCAGGTCGGGTCAACTTTTGTCAGTCCTACCTTTATGGGTATGCGTTATCGTCTTAATTTCTTCTTTAGAATTAAATCATAGTTTCGATGAACGGAATATACTGATTTTGATTATCATTATGATAAATCGATTCTTATTTTATCTTTTAATTTTATCAAATCCTCTTTCTTCATCCCATTCACATTTTTCTATCTATTTTTTTCTTGTAATATTTTAGGCCGACATTCTAATCGATTGTTTCAAGCAATTTTAGAGAATGCGGGAGTAAAAAACTATACTAGTAATACTCCCTCCTATTTAAGGTATTAGTCCCATTTGACTTTTAACACTATTCATCAATCACTTTTAATTTGTATTTTATTTTTAATCTATAAGTTATAGTATCGTCAAGTGAGGTCTTATTTAATTCATTTTAATGCAAAGATCATTAATATCAACTTTTTACAATTTTTAATTATACACAATCAGAGATATTAACGATGGAATTGTTGCATTGGCAAATGTGCCCGGTCAAATGGGACTATTAAGATGAATAAGAGGGAGTATAGGATAGTGTGGATCCCATAGCCGAAATACAATTGATCATTATTTATTTATATACAATGTTATTAAAAAAAAAAAACAACTAGAGCTCTATATGGACAGAAGAGCTCAAGGGCAAAGCACTAGTTGCCTTTTTATCACCAAAACAAATAGAAACATGTATATATGTATCTTTCTTACACCTCTAAAGGATCTTGATCTATAATTAGAATTCTGAGTTCGCCTCTAAATGGAACAACCCTGATCTAAGAGGATTCTCCCATTTCCTTCTTTTGCGCCCTCTCAGCCTTATCAAGTCGATCTTCAAACATTTTCCACTCCTTTTGACATCTTCTTCGCACCTATAAGGAACACTTTTATTAGACTCACAAACAAGCCTAAATCCGGAAAAAGTGTAATAGTATATATACATGATATATTTAGGTCCTGTTGTTGATTCGTGGGACTAACCAATTTAGGCCACTATACTTTCAATCATAAATGTCGATGTCATTCTAAGGATTTAACATCCTTTATGGTAATCGATATTCGATAGTTTAAATGAACGCACAAAGAAACTAGTTCACTTACCCCTTGCCAAGGAGATAAACCGTCTGCTGATTCACCCTGAGACGAACCCCATTTGACAACTTAAGTTACTATCGTCGAGAAAATGAGCAAGTAACGATACCAAAAAGAAAGCTAAATTTACGTACCTGACTACCAAGGGAAGGAACGCGTTTATGAACAATCCATTGTGTATCTACGACTCCTATTTTCTCGAATGCAGGCTGTTTTCGAGTGTATAAAGAAACAAAGCTATTAATACTTCTATAAGTACACAGTACATGATAATAATGTGTTCAAGATTCAGCCACAAACCTCCACACATTTTCTTAGAGCAAAGTCTATACCCCATCCATGGACTAAATCATTCTGCAATGTTGTTAATCATAATCAGTCTCGGGTTTTTCTAATCAGCTTGTCGATTTGGTTTTATTTTTATGCTCGGGTCTAGTTATGGATGTATAGTGTACCTGAATCATATGCCATACGCAACGCCATGCCTCCCTAGAGAAAACTGGAGCCATAATCTCTACAAATCTGATCGGATATTAAGAATCGGATAGTTTACAGTTAGCGTCAAATGAACTTTAAAGACGAGGTGTGTGTACACAATACGAATGGATATACGTACGCAGCACAAGGGGGTAGATGAGGGTCCTTGCACCAGCCTGGTTTCTCCTCTGTTTCCCTGCAGAATGGACCCAAAAATGAATGAAGTGTTATGAGTTATTTCTATTGCAAAAGAAAAAAATGACATTGTATTCAGTATAATTACTTGTGAACTTCACTATTATGTCTTTTTCTAGTCATTTGCCATGTAAATGGACTCTTAGGATCCACCCCAGGTTGCGAAATCTCCAAACGATGTTTCTTTACCATCTCAATGTACCTAAAGTTTTGACAAAATATGCACGATTTAGACATAAAGTGATTGCTTGGCATGTAGAAAACTCGAGAATTGTTTTGTTCGTTACAGATAAGGACGAATAAGTTCAAGTCGTATGGAATAGAGCCTAAGCTCGACATCATGTACTTGATCAAAAGATTCCTAAACGTAAAGGGTGATACTGAGCGATACTTACTTTTCGGAATCAAAATTCTCCACTCCTAAGTCTTCATCCCAGATAAAGATGTATTCATATGGTGCCACTATGTCAGGGTGTAGAAAGCGTTTTGCATACCACCTTTACCAATCAGTAAAAACGGGATTAGTACGATGAACAAACAGACAACCTTCCCAAAGACAAGAAGAGTACTAAGTGCTGACCATTTAGTTTGTTTTGGTACACTGACATGGATAGCGCGCTTCGACCACTCAAACTGATCCCATTCACTAGTCTTCCCATCGTAATGGAAGAGAGCGATACTGAAGTTGCCCGAAAACTATGCAAAGATAAAAAAACATGGATTACTACAAGACTAGTGTTAAGAGTTGTAGATGGCTTGAATGAATAGATTTGAACCTTTTTGACGGCTGCATCAATATTTTCCTTCATAGCTAACCCAACTGTGAAAGCCACTAAATACTTGGGTTTGGTGGGCAGATCCTGCAGAAACTAAATGTCAGATTTTGAACTTCATCTACCAAAGATTTAGTATAATCATCAATGTTTTAACTTCAGTTCAAAGTGCATTTCTTGTGTATTTTTGAGAAACCAGCGTTGAAAAATGGATATAGGAGGATTCATTTGGGATGTAAGAAGCCCCTTTGATATCTCTGCATCTGCAGAGAATTTAGGATGTGAAAACACAGAGCCAAAGGGCTGATTGTTGAATAGGAAAAAGAGTGGATCTGAGGGGTCTCATATGAATTATCTTATTTGAAAAAATCCCAGTTCTTTGGAAAATCTATCTCGTGTCTGGTACCGCATGGTTTTGAGGAGCCAAAGGTTTATAGTTCTTTGGTTTTGGTTTATGATAAACTATGATAAATGACTCACTGAATCATACGCACTTCGTATTTATGTTAGGTTGCAAGGATCACATAAAAAAACTATTTGTTCAACAAGTTTTAGGTTGCGTATATTATACCCTTCCAAATGAGCTTAGATGAGAGTCACCTAATGACATTGAGATAATGAAATGTTGTTGCCTCGATTTTTTATGTGAGATTTTGCAATGTGTCAAAAGAACTCCAAGGATCAAGAAAAATTAAAACAAACTTATGTTGATTTTTTTTGCCTAACAGTCACTAAGACCCAAACTTAAAAGTACTTGAATGTAAAAAGTAAAATGATATCTTAACAAGCTAATTCAGCTGTTGAAGCATGTTCACATACCTCACTAGGAAGACCCCATAGTCTACGGGGAAATAAGTCGGACTTTGATACCACTATCCCTGGCGGTAGTCGTTCTGCTCCTGTCGGGTTTGATTGGACCCGAATAGGCATCTAACAATCAATAACAATATTGTTTACGGTTAAAATCTCTTCTTTAGATTCTAGTCGTTCAACTAAATCAATCATCTTGAGTGAATAAGCATCAAAACACTAATTCTATACATGATAAAATGGCCTAAATATAAAAAAGGTGTACAAACAAACCCTTTAAAAAGTGTTGTTCAGAATCGGGCCTGAATAGCACCATCTAATATTTGAGAGCTTTTGTTTTGGCGCCCTAGGCGGTCGGTTACCCAGAATGTGCAAAGAACCGGCCATGTCAATATGCAATGACAAAGAACAGAAAACCTACCTTTACTGGGTCATTCAAGGGGAGACTTTGTCTAAGATCATCCTTAATGGGTTGAACATAAGTGGTGGGCAGAATTGCCACAGGAAGATAATTCACTGGATTTAGCTGCATTATTCAGAAGGGTTTGCAATAAATTCAATAACAATTCACACACATAAAACTTTGATGAAACAAATAAAATGTAGATTTTAACAGAACAGCATATGCATACCTTAGAAACTGAAAGAAGTGAAACATAAACACCAACCACAAATCCTATAAAAATTCCAAATGAAGTTGTTGCTATAAGCCGTAACGAGTCATGTGGTTTCCTGCTCACCATTCTGCATCCAACAAGGTTGAAAATTGAACAACCAAAAAGTTTTAAAGCTCTGGTTTTTGCACCATGTTTTCCCATGCTTGCAGTTCTATATGAGCCTATGGTTGAAAACTAATCCAACAAACTAAATGGAGGCCTATAAGCACACCTCTTAGACAATTCTTAGTAACTCTATACAATAAAGAAGAGATCATTGAAAGGCATAGACAGACAAAAGAAACATTTGTGAGATTGGTTTTATCATTAAATGAGATGTGCACAAACCAAAACAGAAACAAAAGTGTCATGTTAAATGAAAACAGGAAAGTGATATCTAAAGAAAATCTCGAACATTAATTGCACTAACTGATGCGTGATTTGGTAATAAATTTTGAAATTAATACTATCTAAAGTAATGTACTTGACGATATAATCGTATTCCTAATGCTACATATTCCATAACCCATCAAAACAAAATATATTTCGACTCGTTTGGTTATTGGTATCAAATGGCGAGAACATTAGTGAAAATACCACATTGAAAATTACCAACAAAACTCATTACCATCACCACATTTTAATACAAATAATCAAACACTTTGAATGATCACACATATATAACCTATGCAATCATACCTTGATTAAGTGGAGAATGAAGTATTAAGTCTACAATGATCAACTTCAATGAAGCCAAATTCAAGGCAATACAACAAAAAGAACCAAGAAAAATGTCACCAAGCACAAAAGGCAAAACAAAATGAAGCAAATTAAGAACTAAATGTATAAGCATAAATAGAGTATAGACACCTTTGAATATAATAGGTAAATTAAAGAAGACCAATTCAATGAAGGACAAAACAGTGTGCCTTTTAGTTTCATTTCAACTAAGTAATAAGCAACTCCATTAACAAGCAATTAAGTAAACCAGTAATTAAGCTAACAAGTGCCCTTTTGACTAAAACCACCATTAGTCCAATACAAATATACAATCATTAATTATGGAAACATCCCACTTCCCAAAAATTCATACAAAAAATAAATTAACAAAGTTGAAATCAATAAAACGTCTAAAAACAGTTACCCAACAATAAAATTTATTCAAGGGGTACTAAATTCACAAATTAATGCATCATAATCAAAGTAAAATGTAGACAACCTAGAATAAGAAGCTCTAGAAAACAGGGATACATAGAAATTAGCATAACTAAATAAAGTTTAAAATATACCTTATTAGTTAAATTTTTTGAGGAGAAATGCTTAAATGGGTAGTGATAAAATCACGAGAAAAAAACACCCAGATTGTTAAAAAAATGGAAAAGCGTGAAAAGAAACAAGATTAAGCACCCTTCTCATCAGTCATAAGAACAGCTGATGAGAAAGGGCTTTTTAGTATTGATTTTCACAATATGAATGCTTAATGGTGTTGTTTTTCTTGTTTTCTGTTTTGGTTGATTAAATTTCTGTATTTTGAGGAGAAATGAAAAGAGAAAGAGGATGAATTGGGAGATTTTGGTGCACTTTTAATTGCGGGAGTTTGTTTTTTGGGGATTTGATTGGTTATTGTTTTAGTATTGTTTGTTGTGATTAATTAATTGTTTGAGAATTAAACATGTTGGAATTCATATGATACACGGCGCGGAAATGTATGAGGGATTCTTCCAAGTCTTGCATGGGGATGGGCGGGCCCATAGGAAAAGAGACCAATAGTACACCTTTTTAAATGCATCTAAGTTTTGAAATTTGACCGGTGTTCAAAACAGACTCGATGACCCGATAGACACTCGATTATATAACCGAATTCGATTTGACCCGACTTAAAAATTGATCTGTAATTATGTAAAAACCAATGTGAATACAAAATTCGATTTTGAACCGACCCGAAACACCTGACCGAAAATCATCTCGATGACCGGGATGAACACCTCTAGCTACTCTGATGAAAGATCGTCTCTTAAAAAGACGACTTTAAAATAAGAAGTTTATAATTTCTTTTTTGGAAATAAAGAAGTCATATTTTTATTTTTTTTTCTTTAATGTGTTTTAATTGGGTTATTTTGTCTATGAATCTAATGCGTCTCTCTAAAAGACCGTTTCTCACAGCAACTTGTATTGAAATTTTAACTTAAAAATTACGATCATCTAAACTATTCTTGTCAAAAACCATCTTTCAACAAAAAAAATTTATGATTTACAATAGCTAACTAAGAATTAGACATGTCAAATTCATCGATTAAATTGATTTTAGACCTATACCAAACATGAGTCGATCCTTTTACATGATCCAAATTGATTGTTAAACAACCTTGTTGATCGCAATTATATAGAGAATTGTAAGAGTTTATAATCAAATATTTAAGTTACTTCTTTTTAAATTCTTCTCAATAATATAGATAACTTTTGATATACTCCCTTCATTTTTTCACTAATTTTTTAATGAAATTTTTCATTGTGAGACGATTTTAATTGGGCCAGCACAAACTCTTTAAAGAAAATTTACTTCTTATAAAGAAAATTACAATTTGGGCGTGTATGTACATGTGATGTGGGTACAAGTCTATTGGTAAAAAATTTTGTACTTTAGTTTCGTTAAGTTGAGTTGATTTAACGTCAATAATCCTTACTTATACTTGCTATCTCATCACAAATTTTTATTTTACCTCTTATTTATGATGTATCTCCACTAATTATAAGCATTAATAACAATCATAAAATTACAATATGGGCGCAGGGCCGGCTCTAAGCAAGGGCAAGACGGGTCTACGCCCAGGGCCCCTAAAATTTTTAGTTTTCAATTAGGGTTAAGGTTTGAACTTTTCTATATATACAATAGTTTAAGAGCCCATAAATAATATTTCGCCTCGGACCTCTAAAAATCTAGAGTCGGCCCTGTATGGGCGTGTATGTACATGTGATGTAGTCTATTGGTAAAATATAGTCCGTTTTGTATGAGATCGTTTACTGTAAGACGAGTCCATATAAAAAGTTTATTATGCTAAAAATTTTATTATTAGACTATTTAACTTGAATATGGGGCATGTCTTACGGTAAGACCGTCTCATACAGGAATTTGTGGGTAAAACAACATTGAGATGGAGTTGGAGTTTGACTAGATTGAGAAAGAGTAATTGAGAATTGACTAGTTGAGCATTGACTGAGTTTGCAAAATTGAAAAGTCAATGGATCTGCCTAAACTTGCGTAACCTACACAATGGGTCACATATTCCAACTTATAAAGTTGACACTTCTAGGTCTACCTTAACATTCAATTACAAATTACAATCGTGATCATGCATGCCCTTTTTTTGTGTAAACTAAACCTTCTTGTTATTTTCATTATGCTTAGTTGTTATTATTATTATTATTATTATTATTATTATTATTATTATACATCGTTATTATTTTATGCGTACAGGATATATTAAAGGAAAAAAGAGAGCTAGAGGAGGGATATAACGTTAATTAAACTCAAGTTCTATATTATATGTTAATTATAGACTTGTTTTAGAATAAATTAAACCTAAAAATTAGTCTTTAAGAGCATGTACAATGGTGATCCTTTTATTTCCTTGTACTTTCTCTTATGTCCTTATGTCGTTGTTCATTATTTATTTAACCTCACTACAAAAATTACATTTTATGTGAAAAATATTATAAAATCTTATTATTAAATGTGAGTATTTAAGATGAAAAATCATAATAATAATGAACCTATACATCAATATAATCTAACTTATTCTTCTATATCTTAATTAATTAGGTCCCCAATTGTCTATATAAGGGTGCTAAGAAATTATCCCTCTTATCTAAACACATTAAATTTAAAACCAACACAAAATTCCGACCAAGGCCTGACTAATCCAACCCATTTTTCTAATATTTTTGGTGAATTTTTAAGTTTTTCATCAATATTTTCAATCTATAAGCAATTATTTTATCGTTTATTTTTACTATTAAATTAATATTTCATATTTATGACTTAAAAAGCTAATTTTGGCCCAATATAACAAAAATTAATATTGAAATTAACGAAAATTAAATGACATTTTAGCGATCTTCTAGTCTTCATCATCGTCATCAAACCTGGTGTATCCCACTCATAGAAAACTATGATCAGGGTCTGGGGAGGGAAGATAGTAATAGGTTTGACTTGAAACAAAGTCGACCAAGCCCGATCAACCAATTTGACCGGTCTATTCTAATACACGAACCGAGGTATTCCAAGAAATTTTGCAAGATATCTGAAAGGACAATAGTTTCAATATAAGCAGGCTAAAAGTATTAACGAATTTACACTCATCTATTTATGACTTATGATATTGATCTAACTTCTGAAGACAGCCAGGGGATGTGGGTTTTTATATTTACAGGTTGCAATTTCAAATGCTGCTTCCTAAACGATATGATACGATATGATATACCATATTATACGATGAGTACTATACACGAGACGGCTCTTTGAATGATAGAAAATACGCCTTATTGTGCACCCTCGGCTGCAGTGCTGTGATCATACGGTGTTGAAGATGGAAACCAAACTTCTACTCGTGTCCCACCTGATCCGAGAGCAGCATCAGCGTTTCGAGGAGAGATGACACGTAGGACACATCCGTAGCTCTCGAGAATCTCACGTGCAACTGTGAGGCCAGCGACAAAGTTCCATGTCATGTTGTCCTCCATCATATGCTCCGAAAAAAGTTCAGCTCCGAAGGGTGTAAGGGAATGCATCTGTGTCTGCAAATTAACAGGAAATGAAGAGAAGCAAATTATATGTGCTGTGATCAAATGTTACGTTGATTTCCTCGAGAAACATAAATTGGGAAAGGCGCATTGTGGTCAGTTGCGGGCTATTTTTTGGGTCATTTTGAACGAATTAGGTAGCGAATTATATTACACTGATTCAGCTAGAAAATCATGGGTTTGGATACGCAACCAATGGCATCGAAAGATTCATGTATAACCAATAAATTGTCAACTACAGTTACACTCGTGCTTTGATGCATTCCTTGTAAAGGTGTTCAAACAGACCTGATGACCCGATATTTAATATAACCGAACCCGACTTGACCCGACGTCAAAATGAATTTAAAATTATGTAAAAATAAATGTGGACACAAAACCCGATTTCGAACAGACCCGAAACACGTGACCTAAAATCAACCCGATGACCCGAATGAAAACCTCTAATTCGGTGTAAGGGAGCACAATCTTGTTTACTAATCAATAAATTCATGTTATAGCTCACAGATAATCTTACCATGTAGTGCATATCAGGACCATCATCGTCAATCACAACAAGAGCACCACCAGCAGGCGCTCCAACAGAGACGATTTCAACTTTGCCCCCAACATGTGTGCGCAATAGTGCACCCTCTATTAGATTTCCTAATGCCTGTCGCACAGCCGGTTCTTCAACAGCGACAGGAAGGTGATGGGAATATTCACTTAATTCCAAAACACGCTTCTGGTTCTGAGCAAGAGGCTGCGCAGCTCCAACCAAATCCACCAGTACATCAGAAACATTACACGGTCTTCCTGACAAGAGAAAAAAGCATAAGCAAACGCGAGAACAAAAGGTAGCACGTCGAGCAGGGAAGAACTATAAAGTGTTCCATCAAACCAAACATGAGAAACTAATTATTTTTTTTATTTCCCATTGAAAATAATTTCATAATAATTTTTTTCCATGGAAAATATATTCCGTCAAATTGAAAATCTCTTGGTCTAGACTCTAGATCGGTTACTCTCAATTTTCATTTTCAAAGTGCAATTTTTCACAAACCTTACATGAGCTTTCAGGACTTCCACAGAGATATCATTTCAGGACCTTGATTGGTAAAATCCCACGGCAACAAAGCGCTTCACAAGTTCACATAGCCTTGGCAAAGGTGCAAGCTGTGACAACGGGTCGGGTCGGGCCAAAATCTAAATGGGTGCCAGGTCGGGTCATGTTAAATTTAAACGGGTCGGCAAGTCAAAGCCCATTTACACACGATCCATTTTGACCCGTTTTTTAAAAGCTCATATAATAGTTTTTTATTCTACTTTTATGGCCCGTTTGGTCGACTCGCCTATATAATAATATCTTGTAAAAATATAAAAAAAGTGGTAAAACTCTTATCCCACCAATTCCTATAATTATCCAACCCAGATCGGCCCGACCCATTACACCAAGGCCCATTAATGGTCCAACCCATTATTGATCCAACTCGCTAACGACCCATTACAATGTGACCCGACCCTTGATCTGTTGGGTCGACCCGGCCCATCAAACAACTCTAAGAGATAACGCTTGTACCTTTGCCAAGTTGACTAGAAAAAGTAACAATGATCTCCCTAGTTGTTACACCTATACCTGATGCTATGCTGTCGTAAAGGTGCTAGTGCTAATGGTGGCATTGGCATCTCCAAATCTTTTAGTCGTAGAGAATGTTTTTGATCAAAGTCTCTTTTTTTATCAGCAGAAGCATGAGTTGACAAGCCTTTTCCTAATTTGAATATCCTCTTTTCAGGTTCAGCATGTGAGCCGTCCATTTTTTTCAAAGATTCTTCATTGAACCTCATTATGTTTGCCTAAAAAAATACGATCAATACAGTGAGATGTTAGTCCTGAATCATAGAAGAAGCATACACCAAAGGATAACTAGAGCAACACAAAAATGCCAAAGCCTTAACCCATGGGATTGGCTACAACAGATGAAACGGATTTTAAAAGTACACACTAGTTTTCAATCTATGAAACTGCTGACGACAAGAAGACAATTGGCTTCATAGTTGCAATGTATGTTACTTGGACTCAGGTAATGATGTTGGATACCGGTACGTGTTCAATTGTCGGATACGTCTAAATATTCAATTTTACGCCTAAAATAAAGTGTCTAAGTGCCATACCACTGTCCAAGCATCAATGAACAGACATGGGTACATGAAGCAAAATGAAGAATCCGAGCAACATAGGTTGCAATCATAGAAGCTTTCAACCTACTACTAGAAGGAATTATGTGCAAAAAAATGGGGGACTACTAATATAGCTACATAACTAAATAAGGACACAATAAAGGATGCAGTAACGGGTGCGATATGGTTTCCGTACCGCATCATATTTAGTAAATTTGCAAAATTTCCTGTAAAGGAAGGTCTCATGACTTACATTAAAAATTTATTCAAAGAAAAAAGGCTGGCTAAAAGCTACTTTTAAATAAATCAAAAAAATATTTGAAGTCAACAGACTAAAGATACACCTTTGTCAAGAGAACAGCATCCTGCAGCTGTTGCAGGGTGTCACACATACGATCACCTTGAGCTATTAAGTCTTCTACAATGTCATGAGCAATCTGTAAGATGCCAAGTACAATAATGTCAATGTATACGGGCAATATATAAAGGAACAAGATGAGGTAAATAAAAATTAAAAAAAAAATGATTCTTTGGATAACAGATGCAGCACCTCGCTTCTTTTTATCTGAACAGATAGCATTTTGGATAAAGTCCGTAAACTCGATAATGGCCCGCGTATCTGATGACAATCAATAAAAACAGCAAGCAAATTAGTTCTTCTTCGTCATTTAAAAGCAAGGCAGAGAAAAAAGACGATAACTTACTTGCTCAACGAGATTACTCATACGAATGTTATTTTGCCAAGATGACTGTTGAAGCAACATCGATTTCTAGAACAAAGACAAAAAAAAGGTAAGAAAGATCCAGCAAGAGGGTAGAGAAGGAAAGAAACATGTTAAAGTATATAAAAGATGTACTTGTTGCTGAAAATTCATAAAGATATACGTTTCCAAAACTACGTTCCCCAATACTTTTTTCAAACCCCAAATCATTTATAATGCCAAAACCTTCTTTTCTATTGCTTTATATCATTCTGTTTTAGTTATTTTCTTCTTACATTTTCCTTCTATTCCTTTTATTTTCCATTGTAAACTAAAATTGTACCTATGTTTTCGAAACACTAAATTAATGTTTCTTGTTCCAATTTCCATTTCTCATACCGTTTCGAACTTCATTTCAAGTAACAATGAGTACGGTTGCAATACCATGATGTGGGCAATATTTTGCACGATGACATCAATATGGACTCACTCCATTGAGTTCTCCATAGTGAATTCTTCCCATGAAGGGAGGAAAATCTTGTGTAGGTTGGCATAAAAAATAGTTCTCAAAAACAATGAGTAATTGGCATTAAAAGTTATCGGAAACGAGTAATTTAATGTTGCACAGTAAGCCCATCAAATATTATAATCTCAAACAATATTTTCCCTAATAGCTAAAAATCAAATAACATCCATGAGTTTTCCACGATAATCAAGCTTCCCACAATTGGCAGTTCATTTCTCCAAAAGGGATGCGAGTTTGAACATATATAATCTCTCCCTCTACCGGGAAGTTATTTCCTAATGTGACCACCAATACAAGCGTAAAAAAAGGTCTCTTCAAACATACTTACCACCTATCATCACGAAAATAATCCTACATAACAGTAGGGTGCCAAACCTTTTTCTCCTAATATATCCAAAAAAATGGGTAATGACCTTAGAAGGGAAATATTTGTCTACATGGAACCCAATAGCACTACCAAGTTTCTATACACCAACACAAAACATATTTGTTATACACAGGACTTTTAGGATAAGTTTCTATGCACCAACACAAAGGACTTTGAAGATGAGTTAACACCAAATAAATATACAGGTACAAATGCACATGGGCAACAAAAAACTTGATAAAAGATACTTTAAGAGCAACAGGAGTGATTTAAAATTCTGCCATTATCACGATGTGTATAGGAATATATATCAAGTGAACCCTAAAATAGATGAAGATCTATGGTCTCATCACAATCCTGATAGTAATTGCTATGGGACCAAATCAAACTTTACCCAATCGCAACGGAAAGGGAGGCAACTTTACATGAAAATATTTGCATTGCTTATATCAAGGGACCAAATTCTAATAAAACTAGGTGGAGGCAACTAAAGATGAAAATAATTGAGGTCAAGCTACCTGATCCATGACATAAGCCATAGCAAGGGAGCGAGAAATGTTTATGGCATTTAATCTCTGATCAGCAGAGAGATTGAAATACGTCAATGGATTTCCACTGCCAAGAGGAATATTTGGAGACTTCAAATCAAAACTAGGGGGCAACGAATACAACTCTTCAGGAGATGGAAATTGCGAAGCATCATGAGACCCCCTGTCATGATCAACACCGGGAAGCTCAGCAACCAAAAATCCAACAACAAATGGGTGTTTGACCATCGGGAATACAACAGCTCTACACTCGGGTATTGCCTCGGCCTACAATTTAGAAAAAACCAAAACCAAAGATAAGTCACTGAATCATGAGGCATTATCATGAGATAATATTAATAATATTGTTAAATTGAATTATTAGTTTAAAGCCTACTTGCAGATTAGAAAGAGTAGCTTCAGCGCCACGCAATCCAGCAGGAATATCAAAATTACCAATTAATAAGATAATTTCAGACGCATCCACTGTTGGATAAAAGATAACACGTCGCAGCTCCAACCGGTCCATAACATAGCTACCAGCAGGCCTAACATAAACCTGCACTAACGAAAGAATAATGTAAATAAGGAGGTCAAACAACTACCATATAATAATCCAAACCAATATGAAAGCCCAAACAACAATTGCTGAGTAATCTCATTTAAGCACAGCATCAAAACAACAAAAAAGAAAGATACTTCAGCAACATCTCCCCATAACAACATTGTCTATCCATACACTACCGAATCAACTTTAAGATAATGCCATCATTTCTATCGTCAAAGAAGTTTTCTGAGTCTTTGAAATAACTTCATGACTGAGAAGGGATAAAGAAATTCGTAGTTGCATCCTTACACCTAAGTTACTAGGACACACGTACTTGAGTCAGTACATGTCCAAGTCGGCCATTTTCTATTTTAAAAAAAAAGTTATGTTGTTTTTGGCCATCCCAAGGAATTTGCCCCATATAACACTTTAAGACGTCCTTATATGTTGGCCATTCTACATATTAAAACTTGCCTCAGTATTTTACTTGAAGTTTCTCCCCCTGTATCTTGCTCGACCCACTTATATATCATGAAAGTAAGTTCAACTCACATAGAGTAGAGCAAAAGAGTACATAGAGTGAAAACTTACTTCGAGTTTGCCTCATTAACTATTATAAATGTTGTCCAACCCAATATTTTTAAGAGACCAAACTCATGGACAGAAGAGTACATAGAGTGAAAAGTAAACTCCAAACAACATAGATTTGCACCCTCTCAAATTCTATCCACCCAATAGCAAGACCTTACTTGGCTAGGACTGCAAAATTATGTCCCTAAAACACCAGTAAAATATAGTCGAAACCCTTCAAAATTAGGACCTCCGACGTGCTCATGCCTCTAACACCCCTTTGATTCCATCCTTACTCACCAGAATGGACTTACTAGGCCAACACTATACAATTTTGTGGGTAAATAGTAAAAACTACCATGATCAATAAAAAGCTCCAAGGCATTTCCTTTTGAGTGCACAATGAAAATCATCAACGTTTTCCTAATTGCTATCATTCAACAACACAAAAAAGAAGGCAAAAGAGTAATAACAAGTAATAGTATAATGAAGTAACATTGTTATGATTGGGTGTGACTTAGGTCCTTAATCCATGTTGAAAATGCCCAAGTAAAGAAGGGGTTAAAAAGGGTCAGAAGCTAAAGCCGCCTCGGCTTTATATGCTGTCTTGTTTCTGTTATTTTTCTTAGGTTCTTAATTGTAAGTGATATAAATCTCTAGATTACTTTCGTATTTTTCTCCCTCTCTAAATCTCTATCATTTCTCAATTGGTGATCATACTTCCATTGTAGCTCCATTGGAGTTTCTTGAAAGGCAATAAAGACCGCGGATGTAGCCCAATTACGGGTGAACCACATAAATCTTTGTGTGTGTTTTGATTGCTTTTTTTTGCTTTTACATTGTTGTTCTTGATAGTTGTTTGATTGATTCTGCTTTAGGTCTTACTTCTTAGTGTCCATACCAATTCTTGAGACACTAATCATTGATCCTTGGTAGTGGGGTCTCAATTCGTTCATACATAATCCTAAATAGTCAAATTAAAAATGAAAATTTCAATAAAACAAAAATCAAATCACTCATTCAACTAGTCTTTTCAATATTTAAACAACAACCCATCATTATTTACTTAAAAACTGAATAAGAAAATAATTCTTTAACTAACACAAAAGTTTCAAAACTAAAACTTACAGATAGAATGGCATTTGGGTCGACAATTCTTCTAAAAAGTTGCAATTGATCAAGACAAAGTCGTTGAAAATCAGGGCTAGGAAGAACAATCCCTTGAGATTTAGGGTCCCTTTCAATCTTAAGGGTAAACTCAATAGGAGAAGATGAAGCCTTTCTTATAGCAGAAGCAACAGCAGAAGCAGAAGGGACCCAGTCCCCTCCTTCTTCCTCAAGAACAGGGTCATTTACATATCTCAAAGTAGCAGTAGAACTAGAACAAGAAGTTGAGAAGGTGGGTAAAAATGGTGGTTTTGGGTGTGATGGGAAATGAGAGTAGCATTTGAAAACAACAATTTTGGGATTTCAAGAAAAATATGATTTTGATTAATGGGGTTCTGAATTAGGGCAAAAAAGAGTTGGGATTGGACAAAGAATAGTGTGGAGGAATGCAGAAAGTAGAAGAAGCATTCTATGGTTTAGTTAGACTCCACAACTGTTTCTAATCTTGTTTCTTGATTGTTTGGGTTGGTGTTCCTCATAAGAGAATGGACTTTCAATTTTAGTGGAATTTGAACAAGACTGATGATAAGAAATGGTGACTAAAGTCACCATATATACTCCCCCCAATCATTTTAGATGTCATATTTGAGATTTCACACGGTTATTAAGGGTGGTATGGGGTCCATTAGAAAGATGGTAGTTGGGTATTTTTAATTGATTAAATTAATCGTAAAGGTGGTAGTTGGTATTGAGAGTAGTAAAAACGAGGGTATCTAGGTAAAAAGAAGATAGACAAAAAAAGAAATGGCAATTGATATGATTTTGCCAAATAAGAAAATGAGACAACTAAAATGATTCGGAGGGAGTATTATGTACAAGTGGTCTCTTGAGAGAACATTTTTTGTAAAGACGATTCTCAAAATTCAGCCTAAATCTATATTTAGAGTTGTAATAATATATATTTAGAATTGGACTGGGCTTTTGATAGTTGTCTTTACAATCGACGGTCTTGAGTAAGAATTTGTGTATCAGCCGGTCTTGGCCGAGACCGTCTCAAGGTGAGACGGTCCAGCCCAAGCCGCGCCTATAGGGGAGAGTAAACTGCAATTATGATCAGTTTCTATCTTAACACATTCATTTTCATAGTTAAAGTGTTCAGTTTCTAATATGATCAGTTATGCTTCTAGTATGTTTCAGTTATGCTTCTAATATGATGTTCTGTTTCTACAAATTATGCTTCTAGTATGTTCAATAACTTTAATATGATCAATTATGCTTCTAATATGATCAGTTATGAATGAATCAATTGTCAAATTATATCATGAATTATAATAGTATACTACATTCAAGAAAACTTTAAATGACAATTGTCCATTTATATCAATCAGTTTTAAGACTAAATGGATCAATTGTCCAATAAAGTGTATCAGTTTCATTGATAATAGCCTCAATTTGAGTATGTTAAGAGCACAAGTGAGTATTTTAAAATAGCAATTTAGTAAGTGGAGTGTATACTTTAAGAGGCGAAATGAGTACTTTGATATATAAACTGACTATCTTAAGATGACAACTGAGTACTTTAATATATAAATTGAGTATCTTAATATGAAAATGAACTGACTATCAAGAGATGAAAAATAGATTACTTTAAGATGAAAAATGAATATCTTAAGATGACAACTGAATACTTTAAGAGGACAATTGACTATCTTAAGATGAAAACTGAAATTTAGTTTTCAATTTGGAGGTTAAAAAGATGCCAAAAATAAAACAAAAAAAAAAAAGAAAGTTGGAAGGGACCGAGCGCGTGCAGGCCACGCGCGTTAATCTGGGCCGCAATATTGGGCCGTCTCACCTTGAGGCCGTCTCGGCCAAGTTTTGGTGTTTGTGTATTATGTATTGGTGTTTACAGTCATATTTCAGTTAGACTTTTGAGAAATCATTTTTTTAAGAGACATATCTCAAATTCAATCATTAAAAACTAAAAAAAATATAATTGGCAGGTCCAATTAGAGATGGTTTCCCAAAGAAATAAAGAGATCGTTTCTCACACAAATTTGTGATCATATTTTGGTAGTCTTTTTTGGTTTAAGTTATGGTTTTTGTTAGTGAAATAGATAAAAATAATAATTTTTCAAAATTTTTTATTATATGAAATTAAAGATATTAAAAATATAATTGTATATTAGATAGCATGAAAAAAAGTAATATTATAATTATTTAAAATCAGAGAAAATATTTAATATATGTTTTTTGTCTTTTCTTGTAATAAACATCTTAATTACAATTAATATCTATTTAATATTTTTTAAAAGGTAGCTTAAACAATTATTTTAAACAACTAACATAATAGCTAACATAAACTTTAAAGTTGTAGCAACATCCAATTACCCGGTTCCAACACCCCTACTAGTTTGTTCAGTAATTGACTATTTGGCCATTTTATTTGCAAATCTATCCTTTTTGATTTATTACTCTCTTCATCTTATTTGATTTGCACCACTTTAGAGTTGTGAGAAATGTAATTATTAGGAGTAAATTTAATATCTGGTGAAACAAGTGGAGCGTAAAATTCCATTCAAAAAAAATGGAGTGTAAAATTTAATGAATAAGATTTAACGAGAGAACTACTTGAAGATGAGATTAAAACAGAATTGTGGGGATCATACTTTAAAGGAAAGGGTGCAAAGTAATTCATGCAACCTAAATAGAAATTCATTGCAAATTAAATGAAATAATTGCTCATCTAATTACAAAAGACAAATAAAAAAAACATCCATAGATTAATTGATGATAAGGGTAATAATTATTATTAAAGAGTAAAATTAGATACGGTCGTTGACCCATTTTTCTTCTAATAAATAGTCAATACAAAAGTCATTCACTAAACAATCCCGCGCCTACAGAAGGTAAAAACTGAACAAAAATATATCTTCCAAGCGATGCCCAAACAATGAAACTTCAGGTATTGTTCAGTACACAATTGATGAAAACTAAGACTTTGTACATAATCTAGAGAGGGGAATAGGAGGGTCTGAGAAAGAACCATCTAAAACCCGGTTTGCAACCCAACGATTGGCAGCTTCCGTGTAATGTATGCTGTCCCAACTTATGTATTCCGATGGATTACTGCACGAAGTTGCATAAACTGCAGTTCCGTTCGTCGTTTCTTTGTCCCAACAAAACAACCCAGAATTGCCGGAGTGCTTGCAGCAGTATCCAAAGGGATCGACAAATCCTGCAATAATCAAATCGCACAAGATAAACAATGAGACTCGTAAAGTGTCCTTTTAAAACAAGTTTGTTTCTTGTATATGCCTCACCGTATTCCTTTGATCTACTAATAAGAGAGTATTTGGCCGAGTAAATGTCAACGTATACAAGGATGGAATCGTCGAGTTGAGTTCGCAGCTCAGAAATCCTGTTTTTGAGCTGCCTGTTGAATTCTTTAGCCACTTCATTGTGATACTTCAAGCAACCAATTTCGTCGATATTTCCAGGTTCGGGAGGAAGTTTGATCAGAAAATAAGGCAGGCAACCAATAGGTCCGGTGTTATGTATCCAGAATGTCCTTGCTCCTAGCTCGTGGAGTTTCTGAAAGAATGACGAGCAAGCCAGAGTAAGTTTTGCAAAACACCCTGCTAAATAAGGTCATTATTTGCAGTCCGCAGCTCGTCAAAAGTATGCCAGTACATAACACAGGAACCAAAGAGGTACGAGAAAGTCGAAGTGCAAAGAATATACCAAATGTATACAAGATGGGCTAGTAAGGATATTATGAAGTAATGAAATTATGCATGTCTAACTCGCACCTACCTTTATTGCCTGTGCAAACTGATTTATAAGCTCGGGAATAGCTTGACGGGCTTCAACATCGGTCATATTTGTTACTGCATAATGAATGTCATTTTGTCCGATATCAAACGTATACAAGGCCTGTGAGAAATCTTCACGTCTTGGCATGCGGTCTTTGAAACTAGCTGGGAACGAATAGCCAGAGAGTTAATGCACAATCAGAAATCGAATTTCATGAAGCTTCTTTGATCTAGAGGAAAAGATTTATCAAGTATTTCAATACAACCTTGAGCATATAGTTCATTAGTTCTCTCTTTCAACTGTTCAAACTGCAAAAGCTGTACATCGAGGGAAAGAGGATTATATCCACTTTCAAAAAGCTTCCCATCGACATGCTGGATTGTAGTCCCACTAGCAGCAAAATCTGCTCCGTGTTGAAAGTTGGCTTGGAGTGCATCTAAATATGCGCTCAGATATGGCAACCCGACCTTCTCAGCTGCAAAGATTGTTATTAAGGCAACATTAGGGAAAGGTATATGGCAAGGTGATGTACATTCGGGTGTTCACAGTTTTCAGTAGGAAATTTCGAGTCAGATCAATATAGGGTCGATAAGTGGGTTATTTCAGGTCAGATCAAGCCATACATAGTTTCGGTTAATTGCATCAATTTTGGCCACTACTATATATGAACAACCAAAGACCATGCAAGTAATTGCATTTTCTTTGTCAGGTGTATGAAGCTGAAGCAGTAAACAAGTTAGTTTAGAGTGCTAACAATAAGAATGAGTTTAGCGCGAACTCACCAATAAAATCGATGATTAGCCGCCCATCACAATTCCTCCCAGAAGGCTTACCAAAAAAGGTAATACCATTCGGATAAGGAACACGACCAAATGCAGCAGAAACACAACCAGTATCAGAATTAGAGTCACCAAAGTTATAAACGGCAGGAATTTGACATTCTTCAGATAAACCAATAGCCCTTTTGCTTCGAGATCCAAGAGATGCAACTAATATAAACCCAACAATAACAACCCCAATTGCAACTAATCGGAGGGGCTTTATAACGGGCCAACCTGTGTTCAAATTTCTACTGATACAAACAGAATACAACCAACTCATCCTCACACGAAAGTCTTTCCTCTTTCAAGCATTCCCATCAAAGATGACTCAATGTAAAGTCCTAATACAATCCCTACAAAGAACAGATTTCTTTAGTTCTTACATTGTCAATAGCAGAATAAATAGAAATCCGCACTAGAGTGCTTCCTCTTTCAGGCAGTGCCATCATAATACACAATGTAAAATTTAGTAAAGCAACTTTCTTTGGCTGTAATGTCAACAATATACATCCATTCTTGATGGAGTCAAAGATATACAACTTCGGTTTTGGATTAATGGTACTATATTAATTATAACATCAAAATAACTTATATGATTTTATTATTTAAGTGAAGTTGCATATATGTATGCTACCAAAGTTCAATCATAAACAACTTCTTCATTATCAATAACAAGCATAAGATTGCACACGCCAGACCCTTAAAGGCTTAAACCCCGCCTAACGAGAACACTTAATGGCAAGGTAATGAAACGTTGTTATGTGGGCAATGGTTAATAGCAGAAGTGCAGAACTAACAAAATATTATCACATAAAAACCCTTTTCTCTTTCAGCCATTTCATCAAACACTTTACGATCAATATAATCAAAAAAAAAAAAAAAAAAAAAAAAAAAAAAAAAAAACACTTCATAATAGTTTTACGCCTAATACAGAAACCTTACAACTTTTGAAGAAAAATCAAGCTATGCCTAATTGCCTATTACAGAGATTATGCCCAAATGCCAAAATCTAATAACTGGAATGTTGTATTTTTCGATCAAAGTAATGACATGAAGCTCGAATTTACAGTCATACAGGTGCATTAAACCCATTTCAGTGATTAAATAATTATACTCAAAATTTCAAAAGAAAATTTGATTGCTAGGAAGAACAAAAAACATACCTCAAGCTCAAATTTAAAAACTGAAATCTTTCAGGATTTGCTGATTGAATGACGGATTAAAAGAGTTCTATGATGAGATTTAAAGATATGATCTGGGATGAGATATAAACTCCTAGCATTAGAAGTGATCTGGTATTTGTTTCATTGTTTGGCAATTGGTCATTGTCTGTTGACGGTTGACTTGTTTGACTAACTGAAAATGTTTTGTTTACGTTGGTTTTAAGCTAGCTGAAAAACCATATGTTTAGGAGATATTTGGTAAATCTAAATATTGGTTGTTTAGATTTTAGAAAAAGTAGATCAATAAGTTAAAAATCAACTAAAAAGCTAGTTAAAGCAGCTTTTTTATTTTAGCTTAAAAACCAGCTTTTCTGCTACTTAAAAGTCATTTACCAAACACTTTTTTTGATTGTTTCGCCAACCAAAAGTCAACCAAAAAGTTGAGCTAGAAGCCATGAACCAAACACCACCATTATTGTTTTTTTCGTAATTTCAAGTTTACATTTCGAAAGATGGTTTAAAACTAATTAAAAGTGTTCCATGATGAAATTTAACGATGTGATTCCCGCTCTTTGATCAACCAAAAAGTCCATAAAAAATAAGTATTTAACTAAATTAAGCCAAAAAACTATTCTATAATACTCTCATGTCCCTGAGTTTCCTCTATAAAGAATTACAAGCACACGCATTATAATTCAAAATAATGTAAAATAAGTGAAATAAAGATGTTCTCTTAGAATCTCGAAAATACAAAGAAAATACTCTTAAATCTATAATCGTGTAATTTTGGACATTAGAATAAGTTTGTTCACTACATCTATATTCTATTTTCACTATAGTGAATATAAATGAACATAAAATGCAAGAGATCATTAGAAGACTTCATGCATAATTTTTCATCGACAACCTTTTATATTGTAATGTTTGATTATTATTAAACCTTTTATATAGAGAATGTAATAAGCAATAGCTCATTGGACTCCCTCGAGCATTAACGAAAAGGTGTGTAACTAAAATTTGCTGCATAACGCAAATCAAAACTCTACATAACGCAAATCAAAGTGAGAGCTTTATCAAAGTAATCCACAACCACAAAAAGTTGGGAAAAAAAAAAAAAAAATCAAAGGCCAATGAAGCCTTAAGGGAAAGACAAGAAGTATAAGATAATGTCCCATTACAAGTCAGTCACAAAAGAACACAAGATGCTTGCCTCAATACAAACAAAAAATGGCAATTATACAAGCTATCAAAATTAAACAGTTAATCAACAAAAGTCATCAACGCCCGCGAGGGCTTAGCCGTAGAATAACTTGACGGAGTTTAAGAAATTGAACAAAATATTATTTTCCGTTGCTAGCCGAATGTCAAAGGAGAGGTCTGAAGAATCCACACTTAGTTTTTCCGAAACAAAAATATCAAACAGGTTTGAATCACCATCTGTCTCCTGACCTAGACCTGCCAAAACAAAATCTAACAATCAGCCGATTGATACTAGCGTAGCGCCCAAGTCACAATCAAAGCAGAGTAGGGATCGCGGAAAAAACAATAACACACTATATCACAAGCAAACACAGAAGGTAAACCCATATGTGATACTACCGAAAGGGTGTGGATTAGAATCAACAACCAATTCACAAAACAATCCGATCATAGATACATAGTGCAAAAACAAGGCTGAATCGCATCGTGCTGTAAAGGCTTTCAAAACAATCAACCGAAATTCCCACGTCATAAAGGTGTAAAAATCTGTGCTTTAGACCGTTTTGAGGGTATCTCACGCTTCCGACAGTTGGCGTTATGATAGACACAACACTCTAGTTACCGCAGTTACAGTTTTGATCGCGCCCATTATCGCTGATACTTTTTCAATTTCCCTTTCTCAGTCTCCGAAAGCCCCTCAAAGTCCTATACTTTATTCCCTCCCACAAGTGCTTCACAAAAGCCCAAAAGTCTTCATCATAGCCATCATTGACCAATGTTGATAATCACCTTCTAACAAACGCCAAATCCCACTCTCTGATCCTTAAACCGTGCTAATCCAAAACTCATGACATGTAAACAAACCACCAACAGTTAGACCACACCACTACCAAACTCCCCCATGACTTGGAGTCTAACCTCATCACCACATTGAAGGCCACCAACTCCATACACCATCATCCCAATTATAAACCTCCACAATCTTCAAAGTCTTATCCGTAACACTACTACTTCAACTCCAGTCAAACCTCAGATTTATACTTAAAATATAATTATAGTAACATATAAGCTCTACATGAGGGTTGGCCAAAATTCAAGCGACATCAAAAGCTAAACAATTATTGGCTCTATATATAGCCTAAGCCCCAAGAGACTACTAAAAATATAACAACTAATCTAATAACAAAATACAAAGACTAATTAATATGAAATATAGATAATGCCCTTGGACCATTTGACCCAATTCATCACACAATCATAGACAACCACCAGGTGAAAGACATCTCACTTAAAAAGATAGGAGATTGTATTATTGACAATTTGAAAATATCTATATTACCTGTCAAAGTCTCTATTGCCCAGGAATCCTCCTCTATCTCTGCCGCCTTGGAAACCTCCTCTGTCTCTGTTACCTTGAAAACCTCCTCCATCCCGGTTACCTTGGAAACCTCCTCTATAGCTGTTACCTTGGAAACCTCCTCTATCTCTGTAACCTTGGAAGCCTCCTCGTCTATCTTCACCTGGTCTTGTCCATATATCTCTTGATCCACGGGACTGGGGTCTGTCCATTACTTCTGGACCCCGGACATCATCATAAGATCCAGACTGTGAAGGAGGCCTCTCTGGAAAGCTAGTAAATCTCCCAGCTCCAGAACTGGGCCTTGAGCTCGGCCTTTCCACAGCTTTCTGACCAGACCGGAACTTGTTATCAAGATCCCGTGCCAAAACTTCCAAATCTCTCTCCTTGCTCTGTATAAGATCATGTAAACTGATTTGTTCACCTTTAGACTCCACTGAAACATCATTACCAGATTCTTTCTCAAGTTCTTTCTTTAGATTCTCAATTTCTTCCTTCAAAACTTTTTCTTCCTCAGACTCCGGCCTAAAACAAGTTCAAAATGCACAGCATAAGCTTAAATGTCATGAAACTGTTTCAAGTTCTGAAAGCACGCCATCATGTTGTAGCAAGAAACACAACTCGATTTCAAAAAATAAAAATATGCATGATATGCTGCCAACAAATTTGTTGAACCAAACAAATATAGAGTTAATATTCACAATAGTCTACTGATTTTCAACTGTATGAAACTACATTCAGATAAAAAAAAATTAGAGAACTCCCATATTTAATGAATGAAGCATAAGAGATCATATTAGTTATAACGGCCACAAAAGAATGAAAAACTAGCATAACAAATAAGCATGAAAACACTAACCACGATTGAAATAAACTAGAATACAACAGAAGAAAAGAGCAAATGCATTACATACTTAGAATTAAATCAACCAAGAGAACAACATAATACGTCAACTGAGCAGAATTAACGAGCCTAGTCAATCAATCAATGGATAGAACCAAATATATGTCACCATAAAAACAGCTAGGACAAAAGCCTTAATAGCAATCAAATTAAACTTATTAAAGTTGCTAACATTGGGGCTTTGATAGTATCAGTTGGTTATATTTTGTGATTAACAACTAGCTAAAAAAGCTACTAACTTATCACTTATTATTGATCTATATCTAACTTCGGAGAAGTTATTATGACTACTATCACTAAGTTCAGGATATACATAGCCTTGAGGCTATGTGCAACGGCAATGCCAAAGCCTTAAGGCTACATAAAAGCACTCAAAATATTAACCACAATGGTGTTAAGTTCACAAGTTTCACAAGTTATAACAAAATCACACATTGATCAATGTCAACTAATGCTAATATTTCCTCTTTTAGCATCTCATACACAGCCATGAAGGTAATAAATGTCTTGAACGTACAGAAACTATCGTTGAAGACTCTTCTTGAGCCGAAAGACTCTTTTGACCGCCCTCTCCTTATGGTTATGAGACGTCGAGCCTCCTTCCCCAGACCCTGACCATAGATCTATCTATGTGCGGGAATACTGGGTATGATGATGATGATGATGAACGTACAGAAACTAGTAAATCATTGATATTTTAAAAATGCAAAGTGAAAGGAATTAGCATATTCCCACATAACAAATTTTTCCTTGGATGTCAACAATAGTGCAAAATATCGTCCACATCACCAATTTGCAATATCAATGTATAGCTTTTTGAGATCAATAGATAATATCAAAACATCAACTTTTGAACAAACAATGTGCATAAGATCTTCATTCCCATTAGTACCAAAAAATTGAGTTCAATCGACTGCAATAAACTCAAGCAAACTACCATAAAAAGAACTACAGCATAATAGGAATTCAATCATACATTCATTCATCCATTCATTCAATCATTAAGAAGTAATTAATAAAGCGCTATCCTATCCAAATCAATTAACTCACCTATCGATACGGCGATGATCCAAATCAAGATCGATTTTCCTCCAATCCAAACCCTTTTCTTCCAACAAAACCTCCCTAGGTTTAGCATCTCCAAAAGGATTCACCTTTGGTCTACTCCTCGCCTCTCCAACACTCTCCGAACGATTACTCTGCGAGCTTGTTGGCCGACTCCCCTGTGAACTAGTAGGCCTACTTCCACTACTACTCAACACTTTCTTAGCCTCAATCTCCAAATCCAATTTCTTCCAATCTAACCCTTTCTCAGCCAGTATTTCTTCTCTAGGCCTTGCCGCCCCAAAAGGGTTTGCCTTATTCACCTTCTTCACACCCTCCTCCCCATTCTCCCCATTCCTCCCAGTTGGGGGATCCAACACCAATTTGGGCCTCCCAAGCCCACTTTCCCTCTCCCCTACTCCTCCCCCTCCCCCTCCTCTCCTCCAATCTGAACCCGAATCACGAAACCCTGATCCAAAACTATTCAATCTCCCTCCTCCACTACCACTCCCACCCATCACAGCCGGACCCGGATTTAGTTTCTTCCCAAAGCTCCAATTATCAACTTCATCAGCCCTAGATCCACCACCTAATGACCCATACCTACTACCACCACCACCACTGCCACTAGTTCGGGTCTCCATTGAAATATTTTTCTTCATTGAACCCCAATTATCAACCTCATCTGCCCGCGAAGGCGGAGGAGGCATGGAATCAAAATCCCCTCGTCGTGGTTTTCGATCATCATCAAACCCACGACGAGAAGATCTACGATCATCACCATAATTAGAAAACCCACCTCCTAAACGGGGCCCACTAAACTCTTCATCAGAAGTACGAGGTTTAGGAGCAGTGGGTAACTGAAGCAATTCATCGTGTGTTAAACGAGTGGATCCGGATGGTGTTGACAATACAAACTCAGAAAATGGTATGGTTTTCTTCTTGGGTTTTTTCTTAATTGATTCTTGAAGAGATGGAAAGGTTTGAGGGTTTGTTGTTGTTGTTGTTGTTTTATCTCTCTTCTCCTCGGCTTCTTCTCGCTCAGCTTCTGCGGCCCATGAGCCGATACCACCCCAAGGTTTCGACATGGGAAATAACAATGTTAATGGTGGAAAAATGTGTGGAGGATTTGTTGAAGACGAAGAAGAATAATGTTGGTTGATAAAAACAGAAAGATGAACTAGGGTAAAGTGAGAAATAAATTCCTTTTTTTTTTTTTAAATGTGATAAATATTGTTAGACCACCAAAATCTACTTGTTTGTATTTGTATTCTATCTTGTGATCGAGGAGTATTTATATTTTGTTCAAGTCAAAAAAATACTAAAAATTTGGAAATTTGTTGCGGTAATTTAGGTTTTATTTGACATAATCATAATTGAAATTGCATGTTTCGGTTATTAAAAAGAAAATTACAAAAAAAATTACCTATTTTATTGCACAAATTCTTACTTGAGATCGTCTTTACAAAAGACGTCTCAAGATTGGGCCAACCCAATGTTTAAATTTAGAAAAAAATAACTACATTTACTAAAAATAGAAAGTGGATTGGGCTTTTGAGAGCCGTCTTCAGAAAAGACGGTCTCTCAAGAGAGTACCTGTTTTATTGTGCTACTTACAAAAAATTACATATTATAATTTTTGTTTTTTTTTTTGCAAAAAACTACTTTAACTGATATAAACGTTTTTAAAAAACTACCTATATTATCACCTTCCTTTTTAACCTCTTTCAAAGATGTAGCAACATCAGAAAGTACAATTGTCTGGGAAACATGCTTGTTGCTCTTATCTTGTGGAATTTTTATTTTGCAATAAATCCTGAAAAATTTGATCTTATTGGACTTTTGTATATTGAGTATGTAGGTTTTATGAAAGTGGTGAAAATTGAGGAATTTGAAGTTAGTGGGTTGATGAAGATGAAAAAATTTTGCAATAATTGAATTTGAAGCTTTCATGTTTACTGGGTTTCTTTAACTGGTGAAAATGGATGAATTTGAAGCTTTCATGTTTACTGGGATTTTGCAATAAGTCAGAAGAGAGTCACGTGCAAATTACATGGAAAGTCAAACAAAATTTTAATGGTCAACTAACTGAAACCGTCAATAGGTAGTCTTTTAAAAACGTTTGTATCAATTAAGGTAGTTTTTTGCAAAACAAATTAGAATAGGTAGTTTTTTGTAAGTAGCGCTATAGAATAGGTAGTTTTTGTAATTTTTCCTTAAAAAAATAATGGGAAATTCCACGTGGTAACCCTGGGGTTTTGGGTTTCCCACGTGGTAACCAAAACTTTTAAAAAATCTACATGGTAACCCCGAAGTTTACCAAATTGTTCCACCATGACCTTTTTGCACATAATATGTTAGCAAAACGTAAGAAAACATTAATTTCAAAGCTTTAAAGTTCTTGTACGCCTATCTATGCGACTTACCATTGCAAATATCATCATTTTCAACCTTTTCCCTCAATATACAAACCCAAACGCTACAATCTTTGGATTTGGAGGAAAAAATATGATTTGGATGAAAAATGGTAGAGCTGAGGTTTATGTTTTAGGTTAAAAGGCTGAAATCGATGACATTTGAAATGATGAGTCGCATAAATAGGCATACAACATCCATAAAGCTTTAAAATTAATGTTTACAAACGTTTTTATGTGCAAAAAGGTCATGATGGAACAATTACGTAAACCTCAGGGTAACAGCGTGGGTTTTTAAAAAGCTTTGGTTACCACGTGAAAAACTCAAAACCTCAGGGTTACCACGTGGAATTTCCCAAAAATAATTATTGTTGAAATAAGAAGAGAATAATTAAAAATTAGACTTATTAATAATTATTGTTTATATATGAGACGACCTTAAAATAAGAAGCTTATATATTAATAGTTGTATTGGTCGAACTATATAGCCTATGTATGGAGTTTGTCTTATGAAAAGATCTCTCACACAAGAATTTGCATACAGTTAAAATTAGTTAACCTAACTCGTAATTGGGCTGAAAACATAAAGTTGAAATTACGTCATATCTAAGCCCTAATTCTTTAGAGGCAAGGGTAAATTTTCGATTGCATTTACACAAATGCAAAATCTTTTCCATTTATAAATATTGTAAATTAGACCCCTATTAATTCTAAAAAAAATTTAAACTAGGAGAAATACAAGTGATCTGGTCTTTCAGATTACGTTATTTGTCATTAAATAATATTTTGATATTACCTATCATTTTATATTTTTACCAATACTATTTTAAAGTTTAACTTATATGAAATAGACATGTTGTTTTTATTGTATTATGAACTACATACATACACTAATTAATGCACTAATTTAAATAAAAAAATTGCTTAAATTAGAATATACATAAATTATTTATCATATTTTAAGGCTAGAATTTTCATTTTTTTTTATATATTTTGAGAACGTATCGTTATTAGTTTAAAGTATAATTAATATTATAAATTTATTTTTCAAATAAACTATCAATTTTTAGTGTATTATTCTATTAAGATATTATTATAGGAAATATTATAAGATATCATTTTCTTAGTGTACTATTCCTAGTATTATTCTATTAAGATATCATTATAGGAAATATTATTTACAAGACTTATTCTCATAATCTCACCCAATATTTTATTTATTATATCATTTCATAGACAAGCACTTTGTAAGGCACATATCAACTATTCAAATTGCAACATCTATCAATCACACTTGTAGGATTTGTTGATATATATGTTTCTATACTAGGAGTATTTTATTTGTTTTTTTTTATTTTATAATCCTTAAACTTAACTATTTTAAAAAGCAGTGAAAATTAGTGGAGTAAAGAAAGTGAATAGAGAAGGAATAAAAATAAATATACTCCAAAACTCTATTCTTTTCCTAAAAATAAATATAGTCATGTAAAAAATATTGCAAAATAAAAAGAATACAAAAGTTTATCTTTATTTTCACATAAAAAGGATAGGACAAAATATTTAGTGAGTCATATATTAAGGGAATTAACTTCTTACCAATCAGCCATAAAATCATCATCATCATCATATCCAGTGTATTCCGCTTATATAAAACTATGGTCAGGGTCTAGGAAAGGAAGAAAGATGACAGTTCATACCAATAGAGGAGAGTGCGGTCAAAGAGTCCTTCGACTTGATAAAGGTCTTCAAAGAGAGAGAAACCTACAATTACCCATAAGCCTGCTACTTATAACCCACGTTCACCATGAATAAATAAATAAAATAACTAAAAATACATAATAAATAGAATATGGATAAATAATTAAAAATAAAGCTAAATGTAGAAAAGAAGGTTAAGATCGATAAGTAAAGGCAATAAAGAATAAGGCATAAAATAATTTTTTAAAATTCCATCAACCGTGAATAACTCTTTTAGTCGTTGTTATCAAATAAGAATGAAAATTCAATCTTCTTTTGCTGAGAAAATCACTTAACAAGTATTTATGTCTTTTTACTCAAAATCATTTTCTTCTCACAATATTTTTTATTATTAATCATTGATCATTGACATTTAGGAGACTAATATATATTGATAATCCAAAATCACAAGGAAAAACACAAATTAAGATAAAGGCTATTGAAAATATAGTCATGTTTCAGTTGAAAGATGTTCCACTTTGTTTATGTAAGGTTTTGAGACCAATTTCTATCGCCCTCTCATATAGCTCTCTATTACCCTCATAACAAACTCTTTGTCTCATTTTTATGTTAGCTTGTCTCATTTTTTTTTTTTGAATATGAGTCTAATATTTTTCTTCTCTATATTCTCCCTTTTTTCTAAATACTCCACAATGTCAACTCATGACAAATTGTTGTGAGAGGCGATCTCTTTGAGAGACACTTTCTTTTGGGCCGGCCCAATATTATTAGAAAAAAATAAACGCGCGGTTCGTTACCTGTGTTTAACTATTCGGAGTTTGTACTTTTACCTATTCGAGTTGGTGTTTTAACTTTTAACCTACTAAAACATACATAATGCGGAATTTGTTCTTTACTTATTACATGTTAGTGACTTGGGCCTAGAGAGTGGTCTCTATAAGATACGGTTTCTCACTAGTTGTCAACTCATTATACCAAATTGTTATCCAAAAACTAATGACACAAAATGACCAAGTCAAAAACGTGAACGATACTAATTTTTTTCATTAACACCATATGCTTCCTCTGTTATGAAATCCTCATTACATTTTTGTTATTGACATCATTCATTGTTCAAACTTATTTTTATATTACGACTGATGTGTAAAAAAAACTATAGTCATATGAGATCTTGTGTTAATTACATACTTTCATAATATTAAACTTTTTACACCCTCCAAACCAATTCAATTGTCACATTTTCTTATTTGACAAATTTATATCAATCGTCACATTTTCTTTTTTGTCAATTTTTTTATACCTAAATACCCCATGTTCACACAAGTAAAGACCAAAATACCTTCACTTTTACTACTTACAATACTCCAACTACAACCTTTACAATTAATTTAATCAATTAAAATACTCCAACTACCATCTTTTTAATGGACTCCACACCGCCCTTAATAACCGTGTCCAAGCAAATGAGACAACTAAATTGGTTTTGAGGGAGTATAGTTTTTAAATGTGCATAATGCACTAGATTGCGTAGAAAGTCAATATAGCAAGTATGTTGGAACGGAGGAAGTCTGTCGGAATAATAAAGATGGGCCCACAAAACGAGCAAACACATGGTCACGACGTCACCGGCCCACACAACAAGTTTCCGTTGCTAACTTAAACCGTTGATTTTGCAAGTCAATTGAAAAGTAACCAAACACCCTTTAAGGCCTTGACGCGTTTCCCAACCCATAATTTATACTACTTCAAATCTATTTCTTCTTCTATTTCCATACATTTCACTTTTTTACGCAATCTAATGCATAATTTTGATTATTAATATCTTAAACTACACTTATTTAAAAATTATAAAAATTTAATAATATAAAAATATGCGATTAGACGATTCAAACAAAATCCCACCTGACTATATTTTTATTCACACATTAATCGCAATATATAAAATAAGCTTAAACGATGAATAGTGCACAAAATCTAAATGTAGTGAGTATTTTAGAACGGAGAAAGTATTTGTGTTATTATTATCACAAAATCTCACAAGAGACGGTCTATAGGATAGACCACAAAATTGGACCAACTCATTTCCCTTAACTGATTTTTTTTATTATAATATCAATTATATTATGTTATAATCCTAAATGTAAGGTATTATAACCTCGAATATACTATTCTATAACCCCAAATATAAGTTATATAACCCAAATAATTTATTATAACCCCAAATATACTATGTTATATTTTGGGCTGGGCTTCATGAATTCCGTCTATAGAATAGACCGTCTCCCATAAGACTTACTGTATTATTATTGTTGGAGTATTATTTATATTAAATCAAAAGAAGAATAAAAAAAAGTGTCATAAAAAACTACTCAAAAACGGCTATTATCCCTCTAAAAGCCCCAATAAAGTTGAAACATCTGCGCCCCATTAATCCATAAAACTCTCTTTATCCCTTCTATCAATCTCAGGATTTTACTTATACTTATAAACCCCCCTCAAATTTGGCTGATTTTTTCCAATTGAACAATTCCTGTTTTGGGGTTTTTCTTCTTGTCGTTTCTCATACACATCTGTTTCAAGTTTCAGTTTTTATAATCTGAGATTTCGTTGTATCGCTGAAGAAGTTGAGAAGTTTTGTACAAGTGAAGATAGGTTGAGAATTTTTTCTGGGTTTTTTGGGGATTTCTTGATTTTTTTGTTGTTGAGATTAATTTAACTTTTTAATTTCTATTTTGGGTTTTCTTCTTGTCGTTTCTGTCACATCTGTGTTTCAAGCTTGAGTGTGGAAAAAATTTGGGAATTTTTGTGGCAGTTAAGATTGATTGAGAGATAAATTGAAAGGGTTGAATCTTTATTTCATGATGTCGACCAAATTAGGTTCTGCTCAAGATTTAGCCGAAAAAATGTTATTGATGGCGGAACAAGGAGGGCATTATTGTTCTAAAAAAACGGATAGTTTATGCAAAGATTGTTGTTGCCAGGTAATTTTTGTTTTCAATTTTACAATTCATTTTTTGTGATTTTAATTTGATCTGGATTTTCTTTGCATTACTGTCATTTTGCAATTGAAAAAACCCTTAATTTATATGATTGAATCTCAAGCCGAGGGTATCAATGGCCGCAACCTCTTTTTGAGAAGGTTACGATCTGCCATCTTCAATCCCTTCCTAAACCCTTTAATTTTTACGATGATGATGAATTTTTATGATTTAATTTATCTGATTTTAGTTACTCTTATTTATTTTGATTAATTTTTCAATTAGGTTTTCTGTTGGCATTGTAAATTGATTGGACTTTTCTACCCACCATGTGTTGTTTGATGTAGACTGCTGTTGGATCTGTTTTTGTTGGATTTTGATTTGGGGTTTTTTTCTAGAAATTTTCAAGTTTGATGTTTTTGTTTTAATTATTGATTATTGTTTTGTTCATATAATATTCAAAATGTCTAGAAACAATTTGTATGAAGGTTTTCAGGTCAATTTATGTTGAATTGAATTTTCTCAGAATTTATTGCAAAAAGTGTAGGATTTATGTACAATTTGAGATTTAATGGATTATGAATTGTTTTCTTCTAGCAGTCAAGCAAATCAAGCATGTCTAGACTATGCTGTGTTCTTCGAGGGCTCGATTTGAAGGCCTTGTTATTCCTGTTCTTGATCATTCCGGTATGCACTATTGGTATCTACATTCATGGGCAAAAAATTACCTATTTTCTTCGACCGTTGTGGGAAAAGCCACCGAAACCATTTCATATGATTCCTCACTATTACAATGAAAATGTGACTATGGAACATCTGTGTAAGCTTCATGGTTGGGGTGTTCGTGAGTATCCGAGGCGTGTTTATGATGCTGTTCTTTTCAGCAATGAGGTCGATATACTTAATCTAAGATGGCAGGAGTTGTACCCTTATATTACTCAGTTTGTGTTGCTCGAGTCGAATTCTACATTCACCGGGATTCCAAAGCCTCTGGTGTTTGCTGCCAATAGAGACCAGTTTAAATTTGTGGAGCCTCGTTTGACTTATGGGTCTATTGGGGGTCGGTTTGTTAAGGGAGAAAATCCTTTTGTCGAGGAAGCATATCAACGCGTTGCATTGGATCAGCTCCTACGAATTGCGGGTATTTCAGATGATGATCTTTTGATTATGTCGGATGTTGATGAGATACCGAGTAGGCATACCATCAATCTCTTGAGGTGGTGCGACGATATCCCTGATGTTCTTCATTTACAGCTCAAGAACTACTTATACTCATTTGAGTTTCACGTGGATAACAACAGTTGGAGAGCTTCGGTTCACAAATATCAAACAGGGAAGACGAAATATGCCCATTTTCGACAAACTGATGATATGTTGGCTGATGCTGGGTGGCATTGCAGCTTTTGTTTTCGTCGTATCAGTGAGTTTATATTCAAGATGAAAGCTTATAGCCATAGTGATAGAGTGAGATTTGCTCATTTCTTAAACCCCAAAAGAATTCAGAGAGTAATATGCAAAGGTGCCGACTTGTTCGATATGCTACCCGAGGAATACTCATTTAAGGCCATAATCGCAAAGATGGGGCCCGTCCCTCATTCTTACTCCGCGGTTCATTTACCGTCATATCTCTTGGAAAACGCTGACAAGTATAAATTTCTTTTGCCCGGGAATTGCATGAGGGAAAGTGAATAAACATATTCAAGCAGCTCTTCGTTTTCATCTGCGGCTTGTCTATCGGGTGGTGTTCCGAGCTACATTCCGACCAAAACCTTTTTCTCTGTGATGTTTTCGAAATCACAATCGGTCAATCAGAGTTTTTGGAATCCTGTACATATCTAATCCCTGGAGCTCGTTTTTGTTCGGAAAATTGGTACACATCCGATTGCTCAGAGGAGTCTCCGGTATAAGCTTTGGTATGGCACTATGACTAATCTCGTATATTCGTAGATTGAGATAATATGAGGCTGTTTCTTCGAGCATTAGACAGTTTTGTGTTCTGCTTTTAGACTAATATATTCGTACATTCTTTCACCTCTATCTTTGGTATACCGTGTTCTATGGATTCTTCGGCTTATCAGTTATTCAATTCATTGATTCATATTCCTTTATACATTATACATGTTTGGGTATCTTGCTTTGATGAACTAGACTAGATGAGAAGAACAATCCATCTGTTAGTTTGCTGGGACTAGGAGTTGTTTATTCCTGGTTGAATTTTCTGGTTGATGGAAAATATTTTTCAGACAGCTGTATTGTAGAATATATTGCTGGATAGGAATTATTGCTTTTGTATTCATACACCACTACAAGCCTTCTCTTTTAAGGTTTCATGAGTGCTAAGTTATTATTCTTAACTGAAAAGGAATTGATTCAACTAGATGTTTCGTCTGTCCCACAGAATTTGCTACATATTTCGTTTTAGTCTGTCTCGCGTAATTTGCTACATATTTGATGCAACTTTATGTACTTTTTGCGAATTCCATAAATAGGAATAGTAAGCAATAAGGGAGGCGGGCGCCATTGCCCCAACAAGTCCCTTTATGGCTTTACGTAATGTCGTTCCGAGCAGTTTTCTGTTGCAAATGTGGATTTTTAGGTAGAAAAACAAGTTTGGATTTGGATAAAGACATGCTTGGTGTTTCCATCGAGCCTTTCGTCGATTTTAGGTCAATGTGGCCGGGCATAGTCACTGTCAAATAATTCATTAATTTTCTTGCGAATTGCGTATCAAAAGCATGGATCAATTTATCAACTTATCAACATATTATTACACATTTAGAATTTTCGCTACCATTTGTTCCGTTTCAATTAAATTGCTACATTTTTTTCTTTCGATTAGATATTTTTCTTAAATATAGCAATCTGATTGAAATGGAGGAAGTATATTCCAAGGTGTGGTTGGTATCTTTGAAATACATAGTGCTATATCATGATGTTTAAAAATGTGGGTGGGCCTAAAATGAGTTGCTACATGCTAACCATCCCATGTTAAGGCAGTCTGTCCTTATTATCATAGGTCATGTGCTTCATGGTTGGCATGTCTGCTCACTCAGTACCAGTTGTTAGGATTAAATTCTATTTAATCATTTACACCTTTCCACTTTCTAGTTTTTTCCCATTTACTATTGCTAAATATATATCATTAAAATTATATGTTCTGTTCAAGACAAAAGTGTTGACATGATTTCTAAAAATGTTTTGGTTAGCATTCACCTTAGTTAATTTTTGTAATGTTGATAAGAAATATTCCATCCACTTAACCACCGCTAACCCCAAGCCCAACCCTAACACATCCCCATCCATCTAAGCATCCCATTCAACCGCCCCACTCACCTTCCCTTTTTCGCCGCCCCACCTTCCATGTTCATTCCGACCCCACCTTGATCCACCCTTGAAAAAAGCGTTAATGATGGTGGTAGATCCACCCCCACACTCGACATGTTAGATTATATAACATATTTTAAAGCTTCAATCATCAGCTTAAGCTTTTTTGGTCTAGTTGATTCCTTGACATGGTATCAAAGCCTTAATATGTAGCCGCTCAACCCCGAACTATCCCGTCTAAGATGGGTAGTGGATAAATGTCGTGCGCGTGATTAAAGCAGTGGTGGTTTAGATGTTGGCATTTCGTGGGTATTGTTTGTTGTGGTAATTGGAGGTTGATAGTAGGGAGTGGCTCAATGGTGTGCGTAAACTATGGTGGTGTGGTGTGATTGAGGTGTTCAAAATAGACTCAATAGACACCCGACTTTTATAACTGAATTCGATTTGACTCGACTTAAAAGTGGATCTACAATTATGTAAAAACCAATGTGAAAACAAAATTCGATTTTAAACCGACTCGAAACACCTGACCCGAAATCAACCCGATAACCTGAATGAACACCTCTGGGTGTGAATGAGGGAGTTATAAAACAAAGGGAAAAAACTTTATAATTTTAACGGAATATTCCAACAGAATTTTCTAATGTATATGAAAAAAACTTTTGTTACTATCATTTCGGTATATTTGATTACTACCATATAAAATTTCTTATGATAAATAATAATAGTAGCACTATTATTTATTTTATGCAATGGCTTTTTTTATGCAATAGCTTAGGTGGAAATTGGAAAATCAGAATGTGATTGAAAAATATTTTATTTTGAGTCCTTTGACAGGTGTCATAGAATATAATGGCTTATGGTGATTGTTTGATGTGACATAGGAGGTTGGTGTTGTTTAATAGCCAAGTGTCATGATATTATTTATCTATTTATGGTAAATGCACCGCCCATTTGTTGACAAGGTGGGCAACATCGCTACATTCGGCAATACTTTAAATTTGATGTTAATGAAATTTTAAAATGTAAAATATTTAAATATAAATATTAAATAAAATTTAATTGGAGACATTAAATTTTGTTGTAGCTTTGTCGCTAGACCATTTAATAGCTAGCTGGGATACGGGTTTGACTCAGAAGAGAGTTTGTACTGAATCGTTTTCTTAAGAGCTTTTAGCCTTGGCCGTGCTTAATCTCAGATACAAATTTCTTTCAAAAGAAAAAATAATTAGTACTCATATTGAATACATGCTCATCCCTAGTTAGATGGCTTTTTACAACAAAACTCAAAAGATAACCCTCTTTCCAATTTAATTTACTACGTTATACAAATTGGAATTTTGATTTGTGCAATGTAACTATATCAAATCGAAGACGATGTAGATTTTTAAAAATTTATTCAACTTCCATTTTGAAAAATATTATACTTTTCTCTCTTTATGAATTTGTATTATTTGCAAATATGATGAATTTTTAAGAGAATTTGAGAATTTGGTACAAACTAAAGAAAGAGATTGAAATAGTAATTGAATTATATTAGATGATATTAAAGGGTAGATGTATAAATAAAATTAGAAAAATACACAAACCATTGTGAAAGATGGTTTTTTCGAGAGACGCATTAGATGTATGGGCTAAATAGGTTAATCAATACAAATTAAAGAAAAAAAAATAAGAATATGGATTTCTTGTTTAAAGATCGTCTCTTTGAAAAATGGTCTCGCATAAAAATAGCTGATAAATTAGCCTAAATAATTAAATAAAAAATAAGTGAAAGATAAAAATAATGAACAAAGAGAAAAAGATTAAAGATAGAATTAAATAAATTGTTGTATGAGACGGTCTCACTATGAGACAATACATGCATTATAATTGGGTTACATAGTCTAATAATAGAGAACTTTTAGCTTATGAGCTTCTTGTTTCGAAGTTGTCTCACAAAACAGGCTGAATTATTAATGGTAAATCCTTTATCTCCATGTGAAATAGGCTTGATACAATAATGTTATATTTCTTTGGGCCTCTTTTTGGAAACAAATTTTGAACAAGTCTACTTGAACTAGCCCAACTAATAAAAAAAATTTAGTTAATCACGTCAGAAATCAGTCCACCATAACAAAATTTACTAAAACAATGAAATTTGTTGTGAAAATGTCCTCATAAAATGATGAAATATGTGATTAATGTGATTCTTATTTCTTACATCAACATATTCATTTATGGACAAGGGAAGTATATAGTTTAGAATCTGATAACAGGGACCTTTTAAACAGCAAAAAATTGTGTGGTTGTAATATTATCAATATCTACCACTCATTTGATCAAGCAAATCTCCCTTTCTCCCACCAAATATGACTCTAATTCAACATGCTTAATGCCCATTTCCCTTCTTTTTCCTCTCTTTTCCTTTTCTACCCCCATATTCCATGGCCAAGAATTTCAAATAAGACTCTAATTCATCATATTTCATATTTTCAACAAATTTTGATTCTTATACTATATTTAGATAGCAAATTATGACAAAAAAAAAAGAAAGGGAAGGAAACAAAGGAAGGAAGGGGAGAGAACGGAGGAGCCAACGTACTTGTTTGTAGGGATGGTCATGGGGCGGATCTGGAGCGGGTCCAATCAGACCGGACCCGGACCCTTTTAATTTTTTGAGATCCGGATCCGGACCCTAAGTGTCCAAAATTTTCAGACCCAAACCAGACTCTCCGAATCTGATGGGTTTAGAGTCCTTAATGAGTCTAAAAAGTCTCTTTGATTTGTCAAATTTGAACCGTTTGTAAATCATTATATATTTTTTATATTTGTAAGAGAGTAATTATCGTATTTTACAGACATTTAATATTAGTTTAACATCTAAAACCGCATAGCGTCATCCATATACGCTTAAATTCTATTATAAACACTAGCTCGAGTCCATGAAATAAGGTAATTAGCACTTAGTAAGTATTATAGCAGTCTTGCCAAATGACAAAATATTATAGGTGTTGTGCTCATGTGACGTTAACTTTACAACTAGAATTTAAAATCTACATAATAAAGTATTAAACAAAAACAATTATTGCCATATTAAAAGATCATTTGTGAAAGTTAAGTCCCCTATAAATAACAAGTTATTTTAGTAAAGTTTTCGAGGGTGGTATAATTAAAAAATTATATATGTATCTTTATTATTTTAAGTATATTTTTTAAAAATTAACTAATTGTATGTTAATTAGTTATGAATTACTTTTGAATTTTTATCGAAAAAATTTAAATAAAAACTGAAACAAATGCTCTTTTTATATGTCAATATTTAAATATCTGTGCAAAATAGATGCTTTTTAACTAGTTTTATACTCTCTCCAATTCAATTCAGTTGTCCCATTTACTTTTTCACATTTGTCGAGGCAACATTTTAACCCTTAATAAGAAGGACATTTTCGGTATCCCGCACAAGGTAAGGTCCGAGTGGGAGTTTTTGTTTTTCTTGAAAGATGCGGCCAAATCATACCCGTACCCCAAGAACATTTTAATCTTTAATATCTCTAATTATTCTTAATCAAAAATTATAAGAAATTAATATTAATAATCCTTGTATTGAGACGAATCAAACAAGATCCACATGACTATATTTTAACTTATAGATTAAGTGTAAAATGAAGTACAAATTAAAAGTGATACGTAATTACATGAATAGCGCCCAAAACAAATAGGACAGCTCAATTGAATCAGAGGGAGTATAAAGATGTAAGCTCTTGAAGCGTGTTTCACAAAATATCTTTCGGAAAAGTCTTTTGAGTACACTTTTCACTATTCAGAAAGTTCAATGTTATAGCACACTGCACACTGGCAGGGAGCAACATACAATGTAAATATATGCAAAATTAACTCAATCAAAGCCAGTTTCCTCAACAGAGTGACTATCTCATATCAATTTTGAAAACAATACATCAGATTCAACAATAGAAAAAGATTTAGGTCATAATTTAACTCGAGTAGATCATTGAATTTAGAAGAACAACTGATTGATTGTAGACATACCATAGTCTATTGGATGATCTATGGAAGTCGCTCAAGTCAGATATCTTTTACCGACTATTTCCCTAAAAGTAGCCTTAATCAGACATGAGAAGTATTCCCGGCCTTCCAGCAACAAGAATTTCAATTGAAACAAGATTCTCCTCCAGAAATTAACGATTTTCTGTAAAGGATATCATAAGAAGTTAACCCTAGACAAAACTATTGATTGAATTAGAGCATAATGTTGATATTCAAGATCGATAGTGTTGATTTTCTGTGGAGATAGAAAATTACAAAAGTAGTGATAAGGAACAAGCCAGGAATGGCGAGCATCAAGGAAGAAAACATGTCTATCATTCAAGATGGTCGTCCTCGTCCTCAACTTGGTGATTTTGCTCCCGTTCGTTACTCTCGTCAAATCGCCGCTAAAAGCCCTAGCGCCATGGCTATCCTCTTTACTGCATTTGGAGCTTTTGCTTGGCGAGGGCAACAAAAAGCGTCGGTATTCTGTTAGACTCCTCTTCTTCATTCCTTGATTGAACCCGGAACAAAAAATTGTAAATGATTGAACACGTTACAAATAAAAAAGAAAATTTACACGTAAAATTTGTTTTTTCACATTTATAGAGATAACATTTTAAACATTAAATGAACAATAAAAAATTAATAAATATATACGAAAATCACAATCATTAAAAAATGTTTAAATATAGTTAATGAAAAACATATGAGAAGAGAACCATACACAATACAAAAATGTCGAAATGAAATTAGGAGAAAAATATTTTAGAACATTAACTTATTAAATATTAAAATGAAAATTATATCCAAAATTCTAGATATCCTATAGTAGTACAAATAAATTTGTACTTAAGTTTTTGAGGAGATCTTCTATTTGTTTACCTTTAACTCTTACTCTTTTTTTTTTTTTTTTTTTTTTTTTTTTTTTTTTTTTTTTGAGATAACAACCCTTACTTTAACCTCAAAGAACGATTATTTATCTTTAAAACAAAAACTTTGTAAATTTATTTATTTTAATATTTTATTAAAAATAAATTATTTATCAAGATTGTTAAGTTGAGAGAAATTCCACATGGTAGCATCAAATTTGCATGAAACGCCTTATCTAACTATCATAGTATTTTCCGTTAAATTCTTTTCAATTTTCGTTTAATTCATTATTTTGACGTTTCTACCCTTATTAAATTGTTGATTGTTGTCTTTATAATTTGCTCTAAACAATTTAAGAGCGTTGATGAATTAAACGTTAAAATGGTGAATTAAACATTTGAGAGCATAAAAATGGTTTAGGGAAAATTTATAAGACAACACCCAATACTTAATAAGGGTAGAAACGTCAAAATGGTGAATTAAACAAAAATTAATTAGAATTTAACAAAAAATACTACGATACTTAGATAAGGCATAAACTGAATGCTACCATGTGGAAGAATCTTACAAAAATGCTATTACTAATTACTAATGTATTATAAAAAGTTTGATGCTACCATATAATTGTTAGAGTATATAACATATCCTGAGGTCTTAACCATCAGCTCAAGTTTTTGGTTGAGTTGGTTCCTTGACATGGTATCAGAAGTCAACGTGATAAGAGGTCTAGAGTTCGAATCTTAACCACGTCTCCTTTAAAGTGATATACTTAGCGTTAAGTATCCTAAGACTTAACCATCAGCTTGAGCTTGAGTGGTTAAATTGGTTCCTCGACAATAATTAATTGACGGAATCCGTCCAAAATGTCTTATCAAGCCACGCTCGGTTCGTCCATATCGTATCAATCCTACAAAAGGAAATATAAGCCGACAAATGTTCGAAATCATAAAAAAAGTTACCTAATTTAGAGTACCATTATCAATGTCCGGATTCATCTACCCCGATATTTGCACGTAAAAAAACCTGCACTTTTCTTTATAAAAATACACCCACTCATACCTCAATTATCAGTTTATGACTCATCATCACTGCAAAAATAACAGTAGAGGGAGAAATTGAGGAAATCCTAGAGAGAGAAAGCTCCATTGGAGGAGAAGAGAAGGATACAGAGAGTGAAAGTGTTGCTGTATGTCAGTTGTGGATTACTTTTTTGCTGACGATTATTGCAATTACTATTATTATTACAGTGGAATCTGTAATCCTCTTCAATGGCCACAACTTCGCAAAAAGCGACGTCTCCCTGTTGTGATTCCACGGAGATCCGAAAATCTTCGATCGTCAATGATCCGAATTCTTCGGCGATCGGAGATAGGGTTTCCGATGAGAGATCGTCGAATTTGATTCGGAATGTTGAGGTTCTTCCTGAAAGTCAAACTGCTGGTGCGGCTGTAAAAGCCAAAGGTCATTTTTCTATCTTTTTAGAATTTAGTATATTAACAAATGGATAATTTCTTGGTTGTAATTTGTGATTTTGTTGCAATTATTGACTGATGTTTTGTGGTTATTTGTTTTTGTGTGAATTGTGTGAAAGTAGTGAAAGATTGTAATACTTATGCTATCTTGTCAGAAAGTAGTAAAAACGTTGGTAACAATCACTAGAAGTGTTTTAGCAGTTTAGCGTGGACGGTTTATGATCCAATTTCCCGCCATTAGAACATAATTGAACTTCCTAAGCGATAAACGTGAGAGTATAAGTGATGGACAATGCTGATTAGAGCTGAATTGATGTTAATTGAACCTTTTGGAAATGGAAATAAGTGGGCGAGATCAGATCCTTGCTGTACATGATTTAATTTTCTTTGAATAACCTAATGTTCGTGGTTGAAATTAGTAGACTTGCCTTTGAAAAAAGAATTAATGCCATGCGTTTACCTGTAAATCTGATTTATAATGCAGATTTGTTTATGAACTGAACATCAGTGCATGTATGATGAATTTGAGCCTCACACTACCTAGGACCATTGATTAGTGGATCAAGAAAGATCTTGAACACTTATGATCAAAAACAGAATCAATGCTATTAAGAATCAACAATGCAAAGTAATAAAGCTCAATCAAAAGCACACACAACAATTTACGTGGTTCGTTCTTGATTGGGCTATGTCCATGGCTAGCCTAGATGTCTTTATTATCAATCAAGAAACTCCAATGGAGTTTGAAGATGCTACAATGGAGGAATGATTATAATTGGGAAGAGAGATTAGAGAGAGAGAAATTCCTAAGCAATCTAGAGAGAGAAAGAGGGTATGAAAAAACTAAATATCTAAATCTATGTAATTAGGCGTATTTATAATGTATAGGTCCTAATTACCTGCAAGGAAAAAGACTTAAAACAAAAAAAGCCGAGGAAAAACAAGCATCAACATTGCAGCACATAAAGCCGAGGAAAAACAAGCATCAACATTGCAGCACATAAAGCCGAGTCGACCTTTTCTTGGCCAATTCTGACTCCAACTACTATTTTTCCTTTTAAAGCCAACTTTGTCAATTCTAATTTTTCCTTTAAAGCCAACTTTGTCAATTCTAATTTTTCCCTTTATCAAACTCTTCTTTGCTTAGCTACTCAAGAGATGTAATTAAGGAGCAAAGTCACCTTTATTATAACAATGTACACAATACAACATAAGGATGATTAGTCGATCAGTTTTTGATCAGTTCATTCTCTGGATCTATTTGGATTTATTTGACTCTTTGATTAATGTTTTGGTGATTCATATCTGCATGTACACCTATTATTGACCAAAAATATCATATAATGTTATAATTTAGGGAGTTGTATATGACTCGTACCCGTATCGGAGATGAGTTCTGGAGTCCACGTAATAGAGCTACTAATAGATCCTGACTAGGGTATTGTTTAATTTTTACCAGTATGAGGCTATGAGCTGAGAAAGCTTTTAGAAAGCCATGATATTGTGAGAGAAAAGTATTTGATACAATTGTTTTACAGAACATGTGTCGTTGCAGACCTATTGGAAGTAACTCGAGTCTTCTAGTCATTTTCCTTAAATAATGTGTGCTGAGAATTTTCCATGAAGAATAAAAAAGAAGAATAAGATAGCTATGTTTTCTTATCAGCATTGTTCTTTTGCTTTGTTAGTATAAAAGGATTGCAGGTGTAAAGGCATCTGATTTTGCACAAATAATTTTTCCTCTTACCTCTGAGCTATAATAGTTCATTCGCTGTGTACTGTAACTTTGGTGATGGTGTTATGGCCTCTTGATGCATTTAATGAGAATTTACATCATGCAAGTTGGCAGAGTCTTTGAATAAAAGAGCCTGGAAAAAAACATTAATCTTAGCAGGTTACTGCATTATTTGGCTTTGTCCTTTTCACAAGAAAGGCTTTGTTGACATTTGGAAGCTATTTTTCAAATTCAAACTAATGCATAATTCCTTGAATGAAGGGGTTACATTTGACCCATCTCTGTCTCTCTGTGATTTTTTTCAGGGATTCCGATTCCATTAAGAGCTCAGTCAAGCCACCCTTTGGATCCATTATCTGCCACCGAAATCAAAGTGGCTGTTGCTACCGTCAGGGCTGCTGGAGCAACTCCTGAGGTTTGTTTCTATATTGCTATTTCTTCTTGGGTTCAGATGTCGTTTGTGTAATAAATGGTAGTAATCATTCACTAATATAACGAAGTATACACTAGATTTGTTTCTAGTTTCATCTGTATTTTGTGTTTTTTGTCAGGAGAGAGATGCCATGCGGTTTATTGAGGTGGTTTTATTGGAGCCTGAAAAGCGAGTGATTGCTATGGCAGATGCTTATTTCTTCCCTCCTTTTCAGCCTTCTTTGCTTCCCAGGACAAAAGGCAAACCTGTTATACCATCTAAGCTTCCTCCACGGCAGGCAAGACTTGTGGTTTACAGCAAAAAGTCGAACGAGACTAGTGTATGGATTGTTGAGCTCACTGAAGTTCATGCAACTACAAGAGGGGGCCATCATAGGGGCAAAGTCATTTCTTCCAAAGTTGTTCCTGACGTGCAGCCTCCGATGGTAGGATGCATCGACCCAGATTTTTCTTGTGTCATGTCATGTGTGGTCAATGCTTCTTTTCTAGTGGTGTTATCTTCCACATATTTGGTTTCATTATCAATTATTATTGATTTACAATTCACATTCTAGTGAATGCTTAAGTTCAAGCACTTAGTGTGTCTTATATGAGAGCTTAACGAAGGACTGAGCCATTTTTGGGTGAAGAGATGTGGTTGAAGGAAAATTGGACCTATAAAGCTTTGTTTAAAAGTTTTTCAATAATGGCTATTGCCTTATAATATCATCTGGTTGATATTGTCTTATTTACAGTTACATGCTCTATCCAACTGGATGGTGTTATCCTTATTCTTGATCGTGATTATTTCAATCATGGCCATAGGTCAAGATTGTTTCCAACCCCAAGGCTTCATTACTTGTCAATTTAGCACCTACTTGTTCCTTATTGTAGATTAAAAGTTGCTATTTTAATCCAACATGGGTAGACATTGTTCCTAACCCCAAGGCTTCACGTAAGATTTTATTTTGTTAGTAATGTGTTTGAAGCTTTTTGGCTTTTGATATTTGATGTTTTTGTCCACATATGTATCTCTGTAGTTAGTTAAAATTTCTCGTTGGTACTAAGCATTTTAGGTAATAATGCCGAGTTTTAAATTTAATTGCCTATCATATGAATTCAACACCAAGGACTGATCCACTCTTTTGGAGGAGTGGAGTTTTGTGGGATAAAGAAAACACCTTTCAAGCTTTCTTGAAAATAAACCCGGATATTGGTTTGTTCTTCAACAATACGTATAAAGGTACACATCACTCAGGCGATAGGGGTCGCTCTAAGCTTAGTTGTGTGGCATTTACCTTATTGAAGTGTAGGGGTAATGCTTGAAATTGCAAACATAAACTCAGTGCACCCATTTTTGTGCTTTTGTGCATCAGCTCTCTCAATTAAAATCTTGTGCCAAGGAATTTGCGCTTTGCATCAGTTCTTTGAGGATGCGTGTCTTGTAATAGTTTGAAGACATGTAGTATCTTGGACGCAAAATTTTAGCTGACAACTATGCTTCTGTTTGGGAGCTATCCAATGATAACTAGCCATGGAATTGCATTTGGTATGCTCACTGCTTCATAAGGTTTTCCAGAATCCTGTACCAATAGGAAATCAGGAATGTGAAAACATGCTTTGTTATATGGTTAAACTATAAAGTATGAACCTGCAAAATGACCCCATAGTTGTCTGTGGTTTGAAGGAATTTGTTCCCATGGACAGTAAGGGAAGATTATAAAACTTTACTTTACATTTTGTGCTGGATCAATTTTCCAACATGCGCAAAGTGCCAAGTGCCGACAATAGCTTCGAATCGCTGAAAAATATCTATCAGGATGTCTTCAGAATGACAATTAATTATCACTCAACTTGTAGTCCCCTTAAAAGTTGATTTCCTTACTTTATTGAATTAGTCATCTCCTTAGCTTCTCATCATCTCATGTACTCCTTAAAATAAGTCTTTCTTCTCATTGATGGGCAAGTACAGCATTGATCTAGCTAGTTGCTACTGTATTCTGTATACCAGATGTAATTCTCATGGGAGTAATTTCTTGTCATTTGTTTTGTTCCCGTAGATGTTCATTCTTGTTTTGTTCCTTAAATAAAATTGCAGGATGCTGTAGAATATGCTGAATGTGAAGCTGTTGTAAAGGACTATCCTCCATTTCGAGAGGCTATGAAAAAGAGGGGCATTGATGATATGGAGCTTGTTATGGTGGATGCATGGTGAGTTATATAAACTTCGTGTTCTTTCTGAACTCTGGCTGCGTTCTGTGTTTACTCTCTCATGTGCTCAATTACTTATTTGTTGATGGTTTGATCTGTAAAAGAGGAGGTTAATTGCCCCCTTTAATTTGTTCCTTTTATTGTTTCTATTCTGCAGGTGTGTAGGCTATCACAGCGAGGCTGATGCGCCCAGCCGTAGGCTTGCTAAGCCTCTTATATTCTGCAGAAATGAGAGTGATTGTCCAATGGAGAATGGTTATGCTCGTCCAGTAGAAGGAATATATGTTCTTGTTGATATGCAAAATATGGTAGTGGTTGAGTTTGAAGACAGGAAATTTGTTCCGCTCCCACCTGCTGATCCATTAAGAAATTACACTCCTGGTGAAACAAGAGGTGGTGTTGATCGCAGTGACGTGAAACCATTACTTATTCTTCAGCCTGAAGGCCCTAGTTTTCGTGTGAATGGTCATTTTGTTGAATGGCAAAAGGTGATTCATTACTTCCTTCCAAGTTGGAATTATTTTGTATATCTGCTTGTTAAACTTATATTTCTTTCTCTCTGCTTGTCGGGATTCTGGTTGGCAGTGGAGTTTCCGTGTCGGTTTTACTCCACGGGAAGGTTTGGTCATACATTCTGTTGCATATGTTGATGGAAGTAGAGGCCGTCGTGCTGTAGCTCAGAGGTTAAGCTTTGTTGAGATGGTGGTTCCTTATGGTGATCCAAATGAACCACATTACAGGAAGAATGCTTTTGATGCTGGTGAAGATGGCCTGGGCAAGAATGCTCATTCTTTGAAAAAGGTTAGGTATCAACCCTTTATTTGGGTGTGTGTGTCGCTTTTTGTTCTTTGTTGGATTAATTTTTAGCTATTTGTTTGTAGTTGAATTGTCTTGATACAATGCAAGTGATTGCTTTTGTACCATTTCTATGCTGCAGGGTTGTGATTGTTTAGGTTATATTAAATATTTTGATGCCCATTTTACGAACTTCACTGGAGGTGTTGAAACTATTGAAAATTGTGTCTGCTTGCACGAGGAAGATCATGGAATATTATGGAAGCACCAAGATTGGCGAACTGGCTTAGCTGAAGTAAGAAGATCTAGGAGGCTCACTGTATCCTTTATCTGCACGGTGGCCAATTATGAGTATGGATTCTACTGGCACTTTTACCAGGCAAGTTCTCTCTGGGCTGATTTCTCCATGGGCTTTATCTAGCCATCACTTAACTCACAAGAATGATGTAGTACGTAGTTTTTCCTGGCGGTGCTTATGTTTTTAATTGTTTGGTTGATATAAATGCAACAAATTGGGACTTCCCAAAAAATAAGGAAGTTGCCTAGCTTGCTTGAAGCCTTGAACATTAGAGAAAACTGCAATTGTGAATCAATTTTTTTGGGTATTTTCCCCTTGGTTACTTTCCGCTTCCTCCGGGGTTTTTATCTGGAAAGTATCGTGGGAAGTTATATTTGTTTTAGAAGTAATTTCTTGAGAGCTTTACTTCCTAAATCCAGTCGAGAGAACGCCTAAGACTTTTTCTCCTTAGCTTGTATTTTTGAACTAAATTATTTTGATTGATTAAAATGTATTTTTATTTTTTATGATTGATTTCAATCAAAATTTCACTATGTTGAAACTGACTTTTCCTGATATATACAGGTTCTGTTCTTTTGCTTATATGAAACTTTTTTAATTAAAATGTGATTTCGTTGCTTAAAACGCCTTTGTGCTCTTTTTCTATTCAAAACTTACTTTTTCTTAATAGGTTCTTAAGTTAGGAGAATAGGATCTTAGTTAAGTTAGTACAGATTACCTGAGTGAGTACTTGGGTCTTAGGAAGATTGTTCCTTGTTAAAAGCATGAACATGACTTTATGTGGACTCAATTGGCATGTTTATATTTGGGGATCAAACAGTTTACATTTTGTTGCAGGATGGAAAAATTGAGGCTGAGGTCAAACTTACTGGGATTCTTAGTGTAGGAGCTCTTCTGCCTGGTGAAGTTCGGAAATATGGTACTACAATTGCCCCTGGGTTGTATGCACCTGTACACCAACACTTCTTTGTTGCTCGTATGGATATGGCTGTAGATTGCAAGCCTGGTGAAGCTTTAAATCAGGTATTTATGTGATTCAGGCTATAGAAATGCTCACTTGTTTGTTATGCTCTCAATGGATGCTATTAATTGCTTTGCACATGCCTACTGTTCTTTATTAGCTATTGTGGTATCTTAATAAGCTATATGCTGTATATAGATGATGTGGAAAATGTGCAGGTCCAATATGCTTTGTCACATGGGTCCAGGGGTGAAGCCAGGATTTTGTATTAGGGGGGGCCAAATAGTCAATGTAGTAAAATTTTTTTTTGCTGTATAGAACCTAGAGGTGTTAGAAACAGACACGATGGCTCGAAATTTACACGACATTGAAACCAAATCCGATTTGATTCGACTTTTAAAATTTACAATTATGTTAAAACAATATGGACACGAAATCCGATTTCAAGCCCACCCGAAATACTTAACCCGAAATCAACGATGACCCGAACGAACACCATTAGACACTAGTTAAAGTATGAAAATATTAAAATCATATAGACTGAAATAAACTTGAATCATTGGAAAACTTATATATAACAATAAATAGAGTTGAAGCTTCCCTATAAGTATTATTTTTAAAAAAATGAAGTGATTTTAGCTCTATATATTTGCCTAATAATTCTCCAAAAAAACACTATTAAAATTAAGATAGAAAAATATAAACACACATTAAAAAGATGAATGTTAGATTATGAAAGATAAATAGTAATGACATTATAGTATAAAATCTATTAGTCTATAAAAAAATAAAATCTATTAGATTACAAATGTGTTACTCCAACCATTGAGTTATAGTAATTTTTGTTATATTTTTACTCTCTTTAAAACATATGTCATATTAATAAGGGGGCCAAAACCAAAATTACAAAGGCTCGCATTTTCGGCAAGGGGGGCCGGGCCTCCGCCGGCCCCCCATGTGGCTTCGCCCCTGCATGGGTCTTGACATATCTAGTTCATCAACTTTGTAACTTGCTTTAATTTCTGTTCAGGTTGTTGAGTTGAATGTCAAGGTAGAGGAACCAGGTAAAAGTAATGTTCATAACAATGCCTTTTATGCTGAGGAGAAAGTACTTAAATCTGAATCACAAGCGATGCGGGATTGTAATCCTTTGACTGCTCGCCATTGGATTGTAAGATTTGATCTGATCTCTTGAAGTATCTTTCCGCATCTGATCTATAGTAGTTTGTCCTTCCCCTACTTCCTGCTACAGACTACAGTTACTTGTCTTTCTGTTTTTTTTATCATCCTTCTGTTTTGAAAGATATTAGTATTCTTCTATGGTTTTTATCTGTGGAGCCTTTTCTATAGTGGTTAGAACAAAAAAAGAGTCTCCTAGTGGATGGTTTGTTGACCTACGTATATTGATGAGGTAATGTTGCTCAAGAGATCTGGTATAGACATGGTGATGTGCTAACCTAATTTTGGTGGCATTGGTCACTTCATGTTTTACGATGACTTTGTTTTGGTTTTGGTGTCTTATCAGAGTGGGCAAAATATCTATATGAAGCTTTGGTTGAATAGGCTAATCATGGTGTTCCTTTGTGTAGACTTGTTGATCCTTTTACCTTATAGCACGACATGGAAAATACCTGTGGTTGTGAACTTATAATCTACTTCCTGAATCTCCGGGCCCAAAACCAATTGCACTTCTTTGGTTGTTATGGCTTGCTCTGTGATGATGTTTGTCTGTGATGCCCAGAGGAATGTTGGTGATGATCATTGTGTTTGTTTTCACCCCTCAATCTAGTATATGTATTCATTAATAAATGCCCCTTGTGTCTGGACGGATGGGGTTTTTATTACTTGATCATCAAATTGCAGCTAGTTGCTGATATTACTGTCATTACTATATTATTAGTGTCATCTTTTTTACGGATATTTGCAGTCATGTGCCTGTTTGACATTTTTCACATATGTAGTCTTGTTTAGCTATCTACTTTTGCATCAGTACATGCTTATTTTGTACTTACCTTTAAATTCATGATCTAGGTTAGGAATACAAGAACTGTTAATCGTACAGGCCAGCTGACGGGTTACAAGTTAATGCCGGGGTCAAACTGTTTGCCACTAGCTGGTCCTGAGGCAAAATTTCTAAGGAGAGCAACATTCTTGAAGCATAACTTATGGGTTACACCGTATGCCAGAGATGAGATGTTTCCCGGTGGAGAATTTCCAAATCAAAATCCTCGTGCTGGTGAAGGTCTCGCTACTTGGGTTAAACAAAACCGCCCATTGGAAGAGGCTGATATAGTTCTTTGGTGAGTTCTCTTTCTATACTGCAGGGTTTGATGTATGAAGTATCTGCATTTACTTATGTAGTTCATTTAAATTGATGTAATGTATTTCTTTTTTGATAAAAAAATATTAATTTAAGATAATTCTTGTGATCGATTTGTGAACGCTTTTCTTTAACATCATTGATCATACTTTTCTTTAGCAATGCTTAATACACCTGTGGTCTTCCATCAACTGACTTTGATTTCGTTCTTGCTTTTTAATTGATGTTTTTGATGATGTAGGTATGTATTTGGGTTGACACATATACCACGTTTGGAGGACTGGCCAGTCATGCCAGTGGAACATCTGGGTTTTATGCTCATGGTAAGCTAGTCTTGCTTGTTAAATTAGACTATGAGGTCAATGGAAAAGCAAATTTTCATTATCCGAACAAGTAAACCAGGTTTGAGGAAGTCGGATGTATGCAACGGTACCCTTGTAAAACATATAGGTTGCTTCTGACTAACTCTTAATAGCAAACATTATCTCCAACTTCACATAAGTAAGAAGTATACATGATTTAGTGAGTCATTACTATAATTTATTATAGAACCATAAATCTTTAGCTCATCGAACGTAAACACTTTTCAATGGAAAAAGATTGAATAAAATCCATGCGTGGTTTCTGGACCATTCTATTACCTGTGAAAAAGTAATTGGTATTGAAACTAAGTCCTTAAATTTTGATATATAACTGTTTACAAGCATGTCTGCATAAGTTTCCATTTTCAACTGTTTATTCTTGGTTAGTTATTGAGGGGGCTAAATACCACGTCCGCATTCTTATACTTGAGGGTTAGTGTTAGGAATATGGGTGACTTACAAGTATTTAGGATTAGACTACGAAAATTAATTGATTATGTTGGCATGGATTAGAGAAGGGCTAAATGTTAGTTTGGGATCTGATGGGGATAATCAAGGTGCACTTGAACGTGCAATCATTGGATGGAGAAACCTTGGGCACCAAGGCTAGTAATGAGCCTAAGACAAGTGTGGGATGGCTAAAGGGAGCATTGGGGACCGTGGGACATGTTGCACAAAGTTGACATCCAACCAAAGCTGACAGCACCACTGTGCTCGAACAAGCACAGGGCTCCAGAAGCTCTCTGTCTCGTTTGTTCTATCCACTTGCCGCGTTTTTGCCCTATGTTTCCCTAGGTCATTTGTTACAAGCCAAAAGTCTCATTTATTAGCTCACCGTTCCTATTGTCTTGTTTACTTTATCATTCATTATACAATTGCATTTTAGTCTAACACCTTGCTTGCACCATAGACACCCATTTCTCAACCTCAAATCTTGACCTCGGTGTTGTGTGTGCTTTCCATTTCAGTTAGAACCACTTTTAAGACAAAACGATTCAGCTTCGTTCTTTGCACTTGAACTATGTGCCCTTCACTACTTGCTTCCTCTTTTCTATAACTTGATATTTGCTATTTGAGCTTACCGATTTTGTTTTATAAAATCATTATTTCTTTGTTTAAAAGAATTGGGACGATCTGCACCTACTTCCTCTCACGCTATTTATTTTCATTCACGTAGCTAACTCTAGACTTTGGTATCATTGCGTTGCTTCCTCTTATATCATAATAGTGATTGATTTGTTAACCTATGCTTTGTGATGTCAGCCAGTATGTTTGTTCTTAAAGAAATTCTCATGTATATTCCCTGGTTTGGTCCTGCAGCCTCATGGATTCTTCAACTGTTCACCAGCGGTTGATGTTCCACCCAACACTCACGAATCCGATGTCAAGGAAAATAATGGCGTGGTTGCTAAGCCTGTTCAAAATGGGCTTATTGCCAAACTCTGAGCAAACTTCCTCTTTGTATTCTCACATTACGTCATTACAACGATTTGCCTCGGATTTGTCTTATTTTTTCACTAAAACTATATTTTTTACGAAGATGAGATTTGATTTCACGTTCTGTATATCAATATCGACATAAGTTCCATTATTTGACTATACCTCCTAGTCCTATGTAATCTCCTGTATTAATGGTTACGTACACTTTTGCTGGTAAATCAATAAGTATTGTGTTTTTTCATGCATTTTTTGTAGAATAATACTCATATGGTAGTTTATGAGAGTGAGGAATGTTAGTTGGTTTCCTAGAAGTATTAATTGGCATGGAGTTGATGAGTGAGGAAGGATTATTAATGGATTATATCATTTTGGCACTGGTTTGTGTGCTGGAACAATTTCCCAACATGTGCAGAGTACCAAGTGCCAACAATAGCTTTGGATCCCTGAAATATTGACTGAATTAAGAATGCAAGAACACGTGAATACATGTTACACATCATCTCTAGCCATTTCATCCTAGGATGAAAGCTTTGACATTATTAGTTTTCATTATTAATTATTAACTGGAAGCGAAAGCATTATAAACCTAATACTTTCTTGATTCACATTATCTATTTGACACCATCTAAACTTTTGAGATTGAGATTTTTGCTATTAAATTTGATAATATTGCCAACTTGACTAATTGAAAATACAAATTATCCATTAATATTATTTAATAATTTTAATTTGAACTTCCTTAATAAACTTTTGAATCCGCCATTGATTGTTATTAGTATGGATAAAAGTTTTTATGGGTCAAATTAAAATCAAACCAAAATTTGAGGACCAAAGTAAAAATATTTTTTGGTAGGTAGGTAATAACTAATCAAAATATAGGTTCAATAACGTTAGATATTGTTTTATTTGAACTCATGAAAATTTTCGATATAGAATATCATAAATCAAGATTTTGACTTTCTTTCATTTGAACTCATTTTTAAATATAATAACTAGTCAAAACAAAGGTTCAATATTATTGGATTTGATAATTTCATTTTTTTTCCTTAAATCCTCATTCCGTGGAAATGCTTTATGCATTAAATTATCATTTGTTTCTTTGAATTTGCTTTAATTTTCAATATAATACTCCCTCCGTTTCTTTTTAATTGTCCACTTTGCCTTTGGAACGGATTTTAAGAGTGGTGTGGTAGTGGGGTATTTTTATTGATTATAATAATTGAAAAGGTGGTAGTGGGGTATTTTAAGTGAATATAATAATTGAAAAGGTGGTAGTGGGGTATTTTAAGTGATTATTATAATTGAAAAGGTGGTAGGTGGGGAATTATTAAATAATATAAGTTGGGGTAGTTGGGGGTATTTAGGTAAAAAGTTTTGCCAAAAATAGAAAGTGGACAAGTAAAGTGACTTTACCAAATAAGGAAAGTGGACAATTAAAAAGAAACGGAGGGAGTATTGTCTTATTTAATTTGCTGCATTTTTTTAAACATAACACCACACCTTTTTGTCAACATTTATCCGTATAATCTATCTTTTCATTTCATCCATGCATTTTAAATTTTTTCTTTTGTTTTATCAAAAATTATAAGAGTAATAAACAACAACTTAATAATTCAAGAATTAAAATTTACATTTTTTAAAAAAAAAACCAAACTAATAAATGAAGAGCTAAGTTGAAGATCCCAGGGTCCCTAACTAACCGGGCACACCCTTAAATTGAAAGTAAACCTTCAATTTACATTTCTCCTTTGCTTATAGCTCACGAGTTTCCTCGGGTTCCTTTTTTCTTTCTCTCTCAATCCCTTAAAACTTTTCCCATTATCAAACATTCAAATTCAACCCTTTTTCATTTCTCTTTTCCAACATTTTTTTCCCAAAATCAACCCATAAAGCCACAAATCACCATTCATTAAAAGCTAAAAATTCTTTGTTTCCCACCACTAATTCACCTTTTTACCCCTATAATTCCCCTAAAACCCCCAAATTTTACTTCAAATCAAGTCAATTTCATCGATTTCACAAATGGGTTTTTCATCATCACAAAATAATTGTAATTTCAGTAACTGGGTTGTTCCTTTAAGATCTCAACTTAAACCCATTTATACTGAATCATCAATTCTAGAATATTCCAATGACGATGGAGAAACTACATTTCCGACGCCCACAACGCCGACTTCAGAAGGTTCTAGAATCCCCTCGAAGCTTCCATGCCCGCCGCCACCTAGAAAACAGAAATCCTCCCATAACAAAATGAGGTGCAAGAATAGTATAAACGGTAATAGCAAGTTATATAACGGTAAAATGGAATTCTTCGTCACTCCTCCTGATTTGGAAACTGTCTTTATACGCCGTCATAACGTCGGCTGTTAATTTAGGCGGGAAAATAATCTAGGTTCATATGAATAATATGATCATATATTATCATAATACTTTTGTATAGTGTTGGTGTGTACGTTGAATTAAAGAATTTACGGACGAATTCAAAATATTAGTATCCAAGATAAATATTTGTTAATGTATGCGGGTTTAGTTGTTAATGTATGCGGGTTTAGTCAGCTTGAATTATTATGTATTATCGTGGAAAAAATTCGATCTGTATGGCTTAGGCAGATTTGTGCCTAGACCTTAGTTTAATTAATTAGGGCTGTATTAGAGAATTGATTAAGCTTTAGAATTGTGTTATTAGCTAAAAAGAGATAGTTTTAATTAGTTATTGTATGGGGCTTTAATTTTGTGTATGTATAGTCTCACATTTTAAACGAATAATAAATTATGTTTTTTCTATATTAGTATGTTCTTGTATTTTAGCCACAATATGTTATTTGTGCATGTATACCAAATATGTATAATGTATGCAATTAATTTCTTATTGAGCTCCTTAATTTATTTATTTTTTCCTTCTATAGTGAATTAATTATGCATTATATATATAGATAGATATACTCCATCTTTTTTTTAAAAGAAATTTACTACATTAATTAGTTAAAACTCTCACTTCCATTCAAATATTTCAATCCTTTATATCATTATATGAATATTAAAATATTAATTTTTTTTTATTAACACAACAATTCCAACTATGCATTTATTACATACTCACTCCTAAGACTTTAATTTATTAATTTAGTTTTTTTTTTTTTTTTGAAGATATTAATTTAGTTTTTAATATCAGTATAATTTATCATTTTCCATCCTGCTTCAGATTCCGATCATAATTTTTGTGAGCTACACAACTCTTTTTTTCGTCAATTTTTCTTGAAATGTTTTTAATGATAGTTTTAATAAAAGTTTTGGAAATGAGTCTCTATGATGTATGTTATGTGTTTGATGTATGATTTTATTTGAGTTTTGATTTTTGGCTTTTTAATTAGTTATAAAGTCAAAAAATATTTAAATAAATAATTTTCATGTTAGCTCATGAAAAAACGACATTTATCATATGAATAACTTTTTCATTTATTTTTTCTGTAATAAGCAATCAAAAATCAAAATTCAAAGCTAACAACTGTATATTATGTGATAATTTAAAAGTTAACTTATTAAATCAGTTAATACTCATACGTGATGATGAAAAAGAATGTGTAAATTATTTTAGATAGAATAGAATTAAGCAAAACTTTTTATAGTGATAGTGCACTTGGTTCTTGTTGGACATCATACCAAAAATTTATAAAGCTCGGTGCAATTTTAAAATTTATGATATTTTTTTTAATAATTTTATATCTTTAAATATCTAACATATATAAAAATTAATTTAATATTAAATCCCTTATTTTTTGTGAGGTCTTGTGCAATCGAACATGTTGAACATAATCAGAACCTCCTTTAAATTTTATTGTGGTTCATGTACTTCATTACGGAGGAGATTATGCACATGCAACTCAATATAAATTCATCATTTTGCTTACTGCAGTTCATGAAAAAGACTTCTCCAAAAGATAAGTGAAAAAAGTGAAAAAGAAATTACTATAATAAAGATTAAAAATTCTTTTTTTTAATTCTTTTCATCCATAACTTTTTCATGGAATATATGCTTCCATAGTAAAAAATTTGATTAAGACACATTTCTAGAATATATCTTTATTCATGAACAAAAATACTTACCTTTTTGGTTTTTTTTTTATCTTTTCTAGTTAAATTAAAAAATAATTTATATTTTCTTAAAAATAACTTACCATTAACTAAAAAAAAAATTTATTTGTGTTTATAAGAAAAATGTAAAAGGAACTTTTGAATGTTTTAGTACTATTAAATAAAATCATATAAAAACAAATCACCTTTAATACAATTATCCATCATCATTATCATCATACCCAGTGTTCCCGCACATAGATACTCTATGGTCAAATACAATTATCCATATAAAACATAATAACAACAAAAAAATTTGACATAAATTCTCTTAGGGTTGAAGTTGAAGGAAGGCTTTAAATATAGAACCCCACTACACATGTGTTGTTTGTGTACCAAGGAATAAAGAACTAGAAAGCTAAGAAGGTTCTCTTTCTTTTACCTTCTTGCTTTTGTCATAAAGCTTTTTAATATTTTATTTCAATTAAACAAAGGACAAGACACTTATGGGGAAGTATATTTACCTTAGAATCCTATGTAAGTATTAAATGCAACATTATCATCTGCTCTCGCCGTTAATGCAAGAAAATAATCAAAAGGTGAGATTTTTAAAAGAGAACAAGCAAAAGTTCGAATTTTTAAAAGTAGATTTTCCTTTATATGTTTAGTTGCATAAACTTCTCAGGACGAATTTAGGGTAGGAATCTAGTCTATAAATTGCATATTTCAAACAAAATTTTATATTTTAAGAACAAATTCCTAAACTCAATCTAGCTTTATATTTTTAAATTGGATATGAAATCTATGATAGTAATCTCTCACTTTGCAAGGACATACAACATTCCCTAAAGCTAAGGTTTCCAATGACACATAGAAAATATCAAGCACAACAAAAAAGGAGGAAGATTAATATATTTTAATTAAATGGAAGATACAAATTAAAACAAAGTAAAGTGAAAAGTAGGAACTAGGAAGTATTAAAAGATGTGACAATTAATGTTGGGAATTAGAAGGAAAAAGTTAAACTAATCTTATTTTAAAACTAAACCAACTTTGGGATTGGAGTCTATGACTTTAATATTGCCTATTTGTAAGTTGTACATACATACATTGATACAAGCAGTGGCGGATTCAGAAATCAAAAAAGTGAGAACACACGTATTAAAATCTTTCTAATTACTTAAGTGCGGTTCTTAAGATTGGGTGTATCATAATATCTTTTTAGCTGGTTAATGCCCACATTTGCGCACACAAGAGGGCACCTGGCTCCGCCACTGCATACAAGGGTAAATCTAGGTTTTCGCACATCTAGATCATAATTCAGATCGTTAAAAACCCTATTAATTGAATTATGTAACACATAACATAGAAAAGTAAAAGTTGAATAGTTCAGTAGCAACTAGCAAGTAGAGATGATCGATCATCCAGAGTATTAGTATAAGGTAGGCTGATCGGACATCTCTACTTACTATTTAACAAGCTCAACTTTCACTCATCTAATGTTATATTTATGGAGTAGTGTTCAAAACTCTTGCATTAACTCCTCCTTTCAAAATCTTTCCAACTTTGGTTGTAGTTTTTTGATAGATATCTATATGCTGAATTTATATTCATGTCAGATTTATCATCATACCCAGTGTATTCCGCTCATAGGAAACTATCATAAAAAACTAAGGTAATATATAGATCAAGTAAAAAGAAAGCGATCAATGCGTATATAAATCACTCGAAGTTTTGCGATCTTGATTTGCATGGTGTACATCAAATTCGCCTTTAGGAATTTTACAAGCATGGTGGGGAGGGTGCTGAGTATACAATATTCAGTCATTATGAGGAAAAAACAAGGGATTTCAAAGAAATCTCACTTTATTTATTTTTATTTTTTATTATTACATCCTCGAGTATCCTCGGTGATCTTCGTATTGTTCCATGAACGAATCGTTGAACTTCTTAAAGCTTTCCATGATAGCAGGCATGTCTTCCTCAGCCGGTAGGATGGTAGTCCTCATGTGGAACACCCTGTGGAAACAAGCTTATCATCAACATCATTTACCAGTTTACCACATTGTTTGATTCAAGTTTGGTACTAAAATTCGTTGATTTAATATAAAAATTAAACAAATTCACGAGAGTTTATTTTATAAACATGTTAATTTCCGGTGGCGCTTAATTAGCAGAGGTTCTGAGGGCCCCCGGCATTAAGAGACCTTAATATTGAACGACACAAAATATGCTCAAGTGTATAAGACAAGTCAGTTGGTAAAAGGTTTTGATATAAAACAATAAAAGGGCTCGTTTTCGCTCTGCCCTTTATTATTAGCACAATAACAATACCAAAGTCTTAATCTGAAAAAGATCGGGTCATCTAAACAAACCAATAGATATAAGTGTATGAAGATACTATACTCTTGACTGGTATGTTAGAGTGGGCCAAGGTTGGAACAACTGTGTTCATTTAGATTATCGCGTGGATTTTGAATCAAGTATTTCGTCAATTCAAAATCGGGTCTTGTGTTCATCTTAATTTTTAGATTGTTGTAAAACCATTTTTAGGTCTGGTCAAATCGGATTTGGTTACAAGGTCGAATAGATATCAAATCATCGAGTCTGTTTTAAATACCTCTAGAAACAAGAAAGATTTAAGAACAAGGTATATCAAGCTTTGATATCCAAAGTGCAGAATAATAAAAAAAATAAAAAAAAGACAAATTTAATGTTTGATTACCCTTCTTTCTGCCCAAATCCCGATCCAGGAACAGTGGAGATGCCGGTAGCTTCCAAGAGCTTGAGACAGTAGAAGACATCAGGGTGTTTGCCAGCCGACTTTGCGGCTTCTATTGCTCTAGGCGGCAAGCATATTTGAGGAAACGAGTACATGGCACCTGCATTCATGATTTATTTTGTCGATGAAGTCAGTCAAAAGAACGGAACAACAAACCAAAATATAATTCAAGTAAATAAATTGAAGACGAGAAAAGGATCCCAAAGAGAAATAGTCTTCACCTTCAGTGAAGTTGCACACGACATTTCTACAACTGTTAAATCCGTCAGTCATAATCTGTGCTCTCTTTCTCAATGATTTAAGGATCCCTTTGCTGCAAAAACAATGCAAACACTAGTTATAACTCCATAGTTTATCAAGAAATTATTCGCTATTTTACGGTTGTTTTTTTAAATTCCAAGGTAAGGAGAATCCTATACATGCAAGAGGGGAAGGGAGTCGGACAAAATTCAATAGGTGGTGAGAATCGAACTCCCATCACAAGGGTGAAAGGGATAACCTTCAACCATTGAGTCAACCCATGATTCTTGGTGTTTTGTTGTATCGTTAAAGTTACTTTGTCCCCGCACGATTGAAATGGTGAATAGAAGGAAATGGAGAGTAAATTTTATAAATAACATTTAACACATCGGAAATCATTTTACCTCTCTTGTTCAAATTTAAGATATGAAATATCTCCGGGCTTTGGTGGATTGACCATCAATCCTAGCTACAAAGATAAACAAAGATTTTATACACACGGGTCCAGAACGTAAACCATGACGGCATGGAAACTGCAATAATGTTCGAGAAACTCACAAATATCTGCCCGGGTACATTAGGACTTAGTGCAATTGAAGCAATCTTGTATATCTCTTCAACTGTCTGAAATACGAGAACAACAGAATCGATATAAGTTGTGTAATTTTGAAGAGTTAACGAAACTGAAGGTCCGTTCATTTGAAATCAAAAACACAAATAAAAAAGTTAATGGTTTGGTGATTGAAGGATATGCATATTGAAGGACCCGTGTTTACTTTTTTGTAACACGAATTTTTCAGTTAATTTTGTTACATTCAGTAATCTTTACGACATGCCATATCGGACATATAGTTTATAGCTAATCACCGCCAAATTTCCCTACTTTTAACAAAACCGAGCATGGTTGAGCATTATTAAGTGATTTACGAGCTTTCCATACTAAACTTACTCAACTACCCGTATCACAAAATAAAGTTGGCAGCTCGGTAAAGCTAAAAACGTCAAAGACAAGAAAAGAGTTATAAATTGAAGAAAAAAATGAGACAAAAACAAACCTTTGGGGGAATATTTGTCATCTCAAAATATCCACCCCTTTGTCCACATTCCCCCCAATATCCTTTTGATACAGTGTGGAAAGACACAAGTTGGAGTTCCTCGCTCTGTGGTGGGCCCATGTCCAATAAAACCTTCCAGAAATAGAAGATAAAGAAAATTAAGATCCTAAAAAAAGGAGAGCGGAAAGAAAAGAAATCTAACCAGACCATCTTTTTCAGCCGAGAGTTATAACAACTAACAAGATATACCTTTCTTGAACTGATGAAGGGGCGCTCGTCCTGGTATATGTTTTGCTGATATACTTCATCAGCCAAAAGCACCAAATTCTCTTGGATACAGAAATTCACAATTTCCTTTATGTTGGCTATGCTAAGGCATTGTCCTGTAGGATTTCCTGGGTTTATAATGACCATTGCACGCACCTGAACAACATAATGGTTCACAATAAGCAGCATTATCTTGCCAAAACATCGACCAAATTGAAACATTGCAAACTAATAAGCCTCCATGAATCATCAGTAGTGTCACATTATTCGCTAATCACCTCGTGAATCGAACAAAACGAATTATGGTCGGTTTTAGGCTATTTTTGAACCATTTTGAGTGAATCTTGAATCCATAAGGCGAACTAACTAGCGAATTATGTTTCACTAAATTCATCACATATATTTTAGGAATTCAGTAGCAGCAAAGATCAGCATGCCATTAGAATACCAACATATACTTGGCGCACAAAATCCAAAAATGACATATTAGTAAATGGAAAGTGGGACGTCGCCACGTTCTGCGATCCGGGAATGTTAGTCCCCAATCACCATAAAACGAGATCCAAATTGCTCAAGGTGATGTCCAGATGTGGAAGACCTTTTAAAAAGGTATTTGGTGTTTATTTACAAATTAAAGGAAAACATAAGGAAGATGAAACCTAGAAAACTAAAGAAAATCCACAATGTATCTCGTTCCCCATTGTTCCCACGTCAATTGAGATTGCGTTCCTTGTTTCCATTCCCGTTCCCCGTTTCGAACCGAATGTCGTTCCAGGTAACAATACAAGTTAGGTTTTTTAAAAAAAATTATAAATATTCTCAACTATCCATACATTAAAAACGATACTAAACAAACGCATACTCACAGTTATTCCTTTGAACGAGGCTTGTCGAACAGCATCACGAAGATTATTGATGTCAAGGCCCCAGTTTGCTGACTCCTCCAGATAATACGGGACAAGAGAGCCACCCAATAAAGATATTGTAGCAGAATAAAGTGGGTACTGCGGAACTGGAACTAAGATCTGGACGAAAGAGGAATGAATAAGACATTAGTTATCAAAGATCAACACTTCTAGTCTAGAACAGAAGAAACAATGCCAACTGAAACAAGACTTAATAAGAAGAACAAGAAAATAAGAAAATTTTTAAAAATTGTTGATAAAAATTTTCACCCCATCATTTTGGCCTCCAATGATAGCATTCAAGATTTGCATAACTCCTTTGCTCGCACCGTCAGTTAGGAAAATGAGTTCCGGATCACTGGTATTTTCGTAAAGAGCATTTGCCTTATATTAAAAAAGAAAACCGAGACAAACCGAGACAATCATGAAACTCAAGTAATTTAATCACCTAGGATACCCATCCCGTCGCCCAATGAACTCAGCGATCTCTTTCCTTACGCCAGGAATACCTCGCGAATCACTGTAAGCACCTGATCCATTTACATTACAACAGATGTTATATCATACTTACAATTTTCATGAACATTAGTATAACAATGACATAAAAATTTACAATCTCGAGAACTCTGACACGCCCAAAACTTTAAAAATAAAAGCTGAAGATGTACCTAGACCGCCTGAAGTCAAAGAAAGGTAATATTTTGCTCTTGCAATTGCATCAGCAGGAAATAGGAGTCCCACATTAGGATCATCAAGCAGAAATGGAGCTTGACACAAAGCAATCACCTGGAACATAGATTTTTTATGTTAAAACACAGGGTTAAATACTGACACAGTGAGGGGGTAGGACCCGGAAATGAGAATTATATATAATTCATATCACGATGAACCTGACGCGGGAATGTCAACGGCTTCTGTCCTAGTGCATGAGGATTCCCAACATTAGTGAAGATGATCTGCAAAGATACAAGAGCAGTTATAGAACCCGTATTGGGTTTGTGAGGAACAGCAAGACTAAAAGACAAGTGTGCAGAACAGCAGAACGATATACCCACATAGCTCAATAGATCGATAATGTGCTTAAGGTAAAACATCTCACAAAAATTAGTGTTATTACACATAATGACATGAATTTTGCAAGTTTATTCATTAGTTGATATAAGTATGTCAGAATTATTGAGTTCACCTTCTTCCCTTCTTTCTGGAGTTCAGAAGCTCGAAGATACAACTCACCCCTGACAGCATACTGGCACTTTTTCACGTTTTCATTCAGCACCTCGTAGTCCAGTCCCTTCGGCATTTTCACCAATACTCAAGCTGATGTCCCTCGACTCAAATAAGAGAGATTAAGCAGAAGTAGATGGATATGAGCTTAGGTCACAAACCTGAAATCCAACGAAATGTTAAAAACAGATTTAACAAGAGAGATACACGTGAGACACAATAAAAGTAGATGTATTTTGTCAAGTAAGACAAAGATTAGGCACATAGATACTTGAAACATTTTTATGCCATCATTTCAAAAAGGAAAAGTTGGTTACAAATTTATACGTGCATAAACATCGAACGAAGATGAACATATTATATTCAATGAAATGAACTAGAAGCCACGCATAAACTGAAAAAGGTGAAAGAAAATTACACCCTAAAACCCAAATGGAAAACAAAGGATAATAAAGAAGGGTAATGGGTCATTTTTTTCCCTTTCTCCGCCTAAAGACACAAGAACTGAGCAGCCCTTTGGTCATGATGATCAGAAATGTCCTCTATAATCGATTTGAATATCCCAAAAAAAATTATAACACCATGCTAAATCAAAAAACTAATAAACATGATAAATAAAGATATCCTCTTTAACTAGTTACAAAATCTCAAAAATAGTTCTCCTATGACATATCAAGTAGACCATAAATATATAGGACATGTGTTAGATAACGAAGTACAATCAATTCCAGTAAACCTACGGAGTTGTTTTGTGTTTGAAAAATGGAAATGAGAATTGACAGACTTAGAAGTAAACTCGGGGTGAGACTTTGGTAGGGATTTTAATAAATGTTGTGTGTCTTATAGATTGTCAATTAATTGGAATTAAAAACGAAGTTACGAAATATTCTTTAGTCTCCTTATTAACCTCTGCTATCATCAATGACACAAATACCATTTTGGTTTATTTCTCAACTCTAGAAATAGATTATACTCATGTGCACTTCTGATCATGTTAAGTTGCAGATGATGTTTGCTAACAAAGTTAATCAGAAACAACCTCTTTATTATTACTAACAAGGGTAAGGTTGCGTATATCTGAACCCCCGAAATCCTCTATAGATGAGAGTCATTCAATGGTATTGGGATAATAGAATGTTATTGTCTTATGTCTAGACAATGGGCCTAATACCAACCTACCCAAGACAATTTTTTGTAGGACTTTTCCTTCTCAATTTCCATTCTCCTTCTTTCCCCGATTCCCAATTCCCAATAGCCTTAAACAAATGGGGTTTTCGGTTCACCCACATTTCAGCAAACAAACAAACAAGATATTCATTTAATCTCTTCCTAAACTCCCATTCCCACCTACAACTTCCCCCTAAATAAATATCAATAAATAAAAAGAGCAATCAAATTTCTAATTTCTCTACTCTTTTTCCTCTTCTTCTTAAGAAACCCTTTTACTTTTGTAACAAACAAAAGTAAAACCAAGTTAACCAAGAATGACAACAATCTAAATCAATGAAAAAACCATAATCTACTTAAACAACCCAGCAAACCTTAAAACATGTGGTTAAATCAATCAATCAAAAATGAAAAAACTTACAAATAGGGTTCTCAGTTCTCATACATTTCAACAAACAAACAAACTCAAAAAACTTAAAAACCCCATTAGAAGCCATCATACATCCATGTTAACAATAAATAAAATTGCATTTGTAATATAATAGGTAAATCTTAACCCTATAGAACATAGAAATGAATTTCCTAATGACCCCATTAGTGTATTAATCCCAATTCCCAACAAAACATTATCACAAACTTAATCATAGATAACATAAACAAATCCCACATAATATACCACAATTTTTCATGGATTAAAAGAACAAAACTTTCCCATATCAATCATGTAATTGTAGTTTTTCCTCTAAAGAAAAAATTATATCCAAGAAGAAGTATGTGTGGTGTACCTCAGAGTACTTGGTTAGAGTGAAGCAGCAAGGAAACTTGGACTTGCTGACTGATTGTAATAGAAAAAATACAAGAAAAGTGAGAATTTAAGAGTACGCAAAACGGCGGAAAGAAGTGTCGTTTTAGTGGAAAATAAAGGCAATTCTATATGAAGACGTATCCATTGACATATGGTAAGACCACAACCACTAGAAAATTTTGAGATACTAATAATGTATAATCCTATCTTGAATTTTCTTCTTTAAATTTTATATTTTTTAAAAAGTTTTTGGAAAAAATGGTTTTAGAAAAAGAATTACAAAGAGATAAAGTTAAATGGGGAAGTGTGGTGTAGCTTGAAGCTAATGAAATTATTTGACACATATTCAAACTTTCTTTATTCAATGGTTTATCACTTTATCCATTTTGGAACACAAAAAATTTGTTTGGTACTTCAAGTGATATGCAAAAGCATTTTGTGAGTTTTGTAGATTATTTAGTTTTAATTTTAGGTAACTCCGATTTGCAAATCAAATGTCACGTAGCTTTTGTAATTTTTTTTGAAAAAAATGAAATCTAGAATATTTTTAAAATATAAAATTATGAATAGTATAAAATTTCGCAAATTTAAATAGGGAATACCCTGAGTTAAATACACCGAGTTTAATGATAATAATCACAACTTGTATTTTGTAATCACGTGATATTCTTCATGACTGAATTCAATTTTTAAAAAATCATGACATGAAAGAGTAAGGATTTTAAAAATGATTGTCTTGAGAGGGATGTTTTAGGTCATTAAATGCAGATTTTGTTTTTAGCAAATAAGAGTACAATAAAGGTTTTAAAACAATCTATTTTCTCCTCTTCATTTGAAATAGGTTTGGAATGCATTCCAAAATGACAATATGAGTACATGAGTTATGTGTAGACTGGAGTGTAGTATACCAAAATTGCATATACTGAAAAAATGACGGATGGAATATAATATTCCACAAAACAATTGTAATAATAAGGTCTAAATTCAACCACTTAAAAAAAAAAAAAAATTTCAACTGATATTAATGTTGATTATTTTAATTTTTATCTATGAGCAATTTTTTTTTTGAAATGATATTTATGAGTTTACCTTTTTTAAAAATTTAACAAAGTTTCTAATTTTTATATTTTCTTAGTGAAAATGAGTAGAAAATATTATGCTATTAACTAAGTCAAAGTTCTGCTAATGTTCGAATATACTATAGAAACAATACCCAAGCCTTAATCCTCACAACTCAATAGGCAACTGAATGTATATTCCTAGTCCCAAAATCATAAATTTTCAGAAAATTATACATGGGTAAAAATAGATTTGAAAAAAACTCAACACAGAACCAGTTTATAATTTTCGAAAAATAGGGAAACAAACCCGAAAAAGAGAGCGGAAAACATCACATTTTGGCCTAACTACGTGAAGTGAGAAGGACCTCAACCTCGTACATATGAGAACGACATGGTTCTGCTCATGGGTAGATAGCTACACCAAACTCAAGCATGATCAAGAAGACTGTACCTACGTCACCCAGGAGACGGTTATCTAATTTACAATACATGACATGAATGAGATTGCATGGGAGAACTGGCGGGGACTTGCCCTAATTGGCACATCAAGACCATCGACACGTTGAATGCTTTGTGCAGCATGCTAACATGTGATCAGCTGTTACAGAGGGAAAAGTTCTTGTGATTACCCAAACGCGCCTACAAGTATCGATTAGCTTTGAGCCTGACTGAGGTCAGGTAGCCGTCTCTGCAAGGTAAGTGGTGAAAAGTAACAGTGCCTCTTGTAAGTGGCAAGAGCGGAGATCTTCAGGGATCGGGGCTGTGGCTATGGTTTCAAAGCAGCTCAACTGAGTCTCACGAGTTGAATCTTCTCCACTATCGGACACAAGCAAACTGCAGATCTCTTCTGACATCTTTGAATAGGCCACCCTAAGGAAAACATTGTTCATTAGTAGTTAAATCTCAAATTTCTAGTTTTGCGGCACTATGTACGAGTACACAGAATAGATATCGACAATTATTTTATTTTTTTCGTTTGTTGTGCGTTCCTTCCAGTTGCTCAATACATATTAATGTGTTTCTAAAATAACATCCATCATCCATTAGAGACAATTAATGTCTACAGCAGAAATGTACATTAAATTGCTAAGAGTTAAAATAGCACACCTTGCGTCTGTCGGTAGTTTGCTTCCCAGCACTTCCAGAGACTTGTTCAGGCAGTCAAAAAATTCCCTGCAAGCAGTTTCTTTACTCTCTAGAGAATCCTGAAAAAATAACATGAAACAATGTTCCTTTTTAGCAAAAACTATTAACATTCAATTACCCCAATGCTATTAAAATTAAATGGCTCCCACCTAAGCAAAGACAGGGTCATGTGTATGTAACCTTACCCTTGTAATAACAAAGGTTGTTTCAAGATGATCCTTGATAGTATAACTTAACCTATATTATATATAATAACTAAGAAACAGACATGGTTTGATGAGCCATTTGTGTTGTGACCAGCACATGGCTTTATGTTGAATGTCCGAATAAGATGTGCTATTTGTGTTATTTGCATTACAAAATGATTTATCAAGGATTATGAGTGTCAACTTATGCGACAATCACAACAGATAATCACAAGAAGCATGCCCACCAAGGGTTTTTAGTTGATTATTTCTGTTAAATTTAATTAAGTTTTGACTTCTATAGTTAACTATTAATGGGAAACTTTCAGCAAAGCTTGATTAAGTTTCATCTGATTGATTAACCACAGTTGTTTAGATCCATGTAATTCACATAATAATCTTAGATTTGTTCTTCCTTTCTGCTAGGTTAAATCCCAGAATCAGTGTATTTGTATAGTCACCATACGCAATGCATGGTCTTGCACCATATGAGGGACATGAGGTGAAAGGGATCGTTAAACCCTGGCACTTCGATGCATATATAGGAACACAGAATAGCATAAGCAGAAACTCTGTAGGAGACTACCAACCTAGTGCAGCTCATCTATAGTGCACCCCAAGAAACAACATCAAGATGAACGCAAAACCTCATTGTCTGATAGGAAAGAAACATATAATCTAAAAATGCATGTTTGATCAGAAAGCAGCTGTTTCAAGCAATAAATTCACATGATAACATATCTCCCTTTTTCTAGATTCTCGACTAATTGAACTCTAGGTGTGATCTCAAAGACTCAAACAGCTGATCCAAATAAATGAGTCCAGCCAAGGATAAGATGTGCTAACACAGAATCCACATAAAGCCAAACATATTTACCAGTTTGTTTATATCGTCGTCTCCCTGTAAAGAGCTTCTCAACAAATAAAATGAAATATAAACTCCAGCTCCCAAGTCCCAGTCTTCAATCTCAGACTTGTGATCCTCCATTGAAGTTGCCAGCCTCCATATCTCCGAGTCTTTTGCTGCATCATACAAAGGCACTAACATGATCAACTTAGGCGTGGTCACTTAATAAAAGGTTCTAAATCACTAACAAATCCACTTTTGACAAACAAAGGGACAAAACAACAATAAAAAGGCAGTGAAACTTGCTAAAACAATTGAGTCTCTAATGTCCACAGGGTACAAATTTGGATGTTATAGTAACAAATGTAATTTCATAAAATTCTCAACCATGCGATTGCACAATGAAAAGATATTCAAAAATAACATGGAAATATAAGGTCGAAGACTGGTATTAAACAATAAACATAGCCGATTTCAAGGTTGTAACAGACATAACTTTACCTGACAAAAATAAGGAATGAACAACTGATGTTATGAAAATTGAATGAGCTTTTTGCCAGCTGGAACATTCAATGTAATGTTCTAGGGCCTTTGAAAGATCACCATAATACTGATAGTACACAGCCTACACAGAGTACATAAAAAATTTCAAGAGAAGTAGAGTGAGTAACGTTAAATGAGTATTTTTTAGAAAGTATTCAAAAAATAGCACAAACTTGTCTAAGAATAAATAATTTCCAGTAGTTAGTGTCAAAGGTGCAAGAATACATCAGTTTAATTTTAATTAATCTCTCACGCAAGTGCAGATAATCATCTTTTAAGCCTGTCTGTGAATGAGGGAATAAATCAATGCTTGTGTAAGGAGCTTAAATATGCCTAGGAGTCTATATGGATGTCCGCAGCCCTTAAATGTGTGGATGAAAGAACACAAGTGCGACCTGTGGCTCTTTACGCACATGTTCCTTGAGTTTTTCTCTCCATCTTGAGCAGTCAAGACAGTTGGGATTAAGGAAATTTAAAATTTTTGTAAAGGGTCCAAACGAGAGTAAAGTTGAGTTTCATGAAAAGAAAAAACGTCACTAATAACATTTCATACATACTAGGAAAGCAGTGCCGCTGTAATACAAGGAAGCCAGGTCCCCCCAGCTCGTAAACTATATTCTTCTTCCGAAACATTTTTCTATATCATCAAATCATACTCATACCTACTCATATAACAAGATTCGGCAGACTAGATATAGGTAGTTTCTAAGATCCAGTTAGTTCTCTTTACAAAAACTTCCTAGATTTTCATGGAATCCATGCTAAAACATTTGGCACTGCATCATATAATCTTTCAAAGATGACATTAAAAGAAACATAACCATTCACAACTCTAAGACGACCAGCAAGAAGACCACAGCAGGAACAATTGCTAGGTTTAAAGGTGTTAACGTACAGTAGATTGAGAAAGGCAAAAGAAACCAAAATCGTTAGTCCAACTTTCTTTATATTCTGTTCAAACCAGGTTTTCAAGCTCCCTCAAATCCTTAAGCTGGTTTCTTCGTACCTTCAAGGTTTTCAATAAACGCAAATAAGTTTAATTATAAACAACATCTTTTACCACTATCCCGTGTTTCCAGATCACAACGCCCACTTCTACTACAGCACGCCCAACATCACCATTGCAACAAGTGAACAAGATGGAGTCCAATCCTTACAGCCCATTAGGCACCTCGCTGCCCTCATTTATCAATGCCTATGAAAACCACTGCTGACGGCCAACTCAAATGGAGTGTAATGCATCACTAGAAACTAACTCAAGCATACTTATGTTATCAAGCCAAAAGTCTGTTATTGCAATAATTTCTCACAAAAAGACACTGGCACTAGCCTCTATTGCAGTGTCCGATTTCATGCACTTGCATGTAAATCTACAATTCAACCCTGCATGGCACCACTGGATTGAAGATCACCCAACTAAATGTGGTGCGGCACAACACCACTACAGCATTATGGAGGTGAAGAAGCTTCTAAAGAGAGATGGAGATGGTGGTGGTTTCACGGTTTGATTGTCGTGACCTGATGGTGCCTTGCTGCTGACGTTGGTGATGGTGGTAGATAACAGAGATGGTGACATGTTCATTATCCATGATGGTGGAAAGCTATATTTTATAGTTGGTTGGTGGTGAATGGACAGCAGACAAACTAGCGGCTGTCACGAGTTAAATGTAATACAGATAATAGGTGGCTGAGAAAAACAAAGTCTTGCTGTAAGACTCATCCAAATGCTAGGTTTGTGCAGTCTTTATCGATTTTAATTGCAGCATCTTCATCTCTTCAATTTCCAAACCCCTCTTGAGTTTGCAAGGATGTGGATATACCATGATAAACAATTTCTTTGGTAATTTCATAAAAAGCTATACCTTCTTTTTTTCAGACATGATGTGATTTCCATAGGTACAAATAAAAAGTTGATGAATTGTCGAAAATAAAATTCCAGAGGTGTGCAATGAGATTCTGAGACCAAGAGATGAAGTAATGTCTGGATGAAATTTATGGGAATTTGATACTGATTGGTAATATAAGATAGATCTTAGTCGAAAGTTGATATGGCAAAGTATGAAATCTAAAAAAGTTGAATATTTTTACTCTAAACAAGATGTATAAGTTAAGGTTCTGAGGAACTTTATAATGAAAATCTAACCAGAGATTCAAGTCATACACAACTTTTATTCATGACCTGGCCTCATGAAATAGAAACCTAAAACTGTTTCCAATTAGAAGGAATGGAAAATTCTCTCTATCAAAAATATAGGTACTTTAAGGAGGTGCACAAAAATTTATGGAGGTATTAATTCTAGCAAGCTAAATTCAAAAATTACAAATAATGAAAACAAGTAACAGTACATAGATAGTTTAGAAGCCAAAAGATATGGAATAAGAAAGTTAGAGGAAAAAGTAATGGGAAAGGGAGGGAATCAAACATACCATAGCCTCATGCAACCACTGCGAAGGAACACCCAACTCTTCAATAAATCTGCGCTGATCTTCTTGAGAACTCCAAGTATCACAATATTGGAACAAGATTTCTCGAATAACAGTGGAATGTAGGTAAGGAAAATCTTCACGGTAGGGCATGTGAAGAACAACATAAATAGCCCAATGACATTTTCCAAGACACAAAAGCTGGGAAACATACGCCATGTCAAGAATATGAAGATCACTAGAAGTAAAGGCACCTATTGCTTCAAGAATTCCACGTTGATGCCAAATCATATGGTAGTCAAGTGGATCATTAGTTGACGCAAAAGCACTGAACATGGATTTCAAGCCATCAAATTTACCATCTTCACTAGCGTGAAGCAACATTAGATAATATGCAAGGTCATACCGCCCCTCTGTAAAAACTTTACCAGTTTCGTCCACTGGTCCCTCATCAATATATACTGGAACAGGGTAAGGAGCCTTGCCTTCAGTAAGAAGATGTTGATATGTGTGAAAAATAGCGGGCAAGGGAGTGCCTGGTGGCAATTCATACCACATCAACAACCCCAAGAACCTTTTCCAGTCAACCCTTTTTCCAGCCAAAGCACTGTGAATGTTACCTGAAAGTAATTCATAAAGCCGTATCCTGTCCTTTTCAATGAAATTCATGTCCATTCCATTAATTCTCCACAGTTCTAACTGCTGAGCTATATCAGAACGGTTCACCATAGATCCACCAGCCTCTCCTAGTAAGCAGGCCAGCCTAACATCCCCTCCAGAAGCAGCCAATTCCACAGCAGCATCCAATTGTTTCCCAGTCATTAAAAGAAATAATTGCTCCAGATCATCAGACTCACTCACGCAACTCAAATCTTCTTGCACACGGTGGTAAACACTCTCTTGTAACCAATAACTAAACTCTGCCCTCCGCATCAAAGGAAGTGCTTCTGGGTCAAATTCTGAACGACCGACTTTTCCATCCAACATCATATCTTCCTCAAGGTCATCTACCTCATCCTCTGTCTGTCCACTACTCTCCTTTTCAGAGAATAGGACTTTAATTAGCTCCCATACAATGACTTGATGCATCAAAGACACACGAACAGATGCCACCATATCAGTAACCTCTAGTTGCTTCTCCACTACATCTATATATCGCCGACATATATCAGACATAACTAAGCGATCACATACAACTTTTTGAAGGCTTAATTTCGAGGAACCAACTTCAACTTCTAGTATTCTACGATTCAAAGACTTATGTAAATCTAACGGAGAATCAAAAAGCAAATCAACTGCTTCCTTTTTCACTTCATTAGTTTCATCTCGAGTGACTTTGTCTATTGCAACCTTTTCAAGAGTGATAACGGAAGAAAGCATTCCTTGGTGACCGTTACCAACAGGTACACCACTATGAATAAGGAGACCATTTGGTCCCCACCCAACACGAAATGATCTACCCATGAACAATCCTGCATCAACTATATTTCGTGAATGGTAGCCAGAGACTGGTGTTTCTTGCTTAGAATTAAGCTTGAAACCTACTGGATTAACCATCCTCACAGGTGATCCTTTATTCTTCTGGGAAAGTACAAGAGCTCCAGGAGAACTTACATCAAAATCTTTAGATTTGTACTCGAGCAAGGGTACTGGAGTCTTCCTGGGTGGGGGAGGACTCGGTTTATAATTTACCATTAGCCCTGAGTTATACAAAGGAGACTTTTCTCGGTGAACTACTTGTTTCTCATAAGAAGGGAACCCGGAATTATCTTCAACGTCATTGCCATCATCAGAAAACATTAACATTTTCATCTCCTTCATTTTATCAGGATCAAGGCCAAGAAAAGTAGGAAGTGAGTGAGAAAGATCAGGACCATTTTGGCCCAAATCGAATCTGTCACTAACAATGCCCTCGTCCTCATCAAGATCATCATTCATCTCAACACAATCCTCAACTGGGTCTGCATCCGCGTCATCCATCACAATGTCATCCTCATCGTCTACACTTAATCCAAACCGACTGAAATGTTGAACCAAAAACTTCCATTCTCCACTCAACGGATCGTACGAGATGAACTCAGCTCCTTGCTTTTCAGCAGTAGCTCTCAACCTATCAACAATTTTACATAACCTATCACCTTCACAATCCAACCTTCCTAACTTCAAAACCAAAGTCACAACAGCAGGCTTGTTTAATCCTTCCCCAACAGGAGGTTTACAACTCTCATCTTCGTAAACAACGACTTCATGCCTATTAAACTTAACAATCTCCATCACATCCAAACCTCTCACATCGGTCTCCCCCAAAAACCTCACACTCCCGAATCCAATCTTGCCCACCGTAAAATCCCTAACTTTACAACTGTCTCTAGCATTAATACCCTCTATTTCTGTTAAATCTTTCAATGAAGGTTCAGTATAATATTCTGAATCAATTGTGGCGCCCACCATGTATGGGGGTAAAGATACCAACATTATAAATTATTCACCAATGATCCGAATGTCCAGTGTAATCCCAAATTTTACCGAGCACAAGAACCTGTAAATGAACTCTCAAATTCACACAATCAAAGTTAAGCAATAAAATTCATATTACACTGTTACCACTCTAAGTATAAGTCAGTAACTCATAAGCGCAACATTAATACTATAATTTGCCCTAATTTGATTTGAAACCTCAAATTTCCCCAAAAAAATCAGCCATTTCACTAGAAACTCAAATAGGGCTAAAAAAGTGAGATTTAAAACTTAAATAAAAACTAAAAGAATAAATTAGGTATCAACAATCAAATGTAGAGGAATTGAAAAGGTTACTAGCTCCAGAGAAGAAGGTGAAATAAAGAGAAGAACTTACTTACTCCGTCGACAATGGCTGCTTGCCGCGCCTAATTGCCTGCTTGCATGAAGGGTTTGAAAAAAAAGAACAGTCGTCACTTCAGTCGAATAGAGAAAAAACGATTTTCTTCTTTCTTTCCCAAAAAAAAAATGTACAAATAAATCACGATTATTTAAGAAAATAATAAAGAAAAACTTAACGTGAATAATATAATTTTTTGTTAATTTTTCTATAATAATACGAACTTTTGATTAACAACAAATAATACCAACTTTGAGGTGTTTTTTCCTATGTTAATATTATTCATGGTTAATAAAAAAAAAATTAGTATTATTGTAGGAAAATAAGCAAAAGGTTGTATTATTCCTGATAATGTTTCCAATAGTAAATTTGTTCTCGTTTTAAAAGATTTTGTTTTATCTTTTCCTTATTTTATTTATTTTAAAGTATATATATATTTTGTCTTTTTGTAATTAATAGTAAATAATTATTATTATTTAGGATTTTTTTACTTTATTCCCTCTTCTTTTCTGAGATATTAATATGGGAGGAATTAGTTGCATATTTAAATTAAATGTAATTATTTTATTAGATGAGAGTTGATTATATCTCATGCAAAATTTGAGATTTTATGGACCATATGATATACTTCCTCCGTTTTTTTTTACTTGCACCATTTCCACTTTTTACACTATTCATCATTTGATAGTGTTTTGCATAGTGCGACTATTAAACGATAAAAAAATCTAGTCATGTGGGATCTTGTTTTATTCGTCTCGTCGAATACTTTATTAATATCAAATTTTTATAATTTTTAGTTGAGTATAATTCTAGATATAAGCAACCCGACAAACGCATTGGACTGCGTAAAAGTATGTTGGGATGCAAGTAAAAAAAAACAGAGGAAGTAACATAATACTATAATAGTATTCCTTTGGGCTCTGTCTCTATCATTTCGTATAAGTTACTCCCTCCGGTCCAGTTTACTTGTCCCATTTGACTTTTCACACATGCCGAGACAACATTTTAACAATTAATATCTCTAATTATTCTTAATCAAAAATTATAAAAAATTGATATTAATAATCCTTGTATTGAGACGAATCAAACAAGATCACACATGACTATGTTTTAACTTAAAGATTAAGAGTAAAATACAAAATAAGAGTGATGAGTGAATAGTGTCAAAAGTCAAATGGGACAAGTAAACTGGACCGGAGGGAGTATAAAATAAGTAAAATTTAGTATAAAAAATTCGAGTTGGAGTATAAGACAAATAACAAATAGATGATATGAGTATGAGTATGAGATTAAGATAGAGACAAATAACAAATTAGTGAATAAATATAAGAAAGGAGATTCAAACCAAAATGCAAAATCACTAGATAAATAAAATAAAATGTTGTGAAATTGAAAAGGATGTACTAGAGTATGTAAACCTCAATGAAAATGGATTTCTAAAAAATAGATAATGCGATAATGGAAATAAAATGTTAACTTTATTCTTATTAAATTCAGAAAAATTAAAAAAAATTATTTAAAATAATTCCTTCTATTTTACATTTATTTTGAATTATTTCTAATATAAATTAATTTAACGTATTATTTTCCAAAATACATTAAAAAAATTATGCTTATGGGAAGAATTTCAATTTGTCTCTTGCATGATGGAGACCGTCTGTTGAGAGACACATTTGTTTGAATAATTTCTATATTTTTTTTATAAGTCGACCTAATTAAAATTGGTTTTTTTAAAGAGGCCGTCTCTCACAAGAATTTGATAATAAAATATGGTAGGAAATTTCTCTAACAATATTTTGACACAAAACATTACTGTCATATTGCAAAGCTAGATGATGTACTCCTAAAATTCCCATTACTCGCAATCAAAAGCTTCAAAATTTCACTCCAATGGCGTAAAACAATCAACAGACAAGAAAGGAATCTCCATTCTCCATCAAATCATTAATCAAACCTCATTTACTTACCACAAAATCACAGACTTTGCCAGATCTCTTTTCATTCTTTCTCCATTGATCAAAATCTACTTTCAACCATCAAAAATCAGAAAGATTAAATTTCTAGGGTTTTTACTGAGTTTCGTCGACCGAAGAGACAATGTCGGGAGCGGCCTCAGCGCTGTTCATTCTCGACATAAAAGGTAGAGTTCTGATATGGCGTGATTATCGTGGTGATGTTTCTGCTGTTCAAGCTGAGCGATTCTTCACTAAACTCATAGAGAAAGAGGTTTTTTTTTTTTATCTATCTTATTTGATTTTTAGCATCATTGTTTGATTGATCTGATTGTATTGAGGTTTAATGTAGTCGAAATTATTTTCAATTCAGCTGCTTCACTGACTCTTTTGCAAATTTTAAGTTTACTTTGAATGAAGATGGTCTATTTGATACTGGAAACTGTAATTTATTCTTGTAAGATCGTGAATTGATGCTACATTGGCGTGCTTGAATTTTTTTGATGGGTTTCTCTTATTGTCGTTTATCGTTGTACTGTGATTTGAAGATAGAGTGAATTATTGGATAATTCTTTTGTTTGTTAAAGTGATAAGTTATATTTTAAAAATTGGTGGTTACATGATACACAGCAAACGAGAGCCATTGCAAATACTAGGTCAAGGGGAGGAGAGTTCCACAGTCATGTATAAATCCCACATTAACCCTGTATGACTGGTGGGGGACTCAAGTCCCATGGCCTGTATCTAATTCAACTCAGATCTACAGTCCCACAACGGCACAGTCGCACAGATTAAGGCATAATTTTCATCATTGTGATTATGGGCAGTGAACAGTGATCTATGTCACTTGGAGTTTGGATTTTTGGATTTTGGAAATAGAGATATTGTGCTGTCAGTTGTGGTCAATTGGTTATGAAGTTTGAGCATAATTATGCGTTTAAGAGGAGCAAGTTGCACTAGAACTTTTTGAAGTGTCCAGTTTTTGGTGATTGGGGGGGGGGGGGGGGGGGGAGTTGTGTCTAGCTATGTTACTCGGACCAATGTCCCGACTTTTGGTGGACTTTGTTACGCGTTCCAACTTCCAAGTGTAGGACTTGACTTTTTTACAAAACTTATTTTATGTTTGGACCATAGCGAAGTTCTGAAATTCGTATCCATTCATAATGTTAAAATTGACACGGCCACTTGAGGTAAACTGATGAGTCCAATCACTAAAAGTGTGTAGTAATCTATGTTATTTTGGAGTTTGGACAAGGGTTTTTGCGGGAATTGTTTGCAAAATCTAGTAGCCTTTTTATGAGGACTTAATTGTTTTATAACGTTATCGGACGAATTTGAGTGTGACTACATAAGAGATTTAGCTGAGGTTATAAGTTAGCCCGATACTTGAGCTATCTTGAGCTATGGTGTATTTATATCTTGTTTTGGACTAGGATAACTCTTGTTGGGTATTTGGGTTTTCTAATGTAATTTTATTGGGATAGTCATGATTGAGATCAGTATTTGTCTATATTCTTTTCCTAGGAGTAGACTTTTTGTCAAATCTTTGACACTTGTGTTTGGTTACATTAAGAAAAAGATAGGGAAACAGAGGAAAAAGAAGAGTAGGGATGGGGTGGAGTACAAGTTTCCTCTCATTAGGATAGAATAGAAAATGTTCTGAAAAAAAAGGGAGGAGAATAAACTTTTGGATTCCTGTTTGGTTTAAATTTGGGAAGTTAGGAAAAATAATTCTCCGCATGCAAAACATTAGACGTGAGTACCTGTCGTAGACCATGAAACATGACCTACCAACAAGGGATTTTGCTGATAGTACCTGCTCGTTGGAACTGATGCACGGGCTTTGAAATACGTTCAAATCTTCCTTCTCATTTTCCTTCCAACTCACTCCATTTTGGAGAAATTTCTCTTGAACAAAGACCCCCTTATTTTCCTTTAACTCCTACTTTGTGATCTAAATTCCGAACAAGGGATTTTGCTTCTTATTTTTCTATCTTGTTTTTCTTTCCCTCTATTTGAACCAAGTTTAGAATCATATAGAGTTTCTCTAGAAGTAGCTTTCACCACTCCAAGTAATATTTCATGATAAAGGGTTGTTTGCTCCAGTTTGTTTTTGGGTATTGTGTATCTCCTAAAAAAAAGCAGGCCTAATTGAATTGGGTTACTGTAGAATGACATGAAAAATTGGTATCTCTAGGAGCAAAGGAATAGAAAGAGGAAAAGAAGGTTTTTAATTGATAGGTGGAATTAAATTCTTCGTTTGTGTAAATTTAGTATTAGATAGGGCCAAATGAAGTATAATTAAGCATACTTGTTACCTATGATTCCTCATGATAATGTGTTTTTGTTCATGTAGCTGACAGCATAGTATGGGATAAATGATTTAGTATTTATGTTGCTTGAATTGATGTCTATGTTTGTCAATTGATGTTTCTTTCAGGGTGATCCACAATCACAAGATCCAGTTGTGTATGATAATGGAATTACATACATGTTTATACAACACAACAATGTGTATTTGCTTGTTGCTACTCGGCAGAACTGCAATGCCGCAAGTGTTCTTCTCTTTCTTCACCGTGTAGTTGATGTAAGCTTTCTTGGTACTTTCGTGGCTTATTTTTTCTTTTATTTATGTTTTCAATGCAGTTTAAAAGTTCTACATTTCTAAATTGGTTATTTATCTAGAAACAAGTTCCTTGTGCAGGTCTTTAAGCATTATTTTGAAGAATTAGAAGAGGAATCACTTAGGGATAATTTTGTTGTTGTGGTAAGAGGTATTTTCTCTCTACTTAAGGCACTGCAGGCATAGTCAAGATTGATGTGCTGATACAATGCATCTTCTGCAGTATGAGTTGCTTGATGAAATTATGGATTTCGGTTACCCTCAGTTCACAGAAGCAAAGATTCTTAGTGAATTTATTAAAACTGATGCTTATAAAATGGAAGTCACACAGAGGCCTCCTATGGCTGTGACAAATGCAGTTTCATGGCGTAGTGAAGGAATAGTTTACAATAAGAATGAAGTGAGTTGGAATTTTTTAAGTTTTCTTATGAGCGTTGACAACCTACATATATTGAAGTGCTTCACCCTTTTATTGCAGGTATTCTTGGATGTTGTTGAGAGTGTCAATATACTTGTAAACAGCAATGGACAAATAATAAGATCAGATGTTGTTGGGGCATTGAAGATGAGAACATACTTGAGGTGCAAGAAATGTACCTATACTCTGCCATATTTACGTTCGCATTGATAAAAAAATCTTGTCAGTTTTTGTTCTGTCATTGATGTATCACTAGTCTTCTTTATTTTGGTGTTGGGTGGGGTTTTGATGTCTGGTACTTTTTGTATGAGATTTCTGGTAATGATGCTCATATTTTACAAAAACAAACTAGGTCAATATTTCAGATGTTGCTTTCATGTCTTTGGAGATTTTGGTTGGCTTATGGAAGTTTCTACTTGTCAAAGAATTTTATTATATGGCTCTGTATGTCCTATGTGTGTGTTTGTGGCTAGGTTTGGAAAAATAAGGTTCCCTGGGGGCTGGTCTTTACTGTCCTTAATTCACTAATTGTTGCATCAATAAAGAAAAGCAGCTTTTGCCTTTTGGTATATTGCTTTATTTTTTTGTGATGAAATGTCTATAAGGCCACTTTAGTCTCAACTTTCAATGGTTAAATTAGTCTTTGGACTGCTTGTCTATTTACCACGAAAAATTTTTCCTTTCCAGGTGAAAAAACTTTACAACTTGCTGTTTCCCTTGTATATAATGCATACATGTACCAAGTTGATCCATTCATTTTAGGTTCCTTTGTACCCATTGGTTCTTCATAGGTTACTAATATTGAACATTCTCTGTGACAGTGGGATGCCTGAATGTAAACTAGGCCTGAATGATAGGGTATTACTGGAGGCTCAAGGAAGAACAACTAAGGGGAAGGCTATTGACCTGGATGATATCAAATTTCATCAGTATGTTTGAGATTAGCTATATATGCTTCTTGCTTCTACGCCTCTACGAGTGTTTTTCTCATTATGAAACTTGAAAATTTGGACACTCTGATTTACAAGCTGATTGGTCCTGGTTTCTTTCTCTATAGGTGTGTTCGCTTAGCCCGTTTTGAAAACGATAGGACCATATCATTTATACCTCCTGATGGATCCTTTGATCTCATGACATATAGACTCAGTACTCGGGTTTGCTTTATTCTTCACTTTGTCTATCTCCTCGTTGCCTCTTTCCTGGAGATAGCACATATTATAAAGGTCACAATATTTTTTGCTTCAGGTAAAGCCTTTAATTTGGGTTGAAGCCCAGATAGAGACTCACTCAAGAAGTCGTATTGAGATAATGGTGAAATCAAAAAGTCAGTTTAAGGAGCGAAGGTATAGCTGTACTTTGTAGTGGTCAATGATATCTTGTACTTTCTTGGCCTTTTGTAGTAGTGTCAAACTGTCAATTATGTATACTAATTTAATTGTTTGTATTGTCGAATACTATAGCACTGCAACAAATGTTGAAATTGAAGTGCCAGTGGTATCTGATGCCACTAATCCAAATATTCGCACATCAATGGGGTCTGCAGCTTATGCACCTGAGAAGGATGCTTTAGTTTGGAAGATAAAATCTTTCCCTGGTGGCAAGGTAGAAAGTTGACATTTTAAGCTGCCTTTTTGTTGCTTACTTCTAATGTACAGGATTTTGCAAATAAATTTGTAATTTATTCTGCAATTTGTCCTCGAGTTCCTTTTAATGAATAATTTTCAGGAATACATGCTGAGGGCTGAATTTAGTCTTCCTAGCATTACAAGTGAAGAAGCAGCTCCTGAAAAAAAAGCTCCTATACGGGTGAAATTTGAAATCCCATACTTTACGGTTTCAGGAATTCAGGTATTAAATTTTGTTATATACTGAAAAAGTGCATGCACAAGTTTTTACCCTTGTGTCATTCTATGACCTTTTACTATTTTGAAAGGCCCTGTCTCTTTGCTGCCGTTGTAGGCTTGTAGTTTATGCTGATATTCTTGTAAATCTATAAATTTGGAAATATTTGTAGTTTTCAGGATCTCTGTTAAGGGAAGCCAATTAATGTGTATTGAGGAAGAGTTTGTTTTTGAACAAGTGAGGAAAAGGTGGTCTAAATCCAGGGGAAGAGTATATGGTACTTTATGCTTTATTTAGGCCGCATGAAGTAACTAACTGTTGGCACAGGTTTGCCGACTTGTAGAATTATGCACATGTGCACGCACACACAAATACACTTTTAGATTGGCTTGGCTGGGAAATCAAGGCTTTTTTCTGTATGAGTTATAAGGTCCAATAAGTTCATACAAATTTATACTAGGGCTAAAAAGGTGATTATCTCTCACATGTTGACTTAGTTCAGGAAAAAAAAGTTTGAGTTAGAGCTTCAGTATGAGCAAAGCTGTTTGTGATTGGTACTTTTGTTGAACTTTTTCTGCTGTTGGATGATCGGCTGAATGATGAATCATTTATCTTGTTATTTTTTATCGCTACCCTAGTTTTGTTGCTCTTCTTTGAAAAGGTCCTTCGTATATTATGGTGTAGTCTTTGTGATTATGTCCATCTTGCCAAATAAATTTTCTCAATTTCCCACTTATGAGATATGTTGTCCTAGAAGATAAGTGGGCTATTATTTCTAAATGTTGAGATGCAAAAGTCAAGAAAATGTCTAGAACTAGAGTGAACATTTGTTTCTTAATTAGGAATTAGGATTATATGATAGTCCCTACTTAAAGTAGAGTTATATCATTCTTCCCTCTAAAGTAGAGGTATATGAATGCATTCGTGAACTTTTTGGCCTTTAACAGCCTAGTTACTGGAGTCGATTCTAATATCCCATGTGTGCCCTATTTGCTGTGTCATTTTTCTGTCGAGAGCAAAACAATTGTGGTGAATAAGAAACGAAATCATTATTTGACGTGCAGGTTCGTTATCTTAAGATCATTGAGAAGAGTGGATACCAGGCTCTGCCGTGGGTGAGGTACATAACAATGGCGGGCGAGTATGAGCTGAGACTAATGTAACTCAATTGATGATCCAACTACTACAAGGTCTATCCTTCCTAACCCATTGAAAAGTTAGGGAATTGGAAAAGAGCGAGCATTATATTATATTTTGGTTTCTTCTTTTGGCCGAGCAATCTCTCGTGAGCTGTAGTATGTCGACATTCTCAAGCCTATTTCCAGTGCTCATTACATTTGTTGCTTACACTCTAGAATTTACAATTGTGAAGAAAAGCCTGTTCATCTCTTTTTAGTTCATGTGCACCTATTGTGCTTTTTGGTAGTTCTAACTGTAAAATGAGTTTTCTGATTATTGTTCAGAGAGATCAAGACTGGTGATAATGATGAGTATGGTACTTGTAAGAGAATTTCCCATTCTGAAATTTGTAATCTTTTCTGGTATTTTTTTTATGTTTCTTTACTAAAAAACATTGGGGATGATTCCACATTGGGTCATGTACTTATGTTACTAATTTATTTCTATGTTCTTGTGTTGAGCGACGAGTTTTCTCAGGAATTAAACTTTATACTACTTTTACCTTTTTTTTTTAGGTTATTTGTATGTATTTTATTCAAAATATTTGTAAGTTGCAGGTTTCTATCTCCTGGAAGACCTTTCTCGAGGTGGGGGACTTTTTGATCGCACTCTCCTGTATGGGTATGAGTTGCCGTCGTTCTTCCTTCCCCAGACCTTGATCATAATTTTCTATGAGCGGGATACATTGGGTACGATGATGATGATTACTTTGTTCGAGCGAATTAAAATAGGAGTATATAGCCTCAATTTTTTGACTACTAATAAGAAATTAAGAAGTAATACCTCCTACTCATCTAAAGTGTTCTATTTACTTTATACACTCTATTCGATTCATTATTCAATCATCTATATATCTAATTATGTATAACTGATATTAAAAAAACTTTACATTAAAACATATCAAATAAGATTTCACATCACTATGTTTAACTTATAGATTAATAATAAAAAAGTAAAATTTAAGAGTGATGTGTCTCAGAAGTAAATGAGACACCTAAGATGAATAGGAGGGAGTATTATGTAAGATAATGGAGTGTTTACAAACGATTAATAACTGATAACTTATTGAGTGATTGATTTGTCTAATTAATTTGACAATTAATTGTAAACGTGATGCTGAGATCAGCTACATACAAGCATTAAATGGTTAGACCGTCAACCATTTACTTTCTTAATACCTAAAGAAGCTCAGGGTCAGAACTCAAAAACGTTTATAATTATTAGAAGTAAAGTTTTACAAATATTGTTGTACGTTCTATATGACAATATTGCTAAGTTTAATATCAACATCCTAGGGTCGTTAGAATTAGAAACCACCTTATATTGTTGTGTGGGCCAGTCCTGACTCTTGCTTTGCTATAGATAGGACCACGCAGTAGATGTGAACGACGTCGTCCGAAAAAAAATTGAAAGTAGTTGAATTGCATGAATTATAGTTTTCCACGTCTTCCGAAAACATTTTATAGTTCCTTCAAAATTAAGAAAAAAATATATTAAGTCTTTTTCTTTTAGAACTACATAGAAAAAAAAAGTGAAATTCAAAATTTTATTTTTAAAAAATTGAGCTCCACTTACTAGACAAAATCCAAAAAATGTACTTTAATTTAAAGATATAATTGTTACTTTTATTTTTTAAGATAAATGTGAATAATGTTAATAAATGAAGAGAAAGAATGAAATGCATGAATAAAATAATATATAGTTTTTTTAATGGATGAGATTAAAAGAAAGTAATAGACCAAAATCCAAGGACGAATCAAAATAAAAATATTGCAAATTAAATAGGACGAAAGGAGTAATTCGTTAACTAAAATTTGTTAACTATCATATCAATGTCACTTTATAATTTTTTATATATACTTTCTCCGTTCCATTATACTTGCTACATTTGATTTTTTTTACGCATTTTAATGTGTTTATTTTGATCATTTATGTATTGAACTATACTTATCTAAAAAAATTATAAAAACATAATTTAATGAAAATATGTGATTAGACAATTCAAACAACTTGACTATATTTTTTTTACAAATAAACCGTAATTTATAATTTATAATAAAACTTGAATGATGAATAGTGTCAAAATTCCTTATGTAGCAAACATTTTGATAATGGAGGAAGTATAAGTTTTATTTATCCTATTTGTTAAAGTACAACAACTAGTGAACAACAGAGAGAATTAATTAATTATTGATCCTATGTTAGCATAAAATATTACATGATAGAAGTACAAGTTAGGTGAGAATATTCTAGTCTAACCTAACACAATCATTATTTTTGTAAGATTAAATAGCTTAAAGACGAGGGTATATGTGCACCACATATTCTAGTGTAAATGTTGTACATTACATTTACATTAAATAAAAAAAATTCAATTTATAAAAAATGGAAATATATAAAAAGAGAGAATAAATTGAGTTGATAAAATTAAAAAGAGTTAAAATGTATGGATGAGATTAAAAGAAAATGGTGGGTCGTTGTCAGAAAATAGAAATGGTGCAAATTAAGTGGAACAAGGCAAAATAATAACAGTCCCTCTTATATGAAATCGTCTCACCATGAGACGAGTCCATACAAAAGGTCCATTATGCTAAAGTTTCTATTATTAGACTATTTAACCCAAATATGAAGCACATCTCATATAAAAATTTGTGAAATTAAAAATACTGCAAATTCAATAGTACGAGAGATTATATACTTAAGTTGATAAATGTTCCCAATGTGTTACAACCATTACAAAAAAACCCTAAATTTGAGCATTCCTATATACACCTTATCTTTCTCCATATCTTATTCATATAACTAGAAAAGTATTCGAAACACAAATAACAACACAATTCAAATTACAAAATTCAATTGTGTAATAAAAAATCATATTATCAAATTAATAGAATAAAATTTATTCGAGCTCTTACTTCATTATCCCATTAGTAAAAAATTAATATATTAAATACCATAGTGTTTTTAATATTAGTGTACTTGCTCAAAGAAAAAAAAAGTTAATACTTTCTCCATTCCATAATACTTGCTATATTTAACTTTTCTACGTAATCCAATGTACTATTTTGTTCATTTATATGTCGAATTATATACATTTAAAAATTATAAAAAGTTTATATTATGAAAGTATGCGAATAGACGATTCAAACAAGATTCACTTGACTATATTATTACTTACATATTAGCCGCAATATATAAAATAAGTTTAAACGATGAATAGTGCCAAAAAAAAATGTAGCAAGTATTATGGCACGGAGGAAATATTAGTATTCTTACTCAAAGTAGAACCACAATAAGCACGTTTCTATTCTTTATTGGACGAAAAAATTTGTTAAAATTGCCAATATTATTCAGGAAAAATTACCGTTAATAATACGAACTTTCACTGATTTTCTATAATAATACAAACTTTTAATTAATCCTGAATAATACCAACTTTGATGTGGATTTCCCTCTAGCATCCTTAACTTGTTGGTAACCTACAATTGTATGTCAATTTGCCAAAAAAATTAAAGGAAAATAGAAAAATTAAAAATGCAATATAAATTTAAAAGTTTATTGCCTACAAAATAATAATAATAAGAAAAAATTACCGTGATTAATACGAACTTTCAATGATTTCCCTACAATAATACGAACTTTCGATTGGTCCCTTTTTTTGACAAGTTAACCTATAATTGTGTGTTACCAATAGGTTAAGGATGCTAGAGGGAAATCCACATCAAAGTTGAAATTATTCAGGGTTAATCGAAAGTTCGTATTAATGTAAGAAAATCAATAAAAATTCTTATTATTCACGGTAATTTATTATATTATTTACTATTTTCTAAAAATATAAAATTACGACA